>OX422209.1:601300211-601900211 GCA_949130495.1 Sambucus nigra
TACATCATCATTGAAATCAGCTTCATTTTCATCAACTATGGCTGCTTCTTCATTGTCACCCCATATTAAGTTAGCTATAATTGCTTCTTCATGGCTCTTATCCCAATCCTAACTACTATCTTCTTCAAACACAACATCACTGCTTACTATGATCTTTTGAGAAATTAGATCATACAATTGTAACACCCCGCCTAATTAAATAGCGGGTGGACAGTCCCATACCAAATTAAAACAGAATATACAGTTGGCTCATTCTTAGCATCACTGTCGAAAACATTTACAACTCACCCAATACCCAATTAAACTGGTGTTAAAAACTTTCCAAATTTAAATTTCAACAAAACCATTTTTAGTTTAAGCATAACCCAACACATTTTATTCTACAAAACTGATAACACAATAAATAACTCAAAAGAATTTAAATGCAACTGGAATAAACATTCCCAAATAATATAAATCCTTTACAATAATCCCAACAATGTTGAATGTATTAAAAAGTCCCGAATACAATAATATTTGACCTCGATAGAAAAGATAATTGAATCCTTTGGGTGACATGCCCTAACTAAGAATACTGTGAATCAAAAGATGGAAGACGTCTAGGCAAAACTCCATAAATCCATAGCCTGTCATAATCCGCTAACGTTGGCGTCCTTGTTTCTGGACACCTGATATAGAGATACAATAGAAGAGAAAATATGCAAGGAAACGGGTCAGAGCCCGAATGTGTAGATTATTTTTAAAACAGCAAGTATTTAACAAGTGCAATAAAGCATTTATTATGTACATGTTAGATCCAACTCTCACTTGCAATTCTCACCTCTCAACTAGAGTGCACACTTAACGTTTCCTATTAACCTCCTAGTTAATGGTTCCTCTTTTCTAGTCTCCATATATAAATTCCATTCCCATATCATAATCCCCGTATGTCCCATACCATACGTCACATTATTATTCATTTACATCACTTCTTTATATGATTAGTTTCTCATTAACATGAATCATTACTCATTAATATGAATCGTTTCTCATTATCATGAGTGAAGCTTTTCAATTCTATAAGCATAAACATTCATTAACTGAATTCCATTATCTTTCTCTATTCACCGTTATCTACAATTATCACCGTAGATAGATTTAACCACAACATATATCCATTTAATCATTTAATCCATTATATATATATATATTCATATATAATACGGCACCCCGAGTCACAGCTGTGGTGCAATGCATTACTCTGCTATCATGTCCCATCATCGCAGGTCGCTGAATAGGGGACTACAGGTTCGGTAAGATTCCACGAACCACAATAAACAACAAATAAATTGGAGGCGAACATAGTTCTCGTATCCATGGGTCACGCACATACCTACGTACCCACAGTCAGCGGACTTATCAACTCCCCGATAAGTCTTTCATAGACCTATGTTCTCGAGCGACAAATCAAAGATCCCATGGATTCATCAGGATATGACTGCCCTCACGCGCAAACCTCCCACCGATAGCAAGTAAGCTAGGTATGTCATACACATAAATCAATAATCAATCAAATAGGTATTATCATACCTATAATATAATATCAATAAGGTAATTATCACTACCCTAAGATATTTCCATACGCAGCATTATATCTCTTTTAAAATATCATATCTTTACTTCATAATTTAATTATCCTCGCATCCTATAACATCTCTCCGCTCCCGACGTCGTTAAGGTTCATGCGCGGAGCGTCTCGCAAAGAGAAATCCAAACAAGGAACCCCTCCAATACACTACTACTTAACTTTGTCGATCGAGGAGGTTCGACAACTACAACTATGCGATCGGGATAACCTCATACCTCTTTCAACCCAAAAGTGTTTTAAACTCCCATCTCTATCCAGGAGTCATACCACTACGCTCTTGTACTACACTCAGTCCTTACGTAATCAATAATGAGTTTAAACTCAGTCCTTGATGTTCAAATTGTAACCCTAAGGCTACCCTCACTCAATACACAAGATTCAAATTGGTTTTTCCTCAACATATATTCAATAAGAATTTACTAATATCCTACTGGTCCATAACATCATTTCTCCCGAATTACTACGAGTTAAATTCTCCTTTTCATTAAGGTTAAAATCGATAGTTTAAAATCTCTTATAAACACATCTTCTTTCACTTTGGATTAAACCCTCTTGTAAACTTAAGGATACCCAGGTGTTATATTAAATCACCCCTACTGGTCCTATCTTTAATCCTCATACATATCCATTTGGAATTTAACAAATGAATCTAGCAACCGAAATTCCATTCGATATAATTTTCATCATTTTAATCACTTGAATCCAAATCAAATTAATTCAAATCTTATCAAGGGTTTACTGATATTTCTAAGTCCCATAATATCCAAATAATAATCTCCAAAGATCCAAAAAAGTTATGGGATAAGAATCAACATTTAAAAAGAAACAACTTTACATATTCTGGGGAGGTCGATCGATCGAAGGCAGGGGACGATCAATCGATCCCTCAGGTCCAAGCCTGATTTTCTGCACTTTCTGCAACTACGGGTTTCACCATTTTTACTCATTTAAACCTTCATATTAACCTCCAAAATGAGTTATAATTATTTCTACATGATATGCCAACATATATGAACGATTTCCAGTACACTAAACATCCTAGAATCATCAAGGGATTGGATTAAAAAGCATGTTTATCTCCTTATTTCCAGAAATTATCAATATATCATCTTCAAGAACACATCAATGGTTTTCATAATTTCTTCAACAGATTCATGACTATTTTGTGGATTAATATCATCCTAAATCATGAGTTAAATTCCTATATCATTTCAGTTTTCCAGAAATCCATTTAATACTCCATTATTTCTTCCAAACAATAATAATCTTCTCTTTTCATATTATTCTAACATGGACAATATACAAACTTAAATTGCCATTATCAAACACTTGCCTTTCTTGTAGGTCTGATCCTTTGGTGTAGTATATTTCAGTTGGTTGTCCCTTCTCCGGTCAAACTCCGGTGGTGGTTGGTGGTGGTGAACCGTGGTTCTTGTTCTTCTCCTTCCCAAGTGGCTTTTCCCTTCCCAAGCACTCTTACACTCTCTCTAGGAAGATGGCTGCTCTTATTTGTGAAGAGGAGATGAATAACCCCCATACACTTAATCTACCAATACTTATAATAGTTCCAAATCCAAAATCACTATTCATCCCCCCTAGAAAAATGACCAAAATGCCCTTTCGGGTTGTCTATTCATTCCCAAATGACCCGAGACTCAAAATTAACATCCAAATAGACTTTTCTGACTATTTCGAACCTTCTGGACGCAACGACGCAGTCGAAATGACTATTAGATCGATAGAAAATAAAATTCCTTTTTAATTTAATAAACTAGTCCCGACACGTCCCATACCGCGTCTGACTAAAAATATAAATTACCGAATTTGTATCATACAGTCATATCAATGACATCACATTCATATATTACCTAAATATCTTTAAGTAATATTCAGAATCTTCCATTTTAATATCCACCGTCTGGATAAAACCCGAATGAATTAATTAATAATAAAATCTAATTAATCCATTAAATTAAAATATAACCCATTTTAAAAGTCATTTAAAATTACGGGGTATTACAACAATCTATATGCCTTTAACTCCTCACTAACTCCAAGTAAAAAGCATCTCAAACTTTTGTCATCTAGCTTTATTCTCTTACTATCAGGAATATGAACATGAGAAACACATCTAAAAACTCTAAAGTATTCAACCGATGGTTTAACTCCACTCCAAGCTTCTTGTGGAGTCTTATTTCTCACTGCAAGTGTTGGACTTCGATTCAGAGAATGAACAATCCAATTTACTGCCTCAGGCCAGAGAGTTTTTGGAATTTTCTTCTCTGAGAGCATGCTACGAACCATATTCATAATAGTTCTATTCTTTTTTTCTGCAACCCCATTCTATTGTGGAGTGTATGCAACTGTCAAGTGTCTATGTATACCATTTACATTACAAAAGTTAGTGAAATCTTGTGATGTAAATTCTCCTCTACGATCAATACGCAAACCTCTTATGTATGAACCAGTTTCTTTCTCAACAAGGCTCTTATAATTTTTGAAAGTGGAAAAAGCTTACGACATCTCTATGAAGAAATAAACCCAAGTTTTTCGACTAAAATCATCAATGAATGTTATCAAGTACCTTTTCTTGCTGTTTAAAATGGGTTTGATTGGTCCACAGATGTCAGCATGCACAAGTTGAAGAATCTCAGAAGCTCTCCATGTGCTCTTCTTTAGGAATTGATCTCTCTCTTGCTTCCCCACCAAGAAATATTCACACACCTATGAAGAGGCATTAAAATGTGGTAGTCCACTCATCATTTTCTTCTATTGAAGGGTTTTCAAGCAACTGAAGCTTAAATGCCCCTATCTACAATGCCAAATTCGAGCTTGATCTTCTGTCAGCGAGTTAAAGCAGATTTGTGCTCTTAGTTGAGAATGAGCACGCAAGATGAACATTCTATTAGAAGACATTGTAGTCTCCATAATCAATCCTCTCTTAGGGTGATAAATCTTGCATTTCCCAAGTTATATGAGAATTGCAAACCCCCTCTCTTGTAGCTGACCAATGCTTAACATATTATTCTTCAAATCTGGTGTATAGAACACCCCAGTAATTACCTGAACAATTCCATTCACTTGTATCTGCACATTTCATTTCCCCATTGTAAGGACATAATTTTATAAATGTCCGGGTAGTATCAAGGAATTTTCTGTTTTCCTAGATCACAGTTTGTATGTCTGATACCGCTACATTCGGCACGTCTCTACACGATTTCATATGACGGTCTCAATTCGAATTTTGAGAATCAAGCATTAAACATCTCCATCATGTGTCCCACTTCTTCCTCAACGACTTCACGTTCCACGACTGTAGGCACTTTATGCAACTGGTAGCAAGAGAAGTCAAAACAGTGAAAGAAGGCATGATATGAAAGTTCAAGGGCATTTTGGTAATTTTACAGCCACCATCCGAAGGACTTGTCAACTGGAGAGTTGAATAGCTCGATGCCACAAAGATACTGGAAGAAACGGCACCTCAATCTGAGCTACGGTGAAAAAGTTATGCCCCTTTGAAAATGGAGAAATTTCTTAGAAAAAGGTGACGAAAATCTTTATCTTTATGTCACTTTCTTCACGACTTTCAACATCTTTATCTTTATGTCATTTTCTTCATGACTTTCAACATCTTTATCTTTATGTCATTTTCTTCACATCTTTCAAAAACTTTATCTCTATGTCATTTTCTTCACGACTTTCAATAACTTTATCTTTATGTCACTTTCTTCACTTTTTATTCTTTTTAGGCTATATGCCTCTTTATAAAAGAAAATGCTTCCCATCTATGAATCTGTAGATTTTGAAAACCTTCAAGGAATTATTTTACTCATCTGGAGTATTTTGTGGAGAATTCAGTCCCTTCTTCATTGCTGCCCACCTGGAGTTCTTGCGGAAAATTCCAGCCGACGACATCGAACTGACACCTACGGGTATTTTGTATGTCACACTTATTTTCATTATAACAGACTAATACAAATGTGTTACACCGAGTATTACAATTTAAATATCACATTATAATAAATGAGTACAAAGCATGGGTAACACGCCCGAATAACTAAACTGAACATAATTAGAGTACAATGGAAAGAAGCGTCCATAACAAATATCCTACAACATCCGCAAAATGCTATAGCTCTAAGACAACTGGAACGGAGAGGTCAATACGAGCGTCCTTGTGGAGGAGCACCTGAATGGACAAGGAGTTGCATGCAAACAAAGAAATATAGATGGGTCAGGGCCCGGTTTGATATGATTACCACGTGACTAAAATGCATGACAGTTATGCACGTAACTATCTCTCGCAATTTAAATCATAAAACTTCTCACCTCTCAATCTAAAAGCATAACCTAACGCAATATAAATGCTAGTGATCAATGATCGTACAAGCATGGGAGAACTCATCTACAACATACTCAAGGAGACATCAATTCCATTATTCATAATCTAAATACACGATTCCTTTTCTCTTAAGGAAAAACATATATGTCAATTCATTTTATCAAACGTTTACCAAATCAATTTTATCTCATAACTTTCTTTACCAATTCTATTTCCCTTCTTCCATCCAAGAAATGTATTTTTAAGCAAGTTTATTATCATAAAATGCTTTTCCATATTATAACTTCTCATATCTTCCCATTTCCCTTCTTCCATCCAGGAAATGTATTTAACTTCCCATTTCCCATCTTCCATCCAGGAAATGTATTTAAAGCCATTTTATTATCATAAAATGCTTTAACATCAATAATGTCCCACATTATTATAAATAGTTATATTTCATATCACATAACGTTTCTAAGACCGCCCGTCCGAGTTTCCCCACTGTGCGCGCCCCTAAATGGCTATCATCTTCCAGGACCAATCACCAAGACAACCTGGGATCCTGCAACGCAAGACGTCGGGAAGCGGCCATATGCCTGCGAGTGTGTCATAACCACACCCGTAATTACCTCACTAGCTCATAATAAACATATAATAACCGATCATATGGCCAAGCACTATATTCACCCTGCATTCATTAGCCAGGGGACTTCACCTCACGTGCGCAACTTCCCTTATTATAGCGATTTAGAGAGGGGTGTTTACGTAAATTATCATTTACGAAAATCATTTCTTTTTCCATTCGAAAACATTCACATTTTTCATTCTCAAAAATCATTTATTCTCAATGATTAAGTACCAATTTTAGAATATGCATTTCTTATTCTTTAAGTCATATTTTATTAATGACCTAAGACCCGAAGTGCCAATATCCTCACACTAGTCTCCAAGAGTCCAAACTTTACCATAAATCACCAAAGTGAGTCTCCCTCAATAATAGTCTCCCAAAATTCCCGACAGTATCATTTTACTTTCTATTCATTTTAGGTTAACTTCCTATATCGAACGAAACATTAACCTCTATTCAATACCCCTTGGGGTAAGCCCAATTATCCCCATTTTTTTTGCCTAGGACAATTGTCTACCCAACACAAACCTTTAAAACTCTTCATTACTTCCCAAAGGAAGGTTCCTAAACCTGGAACCTAAAACAAAAGATTCAAAACAAAACTAGAAAAATCTCACAAAAACAGGGCATCCGAATTGATTCGTCCCTGATTGCGAATCGATTCGCCCAAAAAGTGAATCGATTCGGTGATTAAAACCCACATTATGTCTTAGCTGAATCGATTCGGCTCCAACTCTAATCGATTCGCTTTACCCAGACCTGTAACCTTCCCTTTATCCGAATCGATTCGCCCTAAGGCCGAATCGATTCGGCCCTACAGATTTGCCCAATTTGGGCTACGGGTTCAAGAACCCTAATTTCTCCAAAACCCCAAATATTCCACTTTTCTTAACATCAACAACAACTAATTCTACCCAATCATCCCTACACATCAACTAACTAATTTTCTCAACTCAAATCAAATGAAACTACAAGATTAAGGGTTTAATCACTAAAAGCCTACAAATCCCAAAAATGCTTAAATCTCCAAAAATATAACTATACATGAAATTTATCACATTAAATCATGATCTAGCAAGTAAGAAACTTGCGTCAAGTTTGTAGTCCCGAATTCTCTTCCGGTAGCAACAGATTCAAGCTCAAATCTTCCATTTTTCTCTATTTTCTCCAATTTCTCTCTCTCTCTCTCTCTCTCTCTCTCTCTCTCTCTCTCTCTCTCTCTCTCTCTCTCTCTCTCTTAAGACTTATAACATAAGAATGAGAAAATAAAAGGGTTGGGAGACATATACGGGTCTTAAACATAATTCCCCTATTTTAAATGTTGATACACCATTAAAATGACTCGTAACTACATAATCGAGTCATAACCTATCAAAAGTTCCCGGAACTCAAAAACACAACTTGGCACATATTTTGACATCTCGACTATTCTAAAACCGACAGCATCCCCTATTTTGGCATTCGGAGTAACGTATAATATTTTTATGTTCCAAATTCATTTTAATTTATTAATTATACTCCAACTTATATATAAGTCATAATCGTCGTTTAAAATACAACGACGAAATAAAACACAATATAATGCCATTTACCTTCTCATAACGGTAAATAGGCAAGACATGGTAAATATTATCCCTTAATATCACGGGAAATAATATTTACTCCAACTTCCTCTATTTTATAAAATTTGCCCATCAGGAAAAATAATATAAAATAGTCGCTCAAAAGTCTGGGTTGTTACACGGGCATTTCGTATGTCACACTTATTTTCATTATAATTCGTGTAACCGTTTTTACAAATTAGAGTGGAAATAATATGGTTTTGCCCTGTGGGTATTTTTCCTGATATTTTGTGTCACATGCTTTATTTTTTTTGATAAATCATCTAGATGCATGTTTTTAGGATTTAATTGAAAAACTGTGTTTAATTAAATAAATTCTTAATTTGAACAAAAGCGCACTCTACACCCATCACAGCCATGCTTGAATTGTTGCCCAACCTCACAGATTCTCTGAAGCTTCCATCAAAATAAGAGAAAAGCTCGTTCTTGCTACACATATGGTTACTGCAACCTGAATCAAGAAACCATAATTCTTCCTTACTAGCGTTCTTGATATCCACGTAAGCCATCAATAACATCTCTTCACTAGCTTCTGCATAGTTAGCCTTTGTCTCTCTCTCCTTCTTTAGACACTCATATTGCAAATGTCCAAGTTCATGACAGTTGTAGCACTCAATGGTAGACTTGTCAAAGCTTTGTCTACCTCTTCCTCTAAATCTACCACGATCTCATCCTCTTCCTTCTGGATGATCTTCAAAAGTAACCTTCAATGCTTGTTCCTCCATAACATGGCCATTCATACGTTGCTCATGTACTAAAAGGCTACTTTGTAACTCATCAATAGACAAGGAGTCTTGATCATTGGACTCTTCAATAGAACACACAACATAGTCAAATTTGGGAATCATTGATCTCAGGATCTTTTCAATGAAAAGCTCATCCCCCATCTTCTCACCATGAATCCTCATCTTGTTGGCTATAGTGAGGGTTCGAGAAAAGTACTCATTCACATATTCCCCCATATTCATGTGAAGTACTACAAATTCCTTCTGAAGAGCTTGTAGTTGTGCACGCTTGACTAGTGCCGTCCCCTGGTACTTTTTCTTCATGGAGTCCCAAATGTCTTTTGTTGTGTCTTTCTTCAAGATGGTCTCCATAATTGACCGCTCAATTGATTGGAATAGATAGTTCTTGGTCTTTAAGTCTTTCATTTTGTGATCTTCAATCACCTTGCTTTGTGAATTAGCGAGAGCAACATCTGCTGCTACTGTAGGAATCCCATTTTCTATCAAACTCCAATATTCCTTCGAACGCAAGAAATTCACCATGAGAATACTCTAGTGATCATAGTGTCCATAAAACTTTGGAATTGCTGGTTGCACAAAATTGTTTTCAGTCGCCATATCTTTACCGCCATACACTTAGAAGACTATTGCTTCTGAAGTTTCAATCAGGCCTGGGATGTGGCTCTGATACCAAATGTTATGATACACAATAGTTGGGAGAATGATGATTTTATTGAGAAACCTAGATGGATTTTAAATAGCCTTACAAAGAAACTGAATAGTTAAAAAGATGCAACTCACGTTTAACCCACGTGGTAACTACCTAAAGAGTAGGTCAAATAACACACACGTCCCTTAAAAGTAGGGATTATTAACAGAACAGTAACAAAAAACCAAACCAAAAGCTAATGACTAAAAAATCCTAACAATTTAACATTGCCACCACCATCGGAGTCCGCTCCCTCGTAATACTGTCTTCTCCCCCACAACATGGGTTTCTTATGTCCTTGGCTTTTTTTGTTTCAGTGATTCCAAGTATAACAAAAGCATTATTTTTTTATTTTATTTTTATTTCTATGGCTTCCAACTGGAGCATTGGGGTTTCTATGGCTTCGCCCATCTCAGCCCACCATATCCAATGCTACCACCATCTCCGTGTACCGCCCATCTCCGTCCGAACCCATCATAGTCCACCGCCCACACCACATTGCATCGCATCCACCACACCACATTGCATCTCATCCACCACACCACATCGCATCGCATCACACCAAGCCAAGTCACCACCACTGAAACCTTTTTCATGATGTTGGAGAGAATTACTATGCGCCTAAACTGATGGGTGGGTTTACTGTTATCATTTTTGAAGCTAATGGGTGGGTTTAGTGTTGTCACTTTTGAAACTGATGGGTGAGAATTACTATGCGTCTAAACTAATGGGTTGGTTTAAAATTAAATCTACGCGTCTAAAATATACTGTCAATTTTGAATATGTTAGGTTTAGTGTTGTTAAAAAATCTATGCGTGGAGATCTAAGATTTATTTGTTCATCGTTTTGCAGATTACTATGTGTGAGAGAGAGGGTTTTCCCATTTGGGTTCATAATTTTCATCATGTTTTGTACATCTATTGTTCTCCTTACAAAGGTAATCCCCCAAACTCCATTTTTCCCATCAAACGTTGTTTTTCTACTGTCAGTCTTATTTGTTCCGATCACTCCACAATCTTTTGCCACTGTCATTCTTTTTTTTGCTACTGTCACATGATTTGATTTGGTTGTTTCATTTTTTTCTGTCACGCACAATTATTTGTTTGACACTTTTTCAATAAACTTGGATTTTAGCTATTTTTTTGGAGGTGGAGGATTAAAGGAGAGAGGCGTGTGGAGAAATGTTGAGTTCTAAAATTTCTGCCCATTATCTTGAGTCAGTGAATACTATATCAGAGTTGTTTACGTTTATAATACTAACAGTAACTGTTTGGATATTTCTCTCTCTATGGGTGTGAATATTTTTTTGGATTTAAATTTGGCAGATAAGATGGGTACAGGTTGATATAGGGTGACTTGAATAGTTGATCCTCCAGTGAGGAAGACAAGGGAAAACGTTCAAACTTTTATACCATGTTTAGTGTAGTATGTTTGTGTTTGTGTGGGTTTTTGGATTGTATTGTATAAAGGTTTGTGTTTTGAAATTATATACCATGTTCAGAAAATGTTCAGTGTAGTATATTCAAATGTTCAGTGTATTATATTCAAAAGTTCAAACTTATATACCATGTTCAGAAAATGTCATCATCCCCCAATATTTGGATGTATTGTACTGTGATATTTGGATGTATTGTATAAAGGTTTGTTTTAGCTTAAGCAATTGCATTACATTTTCTTTCAAACTAACAAGTTTCTTTAAGACCTGCTACCAAGACTTGTACATTTACTTTAAGCATGCGTGATTATCTTGCAGGCACTTATGGTTGTACAAATTGATACCCGGATGAGTAAAGTGTTCTGACTCACGAAATTGATATGCATATGAGTTGAAATTTACATGCATTCTTTAGTAGATAAGAGACTCACGTGGGTGGGACCCATATATGTTCTGACTCATGTATCTTTCTCTATCTCTCAACTTATTTTTCTTCATTTATTCTTCAAAATCATTTGGGTAAAGAACTAAAGTTCCAAACCAATAATTTGTTTTTCCTTCAATGGTTTTCAAATTATCTTAACTCAAGTATTCTATGTTATCTATAATTTCCTTAGATAATTTAGCAATTGCTTTTTCATACATTTGATTATGTTTTGATAATATTTTCATTTTCTTATTTTTTATTCATGTTTTTGTTTGGAGTTGATTAATATTCATTAAAAAAATCAGGCATGTTCATAAAAAGGAGGACGCGTGGTAAGTGGTTGTTCAACACATCAATGTGAAACATGTTTCAAAAAGTTATAGTACAAATGTACTTAACAAATATTGAATAGACTTTTAGTTACCAGCAAAAGGTAGCAAGTTTGCAGAAGAAGGGAGGTACAATTGATTTAATTTCAAGTACATGACCCTAAATCTTATCTTAAAAGCAAAGATACGTGATTTTATCACATGGCTTAAAATTTAATAGTAAAAAAAATTGTATACATAAACGGATAATCGGATTAGATCAGAATCCGTTTAATATAAACAGATATGGATTTGCCTGATCTGATTCGATTAATAGAATGATCAGATCCAAATCCGTTTAACATAAACGAATATTGATTTGAATTTGATTGATCCGGTCCGAATCCGATCCGTTTACAGACCTAGATATGGGTAAGAGAGAGAAAGAGGTTGGTGGGTTTAATTTTTTTTTGGTCTATTGCTAATATGGTCAAATTTAGTCTTGATCTATGTGGAAATTAAAGTGTAGGAAGAAACACACTTTAAAAATATATATAATTGTCCGAAATTATATTACAATATTCTATTTTTTTTTTGCAATTAATTGACAAATTATTTGTACTCCATTGAGAAAATAAATGTGTATACTAATTGTTTTTCACTGACACATTGCGTAGTTGTCACCAAGATGATATGCGTGTATGCCAATGTAGTTTGGTACTTAATGCAAAACAAATGCAAGTAAAAGAACCGTTGGGATGACCAACTGTATTTATATTTACACTATTGGCGACACATTTCAAATACAAAATATCACAGGAAAAAATTTACCACAGGAACAAATTTATCGCCGTGCCATCTGCACGTATACAAAATATCACGGGAACAAATTTATCACCATGCCATCGAAACGGGTACACCCTAGTATATATATGAAGATTTGTTATGTAAATTGATAAGGATTTCTATATTGAAAATTTCATGTCTAATTATGTATACCTTGGAATTTTTTAAGCTCTATCTTTTTAAAAGTCAAATGTTTATATAATATGTTTAACTAACTTGAGTTTTTTTTAAAAATTATTTTTTGTGCATTCCAAATTTTGAATTAATTTGAGTTTATTATATTAGATGAAATTTAAAAAAAAAATACTTTGAGCTCTAAATAATTTTGTGCGTTTCAAACATGTAAAACTTTGACTCAATTTGTGCTCGAAACAATTTCATGCATTTCTATTTCGCCACTATATATACACAAACACACATACACACGCACATAAATATATACATGCAAGCACACATATACACATACTGACACACACACACACACACACACACACACACAGATGCCCTTGTGTGGGCATTCAGGATTTTCAAACATGAGTACTCCCTGAAAGAGAAATTTTGGCACATGCGAGGATTAAGGGAGAAAATCCTCTTTTCTCTTGTCATGCGATCTTCACGGGCACCCACAGACATAAATTAGTTGTCGTCAGAGTGGTGAAAACATAAAAAATGGAGTGGCCAACCTATTTTTCTCTAAAAGAGCAAAAAATGTGGTCACTCCCAAAGAACGACATCAAATACAAACTGATGCATACGAAACTAAATAGATTACGTGTACAAGGACTAAGTTACGAAATGGGAAGGGGTTAGGCACAAATTCCAACCTTTCGGTATCTCATTGGCTATGATAATATTCTTTTTTTTCTCTAAAATGAAATTTGTGTTTACAATGTGTGAAAAGTGAAATAGGTGAGAAAACAAATCGTCATAACCACATTACGGAAAAGATGGGGATGAGTTATCTTGAGGAGTAAAAATAAAAAGAAAGAAAATAATCTAAAATATAGCCGAAATGTGAGCAACACATCGAATCACAATCCATCACAAAGAATGTAATACTAATTTTGATCACAAATGTGAGCAACATATTGGATCACAAAGTTTGATAAAGGTCATTAAAATAAAATAAAGATAAAGGATATGTTAAGTGCAATACACGAAATCATAATCCACGATGAGGAAATGAATATGCGTGTCTGACGAGATTAAAAAAATTAAAAGGAACCAAACATACGAATATATAATATATTGTGAGCTACGTACCAGATCATGATTCACTACGAGGAAGTGAATATTCATGTTTAATGGGGTTACTAAGAACAGAAAAACTAATATATGTATATATACATACAATACTAATAAAACTGAGAATAAATAATGTAAAAGGAATAATAAAGGAGGACTCGAACCCCGAGAAAAAATCGAGATACCTACTTAGCCGAAAATGGCAGCAAAGTCCATGTAGTTCGATAATACGTAAAGGTATAATTTAACCCATGATCCCAGAACTAGAATTTCATTTAGTTTGTTTGAAAGTGTGCAGAAGTGGAGAAAGTGTAGGAAAAGGGAAGAAAAAAAATCTAATTTTGGGTTTAAGGATTAAACTCTCTTTTTCTTAGATTTATGAAACTATTTTTTGCGTGTATATATAATAAAAAGGGGCTTATTCAAGGCGAGAAAGTAAATATAAAGAACAAGATATGCGGAGAGTAAAAAAGGTGCAATAAATGACACTGATTAAATGAGCACCAAAAGGATAGGAGTAGGTCTTTTATCAAACTTTTCTACTGATTTTTTAGATGAAGTAGGCTAGTTTTTATGAGAATGGGGTGGTGGTGAAATGGCTGGCAAAGGTGGGGTGAAATTGATGTACAAAAAGAGGGAGCAAATATTTATAAAATGATGCTTTTGAAAAAGGACGCACTCATTTCGAGGCAAGGGATCTTGGCTCTATTGGCATACCCTCTAGCTTGCTGGCTAAGTAAAGTACCCTAATGACGATAGGCAAAGGGCCAGCGGTGCATATAGTCAATCTAAAGGGATTTTTTTTTGGAAAAGTTAGCATAAAATGAAAATATTAAGTTCGAATCATGAATGTCCATGACCATTGGAAAGGGTATTAATCTTCCTATGAGATTTTATTGCGCAGATCTATGGTCCTATAGCTGTTTAAGATGAAACGGAGCTCAAACGTGCCTAGCAGCCTCTGGGACGGGGCTTTAGAGAAAAAAAGCAAGTACGCACGAAACATAAGGTCGATTCTCCCAAGATATGGACCATTGAATAGGGTATTTAGATCCCTATGAAAGTTTCTTGAGATACTCTTTGGTCCGAGAGTTGAGTAAAGTCAAATGGACCTTAGAAGCGCTCGGTGGCCTCTAGGTTAGGGTTTGGAGTAAACAGGAAAATACAAATGAACTGTAAGGACGATTCATACACGGTATAGATCGTTGGAAAGGTAATTTAATCCATATAAAAGTTTATTGAGATGCTCTTTATTTTTAGAGTTGACCAAAGTCAAATGAAATTTGGAAGTAATCAGTGTCCTCTAGATCAGGGTTTAGAGTATGACCAAGAGTCTGAGGGTGAGAGGGATGGTGTTAGGTACCTAAGGAGATGTTTGAAGGGTACTTTAATGGGGTGCCTAAAGATACCCTTGATGGGCGAGCTTAGGATAAGTGAAGGTCATCGAAAGATAGAAACCTTTATGAAAAGTTACAATTAATGAGGGTAAATGTATGATGTATGATTATGAGGACTTAAGGACCGTAAGTGACCAATTCAGCGGGTCGAGGACACTACTAGGGATTTTTAGGAAAACCTTGGGGACTTTAAGAGGTAAGGAGACCTAATTCATTGGGTCGGGGCCAATTTAGCGGGCCTAGATAAATTATGTGAGTCTAAGGGGGAGAAAGGGATTTGATTATGAAGGTTGATGCCAATTTTACAGACCTAAAGAGTGAAAGCTATCTGATTCAGAGGGTCAATGCTAATTCAGCATACCTAAAGAGAGAAAGAGACTTGATTCAAAGGGTCGAGGATAATTATGCGGGCCTAGGTTAATTTTGAGGACTTAAAGAATGAAAGAGACTTAATTTAGAGGGTCGAGGATAAATATGTGGACCTAAAGAGTGAGAAAGATGTAATTCAGACGGTCTAGGAGGACACTGCATATTTATAGAGTGAAAAATGCCTAATTTAGAGGGCCAAGTCAAATTTGTGGACCTAAAGAGTGAAAGACACTACATTCATATGGTCGAGGCCAGTTTTGCACTTAAAGAGATGAAAAGTTTGATAAATGTAGATGATGGTCACTGGTTGCGCCAAATGATGAACCTTTTATTCCCTTTCGGGTAAGAACTGCAAATTCCAATGCTGGCGCATTTTGATTAGGGATTTTTCTACATTTATCTAAAATCCTTGAAGGATTTTGTATTTTTTTTATGATTTTGGAGGTTTTTAACCCTTTTAGATAATTTTTTGGCTTTTTTTTATAAATTTTCTGGGTAAAGTTTGGATTTTTTTGGAATTCTTGTGAAAAAATTAATGGAGTCTAAAAAGAGGCACATGTAGGGGTGTGCCTATCTTCATAGGGCATGAAATCCTGAGACTCTTGGTAAAGGTGAATGGTCATTTATGATTATCATGACCAGGGGACTTTCAATCGGCATACCCCCTAGTCGCTTTTTAAAAGGGGGATTTTTTTTTGTTTCTTACACCTTAAAATAGTGAAATTTCTTCTCTTTCTCTCTAGAAATGTATTTTACATGTTTTTTTCTTTGAAAGAACTTATGGAAGGGATGTCTAACAATCCTTTAATGGCCATCGGTGACTGGGATGTCTTAGAGTGACATGATACTGACGCGCCGGTGCTTGAGAGTGAGAACACATATAATAACTTTGATACCATACTCAATGAAAGTGTCTTGCTGAGGGATCATTGGAATCATCGTTCTTGGGGGTAAAGAATTTGAATAGTTACGTGAGTGGTTGTGCTTATTTTTATGTTTATCACTTACTTGATTTTTATATTTTTGTTTCGAATTTTTCAAGAATTTTTTCTTTTGTGATGGTGGATAATTCTTCATTGGGAATCTTCTTTCGTGGTTCAACGGGGATTAGGTAGTGTGGGAGAATCTCCCTAGGATGATGAAGTTAATGATAAAGTCTGCTAGTTTGGTGCTTTGGAAGGGGCTTAGACGAGACGTCACTGTCTTTAGTAGTGTTGTGCTATTTGGGTTAAGGGTGATGGGATACACGTCATACGTTCCATTTGGGAGTGGGAGAGATGAGGGTCACCTCGATGGATGTGCATTAGTTGACAAGATCAAAGTGCAAGTGTCGGCATATTATAATGGACAGGACATTATGCATTTATGAGGTTGCAATTCAGGAAGCCCTAAATGATATTGGGTGGATTTTTTCTGGGTAGTCATCCAGGATATAGGTGTTGAAGTACACCAAGATGGATAGACATATTAATGTGACTGACGGGAGGCAGATGATTCAGGCAACCGTTTGTTTACTTTTCTCTTGCTAATATGATTTCTTCTTTTTCTGTAGGTTATCACTGTTCCTCTATTATTCTACGTATGCCTTCAGTTAATGTCATCGACAAACTTTTATATGGACCATATACCTTCTATAGGTAACCTATAGATACCACTCTTTATTTCTTTATTTTCTTCTAATTCTTTGAGATTTAGAGAAAATCTCACATTGCCTTCTGCAAACATGGTCTTATGAGATGATTGGGCACAACGTTGGGTTGGTGTTTATGAAGGTTAATGAGGCGGAGGAGTTCTCGAGGATGTATCGGTGAAGGAGGTCGAAGGTGTTCTTAGCTTTGAAGGATATGAGGGCAGTGTTGAGCGCCCTCACTAATGATCAGGTTAGGCTCTAGTTTTTTATTTTTTATATTTTGCATTCTTTATATTTTTGATGATGTACTTTTATTTGGGGATAAATGACATTCTATCCTTGGTATTTGACCTCAGGGGCTATAAGGATTACGAGCGTTCATACCCAAATACTAAGGCTGATGGCACACGAGTTTGGGTATGTCAAGTACCTAGGACAAATGGTTGTGAGGCAGGTGATGGAGGGTGAGGTAGAGGTTCCACCATCAGCGTCTCCTGAGTACATGGGGAGGGTAAAGGAGATATTGGACAAGGCGAGGGTGGTAGCGATGGTGGTTGAGCCCTATATTGTATATACAAATGTGACTGCAAGGTACGATTATTTAGAATTTGCAACATGTTATTTGATGCTGCCGTCTATATGTGATATGGAGGGTTTGCCCCACTACCAGTAGGATCTGGGTAAGGAAACAACATGTCGGTATATTTAGTGCATATCTTGGGTGAGGTGCGATGATGGAGGATATTCTTTTTTAGAACCTTTCCATTCCTTCTTACCACAATCAATTATGTGTGGACATGTCGTCTTTGTGCCTCATCATCCTCAAGTGGCGACAAATGATTTCATTCCCCTCTTCGAAAATTTATTCAGAGGGAGGTATGATTTTACATTTTAGTTTTTCACTTTGATTCTGATTTATTTCACTAATACTAATTTTCTTACCTTTGCTTGATCATTCTTTTACAGACTGCTCATACGTCAGCATCTTGGCTATGAGATATCAAGGATTGGATGACTTCGGTGTCCGATCATGTGAGGAAGGCATCCAAATATTGTATGGGGCCACTGATAACTTCTGAGGAGATCTCTGATTTTGGGTGCGGGGGCTCCACTTCTCTTCATCAGGGAAGCATGTTTTTCAGGGAGCTTGAGGCGGTGGTCTTAGTTAGTAGGATTTTTTAGAAAGATTGGGTTACGTCTCAATACTCTTAATTTTTTTTGTATCCTAAAAAATTAGGAAAGGGAATCTTGGTTATGGGAATAACAGAAGAAAATGTAAAGGAATATTGGACAAAGATGTTGGGGTTTAGGCGCCACGTGGTGCATATCCAAACGCTGGATCACATCGGTGCATTACTGAACATCGGATGAAATTGGGAATTAAAAAAAAGGGTTCAAGGAGTTTCAAACCCATGACCTTAAACCTCAATAAAAAAACCTCCCCTACAACTATGCTAACTAGCACTTCATTAATATTAATACATCAGCAGATATATAATCCTTAAACAAATCCCTAATTTCATTAGTTATAAATCATCTCCCAAAAGTCATCACTTCCTCATATAAGCTCCAATTCCCGTACCGTAAGAATTGACGTGACCCATATTTCGAGGCCCATAATATTTCAACAGTTCTTGGGTCACGAATTTTGACGTCGAGTTTAACCGGAGTTTTGACTTTGACGTTCTTTTTGTTTCAAATTTTTCATGGTCATAACTTCTTTTTTTGAGATAGGATTGATGCACTGCTTGAATAAAAACATTCCTCATTTTAAGGACAACAATCTTTGTGAAGATTTCGAGTCCAGTGCCGCCTTTATGAAATAATCATTTTGCCCTTAAAAGCGCATTTTTAGATTTTTTTTAATCTCAAAATGCTTCCATACTACACATTTAGCTTCCTAATCTTTGTAAATACACAAATAAACCTTGCAAAAGTGATTAATCATGAATATCAAGGTTATACAATAAATTATTATAAAACGCAGGAGTGTGATATTGCATATAAATAGGGATAGTCAAAAGCATTATTTGACACTGATCAGGATACTTTTGAACAAGTTGTTTTGATAATGAGAGGTTTTATTTGAAAATTGAAAAAGGGAGAAAAGTATGAAAATTACCAAAATAGATAATGTGCTAATTGGCATAGTCCTTGATCTGACTATCGGCATAAAAGTATGTCCAAATTGCTTTTCCATCCATGATTATCCACATTCTTCACTTCTGTGCACTCAAAAGACTGATTATGTTGTCCTTTGTGGAGGATTTCAAGTATAAAAGGGTCTTCTGGGATGGAGTTTGAAATTATAGCTCAAATTCTTTCTTTCCCTTTATTCTATAAAGTTTGTTTTTCCTCTCAGATGGTGATTCCCATGTCTGACGCTTTTGTTGGGGTTAGAAGCCACTTGTTTATATTGATAAGTACTCAAAAGTGTTAAATTTATACCCCGAATAGATGCATTTTAGTCGCTCATTTTTAATAAAAATGGCCTTATGAAAGAGTGGGCTTGTGTTCAAATAAAGAAATTATTTAATTAAACTCAGCTTTTATCAATTAAGTCCTAAACATGCATATAGGCGTGATTGAAGATGATAAAATCAAGCAAGAACATTCAAACACACACATGTGATGAAAAATCTCCTAAAGGAGCAAAACCTTTTATTTTCACTATAATTTTGTAAAAACGGTTACACGGATTACAATGAAAATAAGTGTGACACAGAAATACCAGCATGTGTCGATTCTGATGTTTTCGGCTGGAATCTCCTTCAGGAACTCTAGGTGGGCAGCAATGAAGAAGAGATCAGCTTCTCCATAAAGTAATCCAAAAGATTAAATGATCTTCTTGAAGGTTTAATAATTCACATATATAAATGGGAGTGATTATGTGAATAAAAAGGCTTAAGAAAACCTCAAAAGGTGAAGTCTGATTATGGGTTGTTTTCGTAGAATTCGAGATTGCAAAAAGACTTGAAGAACGTGTAGAAGTTACACTCGTATTTACACAAAAATTGAGGCGGCGGCGGCGCTCAAATGAGATAGGAATCTCGCTCGAACGAAGGACACATGTCGTTCGAACGACTTCGTGCGAGATGTTGCTCTAGCTCGAACGACAGTGCCAGCTCATTTGAACGAGATCTTCGACCGAGGCACTCCGCTTCTACACTTAGAAAAAATTTTTCTTTTTATAAAAATACATCAGACTTCAAAAAAACATTTTCTGAAAAATTTCCCAAATATTTATGTAAATGTTAATACTCCATTAAACCATTTTACCGATAGTGCGTAGTGAAGTACACGTAGCATATAGCATGATGCACGGGAAGATGATGGATGCATTGGATTCGGATAAAGGTCGTCGTGGATAATTGTGATGACGTGCCGAATGTAGCGGTATCAGACATATAAACTGTGATCTAGGGAAAATAGAAAATTCGTAAATTCTTCCCCGGACATTTATTAAAATTATGTCCTTACAAATCTCCCCTATGTCTATGCGGTACATACATAAAAAATACGAATTATGCAATCTCCCTAAAAAAAATGATATACAATATAATATCCCCATTAAACCCTCAAACTGAGAATACTACATGACATGTCTTCAATCAAACTTCAGCATCTTCAAATCTTCATCTCTTCAGAAACTCTCAAAGCTTTTCTCATTAGGGTGTGCAATCCAATAAATCAACTTTGTACCTACACACATGAGATAAAGTAGATACCCGTGACAAGCAATAGTTTGAAATATAATGATATGCTAAAATCAGAGATCAATTAAGCTAAAGAGAATCATTGATAAATCAACCAAAAAAATCTCCCCCATAATTAATTCTCCCCCTTTTTATATTGTCCCCAAATAGAAAAATATCAGAAGCATAAATATGGAAAATGTCACATGGTAAAAAAATCTATTTTTGAATTTTTAATACAAAATATACAACAAAGAATCACACCATGAACAAACACAAAAACAACCAAGTCGATGATAGCGTAAATGTAGGGGTGTGATCAAATTCGATAGGAAAATCAATGCATACAAACATTACATATGTGCACGATGAATATCGGATACTCCTAACGAATAAAGTCAGCATCTTCCTTAGGTGTTAAAAGATGGAAATATGAGACATTGCCTTAATCAAATCAACAAATCCAATCTCAAAATTATTTCCACACCAATAACGTCCAAAACGATTTAAATCTTTTTCAAGACTTTCAAGGAACTGCAAACCCGTTTAAAATCTCCAACCAAACTCCCTCAGATATATATTTTGGATAGAGGTGATTTAAATTCTCAAACTTTGGAGAATTGATGGTGAAACCTAAATGGCCCATATTTGGCATGAAATTCTTTTTATTGCCTTTAAATGTTTTTCGGGCTCTTTTAACCTCTTTGGACTCCGGATAATAAAATTCCTCAAATTTTTAGGTTCGATTTAACGGTGGCTTAGTATTTGCAAAGGCTAAATGAACCTTTCGCAGCCCTTCCCCATTTTCAAATAAACACAGAGTCTCACCAAACGGTTTTTACATGCATTCCAATCTTGTCAAGTATTATCGCATATGGTTCGTTATATAGACAGAATTGAGATGGAAACACTCAAGACAATATGTGATAGACAAGTAAAATAATAAAATAAAACTGTGCATGTGTGTAATAAAGGAGATAAGGAGCCAAACATGTAGAAAGATATCACTAATCACATCTCAAAGACTCCAAATAATGTAAAGCACATGGATGCAATGATGTAGTGTCTCAAATCACTATCAAACAGTCATGTGGATAAATGGAATGAAATTTGTGAATCGGCTATCTTAAATGCTCATCTATAAAAGGTACAAATAAAATACAAAAATATTTTTGCGCTTTTCTAAAAATTTATAAAAAGAAAATATTTTTTGGAATTTTCAAAAAATAGAAAAAGCAAAAAATAATTCAAATGATACAACCTAGGAATAGGAATCATATGATATGAACATGACAATGCATCCTATCCTAGACAGGAACCAACCCCTCAGTCAACTGTGCAAATCCCCAAAGACTTTCTAAGACTCTCAAATCTAAGGGCATATAAAGGCTTCGTGAATATATCAGCTAACTGAAGATCGGTGGGTACGAAACTCAAGGATACAACTTTCTCCTCAACTAACTGACGTATAAAGTGCTCGCGTATCCTGATGTGCTTTGTGCACGAATTCTGGACAGGATTGCGGGATATGTGTCTCGCACTCGTGTTATCATAGGAAATGGTCATGATGTCCTGTGAAATCCCATAATCCTCCAGCATTTGTTTCATCCACAAGAGTTGCGTGCAACAACTCCCGACGATGATGTACTCAGCCTCCGCAATGGACAAAGAGATGGAGTTTTGCTTCTTGCTCAACCAACTGATAAGAGCAAAACCAAAATAGAAACAACCGCCAAAAGTGAACCTACATCCATTTACATCCCCGGCCCAATCGGCATCTGAATAGGCGGACAAACAGTCATCGGTATCAAAGGAATACCAAATACCATATGTGAGAGTCCCACTCACATATTTGATAATACGTTTTAGAATGAGTAAGTGTGACTCTTTCGGGGATGCTTGATATCGCGCACAGACTCCAACACTAAAGGCTATATCGGGGCGACTAGCAGTCAAGTAGAGATGACTACCTATCATACTCTGATACAAGGTTTTCTCTACGTCCTTGCCTGAAGTGTCCTTACTAAGTTTGATAGAAGTACTCATAGGTGTACGTGCATGCTTAGCGGAGTTTAAACCAAATTTCTTCACTAGGTCTCTAGCATACTTGGATTGGGAGATGAACATCCCATCCTCTAGCTGACGAACCTGAAGACCAAGGAAGAAAGTAAGCTAACCTACCATGCTCATTTCAAACTCACTTTTCATCTCCTCCTTAAAGTAGTGAGCATGCTCGGAGCACGTGAATCCAAAGACTATGTCGTTCACCTAGACCTGGGCAACCAAAATAGTACCGTCATCTCTCTTGACGAATAACGTCATATCAACTCCCCCTCTCTTGAAGCCACGGGCTAAGAGATAGGAAATAAGCCTCTCGTACCAAGTACGAGGTGATTGCTTCAAACCATACAAGGCTTTCCTCAGATAGTAGACGTGCTCCGGATGCTTAGGGTCTTCAAACCCTTTTGGTTGTTCGAAATAAACCTCCTCCTGTAGAATGCCATTTAGAAAGGCACTCTTGACATCCATCTGATATAACTTAAAGCGGTGATGACATGCGATGGCGAGTAGTAAGCGGACGGACTCAAGCCTCGAAATAGGACCAAATGTCTCCCCAAAGTCTACACCCTCTATCTTTGTGTAGCCTTGAGCGACCAACCTAGCCTTGTTTCTGATTATGGTACCATTTTTATCCATTTTATTCTTGAAAGTTCACCTGGTACCTATCACATTAGTCTCACTAGGTCAGAGGACTAGTTACCAAACATTATTCTTTTTAAACTGAAGCAACTCATCTTGCATAGAAGATATCCAGTGCTCATCCTTGAGTGCTTCTTTGTGATTCTTGGGCTCGACTTTGGACGTGTAGCAAAGATGGCTAACAACGTTCTCTAGCTGAGCACGAGTCTTGACCCCTAAAGTGGGATCGCCAACAATGGTAGAGAGATCATGACTC
Organism: Sambucus nigra; assembly: GCA_949130495.1. NCBI lineage: Eukaryota > Viridiplantae > Streptophyta > Magnoliopsida > Dipsacales > Adoxaceae > Sambucus > Sambucus nigra. The sequence goes on from OX422209.1 coordinate 601,324,155, forward strand.
TTGCGAACCTAAGCAGGTAGGTCCCCTAACATAGGAGTAGGGTGTGGGTGAGGGACAAGTAAATCGCTGCCAGAAAAGTCCTCATCCTCACACTGAAGGCTAGAATCAATAAACGTCAAAGGGTCGTCATCTTGCACGGTGACGTTTATTGACTCCATAACCTTAGAGCTCTTTAGGTTAAAAACTCGGTACGCTTTACTATTTGATGAATATCCTAGCAATATTCCCTCGTCGCTCCAGGAGGAAAACTTTCCTAATTTCTCTCTATCCCGTAGGATGTAGCATTTACTCCTCAAAACACGAAAATATGCAAGGTTGGGTTTCTTGCCAGTCCATAATTCATAAGGCGTCTTCAGTGTGTGTGGACGCAGTTAAAACCTATTCACCGTGTGTCATGCAGTAGAAACTGCCTCTGCCCAAAATCTCCTCGCAACCTTATGACCTAGAAGCATAGATCTAGCCATTTCCTGGATCATCTTATTCTTTCTCTCAACAATCCCATTTTTGCTCAGGAGTCTTCACAACAGAAAACTCATGTTTGATCTTAAGACTATCATAGTAAAGATCTACCTTTACTTCCTTAAATTCTGTGTCGTTGTCACTACGTATCCTATTCATAGTGACCCTGTATTGATTTTGCAAGACACGACACTTGGTCGTTAAAAACTCTACAGCATCGGATTTTACTCTAAAAAAACCTATAATCGAATATCTGGATAAATCATCCACCATCACGAGGATATACCTCTTACCACCCAGACTCTCAGTACGAGTCCGACCCATAAGATTCATGTGAATCAACTCAAGTACACGGGAGGTGGTAATGGAATGCAACTTCCTATGGGGTCTATAAATTTTCTTTCCCAACTGACAGGGTCCACAAACCGTGGAAGTCGGCTTTCCAAGTGATGGTAAACCATGTACTAGGTCCTTTTTAACTAACCGAGTCAAATCTCTAACGTTCACATGACCTAGACGTTGGTGCCACAGATCCATAGGAGTGATCGTGGCGCTGTTGCAGATAAGTGAGGATGTGGGCACAGTCCCATAACAATTATCCTCGATCCTCACCCCTCAAACTAAAAATTTACCGGCTTGGTTATAGACATTACATGCGTCCCGGTCAAACTTTACGGCGAAGTTAGCATCGCACTGCTGGCTAATACTGAGAAGGTTTTCTTTGAAACCTTTGACGTATAAAACATTCTCTAGCTTATAAAATCCTGGTAACTCAACAGTACCTCGTCCTACAATGCTATACCTGCTCCCATCTCCAAAGATGACTCTACCTTCCTTATACTCCTCTAGGTAGGTAAAAAATGAGATATCACCTGTCATATGTCTGGAGCACCCACTATCAAAATACCACTATGAGGTATTATGTGCTTTGATAGCGACATGAACAAAAAGAGCCTTTTTATCTTTCTTAGGCACCCAAGACGTGGTAACCTTTTGTTTACCCTTGTTGTTGTTGGTTTTAGCCGGGATGCGAGAAGCATTCATAGAGCAAAAAGACATCCATCGGAATTCCTCCATCAAAATTTGTGATGTGGCGGCTAAAGACTCAACATGCTCTCTTAAACTGGCAAATTCATCAGTATGATTTGGTGGAGAAGTAGTACGTCGTGTCCGTCCCAAACTATAACAAAACTCACTGAGGTGGCCTTTTCTTTTGCAGTACGTACAGAAGAACGCAGTCTTAAGCGCACCTGGGTTTGATTTTCTTGGTTGAACTCTCCTTCGTGGTTTTTGACGATGGCCATATGGAGTCGTAGTAAACTCAGGAACTGGTTCAGGTGCAATTTGGGATGCGGAGGCACCATCATAACCTAATCCCTGCCTATCACCAAAACCTAAAGCGGGGTCGAGGAGCATCTTTCCTGATTTGTCCTCAATTTGAACCTTGACTTCCCATGCTCGCTTAAGATCATGAGTAAGCTGGGCAACAAGGGCTTCAAGTTTCTTTCGAGTCTTCAGGGAGGAATGGATCTCACTTGTAAGACTAGCCACTCGTTTAGTAAAATCCCCTTTCTCTTTCTCAGAAACACTCTATTTCTCTCTCCAAACAGACTATCTCTCTCTTTAAATAAACTTTCTTTCTCAACATAGGCAGACTCTCTCTCTCTCTCTCTCTCTCTCTCTCTCTCTCTCTCTCTCTCTCAAGGTAGTGCAGGTGGAGGACTCTCTCTATCTCGCTTCTTCTAAATCTTCCTCTAACGCGGTGATCCTAAGAACTAACATTTTGTTACACTTTTTGGTTTTAAATGACTCATTATATAACTCAGTGTAGGCACGTTAAAGATTACTCTCGCTCTCACTTTCATCATCCTCCCCCCCCACTCACATCGCTCTCACTGTCGAGGTGTCCCTGTGAAGTAGAATCCTCATCGTCGTGAGGAGTACTAGAAGTGATCACATGACTAGCCATGAATGTGGTGAAGTTACACTCATGCAATGACTCATCTCCAGAGTCCACCGACTCGACCTCACTGTCATCACTAAGAGTAGCATTAAGGGCAGCTTTTCCCTTTTCTCTATTCAGCCTAGTAGCACACTTAAAATCTCTAGACCCCTACCGTTGCGCTCATAGCATCTCTCACTCTCCTTCTTAGGAGGATCTTTAAAAAAAAATAATTTTTCTTTTCAAACTTATTTTTCTCAAACTTCTTTTTATCTTTGAAATTACCATTTTTCTTGAATTTGAGAATTTTCTTGAAATTTTTTGCAAACAGGGCCAAATCATCTAAATCAAAGTCACACTCAGAATCTGACGTATATGTCTCTCTTTTTCTATATGACTCTACCCTCTTTCTTGCTGACCCCTCACTCTTTCTCTCCTGGGCATTAAGTGAATGTTCCTTATCTTTAGTCTAGACAGATTCAGGAAACATATCAATTTCATATATTTTCAAATCTCCTACAAGTTCCTCCATTTTAAGCGTATTTAAATTACCCATAGAATTTAACCCAGTGACTTTAGGGATAAAATGCACAGGCAGTGATCTAAGAATGTTTTTAACAACTCTAGCATTACGAATGTGTTCACCAAGATTAAAGATAGTGTTACAATATCAGACAGTCTAGCATAAAATTCATCAAAACATTCAGACTCAAGCATGGTGATTGTTTCAAATTGAGTTGTTAAATTTTGCAGTTTAGACTCTTTCGCAGCATTAGTTCCTTCATGGGTAAGTTGTAAAACATCCCATGCCTCTTTTGACGTGGTGCACATCATTATCCGTTTGAACTCGTCAGGTGTGATGGATCGAAAAATAGCACTTAAACCCTTAGAATTAAAAGATGACCATTTAAATTCTTCTTCAGTCCATGTAGTGTTAGGTTTTAAACTAATCACGTTCTCAACAGTGACGGAGGGAGGTGTCCACCTTCTTTAAACCAAAATCCAAACACATTCATCAGTGGCATTTAATGCAGATCTCATGCGGGCTTTCCAGTATGCATAGTTTGTCTCGTCAAAAACTAGCATTTTATTATATAACTTCTCCATTATGAACACGCTCATTTTCAAAAATCAAATTTTTAGAAAATTGGTATCTTAGAAAAATTTTGCGGCAAATTACACGGTATAATTGTGCAATTGGATCTGATACCAATTTCAAAGAGTGCGCTTGTGTTCAAATAAAGAAATTATTTAATTAAACTCAGTTTTTATCAATTAAGTCCTAAACATGCATCTAGGTGTGATTGAAGATGATAAAATCAAGCAAGAACATTCAAACACACACATGTGAGGAAAATCCCCCAAAGGGGAAAAACCTTTTATTTTCACTATAATTTTGTAAAAACGGTTACACGGATTACAATGAAAATAAGCGTGACACAGAAATACCCGCATGTATCGGTTCTGATGTCATCGGCTGGAATCTCCCGCAGGAACTCCAAGTGGGCAGTAATGAAGAAGAGAGCGGCTTCTCCACAAAGTACTCCAGAAGAGTAAATGATCTTCTTCAAGGTGTAATAATTCACATATGCAAATGGGAGTGATTATGTGTATAAAAAGGCTTAAGAAAACCATAAAAGGTGAAGTCTGATTCTGGGCTATTTTCGCAGAATTCGAGATTGCAGAAAGATTTAAAAAATGTGAAGAAGGTACACTGGTATTTATACGAAAATCGAGGCGACAGCTTCGCTCGAACGAGATAGGCATCTCGCTCAAACGAAGGACACATGTCGTTCGAACGACTTCGCGCGAGATGCTGATCTCGCCCGAACGATAGTGCCAGCTCGTTTGAACGAGTTCTTCGACCGAGGCACTCCGCTTCTACACTTAGAATTTTTTTTACTTTTTATAAAAAAAACATCAGACTTCGAAAAAACATTTTCTGAAAAATTTCCCAAATATTTATGCAAATGTTAATACTCTAATAAACCATTTTACCGATATTGCGTAGTGGAGTGGTAAGAATGAGTTGAGCAGCACATCGCATGTAGCATGATGCACGTGAAGATGATGGATGCATTGGATTCAGATAATGGCCGTCGTGGATGATCGTAATGACGTGCCGAATGTAGCGGTATCAGACATATAAAATGTGATCTAGGGAAAACTGAAAATTCCTAGATTCTACCCCAGACATTTATAAAATTATTTCCTTACACCTTGTGTCGTATTTTATTATTTTGCAGGTCAATCATCAGTCGCAACACGAAATAATGTTAAATCAATTTAATTGCAACAAAGTAGCGGTCAAAAGCATTGAATAAAAAAAAATCAAAGTGATTGTAAAATCAGAAAGCGTTCAACGAAGTAATTATAGTAGCTGTAAAGACAAAGTCCCTCTTTGAGCTTGTCCCGATGAGTTTCGATACCCCGAACCTAGGCCCTAACTAAACCCAAACCTGTCCCGAGCCTCGTGTGTGTCTAGTTTTAATTTTATTTTTGTTTTATTAGTTTTTAGATTTTTATTTGAGTCGTATATAATTTTTAGGATTTATTTTTTATTTTATTAGTGTGCATTGTAATTCCTAGGGTCCGAGTGTTTTTGGTCTATGCGTCGAGTATTTTTATATTTTTTTATGTATATATAATAATTGTGCGTTTAATTATATTTTTAGTTATTTTATTTATTTTTAGTATTTTTCTTTCTTTTATTTTATTAGTTTAATTTTATTATTATTTTATTTCAGTCTTTCATTAATTTATAGGGTAGGAATTTAATTTTTAGTTTTAGTATATTATATTTTTGAAGTTCTATTAAGTTTATGTTTCTATTTAAGTCTTAAATATTTAGATAGTTTTATTTTTATGGAGGCACAAATTCGACACACAAATAAACTACACCCCATAACCAACACCCCCCCTCCCCTCCCCCCCCACACAATATTTTCACCTCCCTCTCCCAAAATCGGACCCTCATAACTCGACCTTGGAAGCCCTCTACAATCGATCATCACTTCCATGGGAACCCGACCCGACAAAACCCCAACCATTCCAACCCGGTTTCAATCCTTTCTGCATTTCAACCCCTAGTCTACTACCTAGACCCGCTTACCAGCTCCAAACCCTCGTTAACCCATTTCGTCCGTACCCTACACCACCCACCAAAATGGGAACCCCTTTCCTGCCAAGTCAAATTTAAAAAAAAACGTGGAAATTCCTTTGACTAAGGCAAAACTAAATCCCAACAAAATCTCTCAACACATACACCAACTTCGTGAGCTATAAAGATGGCTGGAGGTACTCATAAAGAAAAAAAGAGGACTCTCACGTAGGAAGAATATAGAGAGAAAGGGAGACTGCTTTGCAGTCACATTTTTGTACAGTTTAGAAATAAAAATAAAAAATAAAAAAAATAATTTAGCATTAGAATAGATTTTTAGGTATAGTTTTTATTTTTATTTGTGTATCAAGTGTTGGATTTGTGAAGACATTGGGACACACTTTCATGAACGCGATTCAAGGAATTAATTCAAAATAGGACTTTTGCATATTGTATTTCTTGCTCTTCTCTTAAAATTTTTGTTCCATGTTTATGAGTGTGATTGATTATTTAATTATGCTTGGCTAGTCACCCTGTTCAAGGGGGGGGGGGGGGGGGGATGAAACTGTGTTGGATGTTATATTAATTAATTAATCTAATTAATTGTTTTATTTCTAGAAAAAAATATTTGTAATTGTCACACATTAATTTACTTATCGAGAGATTGTGATTTTTTTTATATTTGATTTTCGGAATCGAACTAGAGATAGATTTTTCCTATTTTTTTTTATGAACTCAAACCATATTTTAAATAGGTTTAACATTTTCTTGCCTGAACCCCAAGAGTGGTCTCATTTGTTACCATAACAGAATTATACAGGTCCCTAAAACTGAATTTTATTATTATTGGATTTCCTTTCCAAAATAACTCTAAATTCGATTAGCCAAATTAATAATACCACATTTTTAGATCCATTGGAGAAATTCCAAAATCATAAAGATGGATCATCTTCTTTGGAATGCAATATCCTGCAACTTTTTCCTCCATTAAAATACATTACTTAAGAAACAAAATCGCTAAACAAAGACATAAAAATGGCAAACCTAGTTCACGAGGCTCTCGTCATTGTGGGGTCTGGGGAAGGTCAGATGTACAGAGCCTTACCCTAACTTGTGCAGTGAGGTTGTTTCCCCGACTAGAACCCATGACCTCCAGGTAGGGATGGCAATTTTTGACACGATGATTTATGCAATTTTGATTAAATTAATCCTAGCGGGTAATTTCTTTAAAAATAGTATAAATCTTAGAGTTTCATAGTGTGGCATTTTTAAATGAGTTTTTCGAAAAAGAATTATTGAATTTATAATTGTAACGAGAGTTAGATTATAAATTTAATATTATCTCAAAATATTTCAATTTAATAAGTTAAGAAATTAAAAATAACTGAAACACGGTGTAATCCCATCTCTTGAATCTTCTCACATTTATCATACTTGGTTGCGCATTATTTTTAGTTTAGTTAATCTCATTTGATATTTTTAGCATTAATTAGTAATTCTCCCTTGAAATTGTTTTAAAAAAAATAAAAAAAGGATTGAAAAAAGGATTTTAATAAAAATTGGAATTGCAAGTTTTCACAATAATTATTTCACCTTTGAAGTTGGATTGATTCCCGTACTTACCGCAATACGAGTTGTTTAATAAGTTTGTAGGTAATTCAACGAAATTTTGAGATTGGCTTTAGAAGACAACGACCACACACAAAAAGTCAATAATCAAATGGCACCGTTGCTGGGAAACACATAAAAAGCTCTTATCAAATGGCGTCATTGCCACTTTCTTGAAGATTCAAGCAAGTGAAGATTTGTAATTTCTATTTTTATTTCTTTAATTGTAGTTATTCCTTCTCCCTCCTCCTTAGACTGGTTCTATAGGATTTTTGAAGCTTTGTATATATTTGGGTGCATTTTGATACCGATTTATTTTTAATAATTATTCATAAAAGTCAAAAAATAAAAAGGGAAACCGAACAAGGTAGAGAGAGGGCGTACAAAGGTGAGGATTTAGAAGCCTCTCTACTTTGGATCGGTAGGACTCCCGGGGATGACTGAAGTTAGGCGATCTACCCCCTGGTCGACTCAACTCGGTCTTCACCCCACGTGTGTAAAAATTGTAGGAGGTACATTTCTTTATCCCTCATGAATCTCCTGCAAGAGAGTTCAATTTTTATGTGCTTAATTGCACATGTGTGCTTTTAATTTTAGCATCGCACTCAATTTGAATGGTTTGGTGAATTAATGAACCTAAGACCTAAACCCGGTCATTGAAGGAGAAGGGATTTCATCACCCGACTCACTCTCTTATCCATTGTGTGCTACCCTAGCTATCATTAAATTTAAAATAAATCAAGTAGCTAGCCCAGTAGGACCACATTTTTGCAACATGCGATCACAAAAATAAATTCCATGATTTTTATCACCTGCGGACTTAATTAAAATTTGACTACCCCTTTCACTAATTTTGAAGATAATAATTGCCAACATGCTCATTAGGATTTTTCCTTGACTTGCGTGTGTCCAATTCAATTCTTTCGATAGCCAGTTTAGTTAGTTCGTCCAAATCAAGAGTCCATTTTCTCCCTTTTTTTGAAAAATCCAAAAAAAAATTCCTCCTTTTTACATAAATATATTTTCAAAAATCCAAAAAAAATAATTTTCTTCTTTTTTCCATATTCCGAATGCCAAAAATATTTTCCTTTTCTTATTTTCAAAAATCACAAAAAGATTTTCTTTTCTTTTGAAAAATATTTAAAAATCCAAAAATATTCCTCTCGTCATGGCCGAAGAACGTCCTTTACGGGAATACTTTGGCCATTTCCCATTCTCTCGAAGCTTGTTTAACATTGAGCCCAAATCAAACCTCCATACATTACTTCGTGTCTTTAACTCTCACCCACCCACCGTTAATACTCTTGTGTAATCCAAGCACACATCTCATATTCCACCGCCTTCGGTGATGAGTGTCAACACATCCCATGCTTCGCCGTGAACACACTGCTTTCTTATTGATCACTTGTCCCATGAGTGTCCATTTATTTTCTCTCCATATGAACCCATCTTAGCCCAAGTGTAACCATATGACACTATTTTTGAACCCACCTCGGCTTATTCTCGTGATCTATCCAATGCCGAGGGGTATGGGTACCCAAGCTACTCATAGAGACCTGATCACCCTTCCATGCAATATGAATCCCAACGCCAAGTTGTGGATCCTTACGATTTCCAATAGTCATCATCGCAACCTGGTGCAGCTCATCCCTATCAGTCCCCTTACTATGCTCCTCATACTGATCATCCTTTTGCCTCTCACGAAGACACTCCTCTCCGGTATGACGAAATTGACCCTATTCCTCACACTTCATATGATAATTCTCCTCATCCTAGTGTATATAGTGAGTTGTGTCCACCTCAACCACACCCGCCACCCACCAATATTTCAACACCACCTTGCACATTCTCTCTCTAGATCTTCTTGCACAAGTTCTTCCTCGAACACGAGCACACTCTTAAATCTCAAAATGAAACCCTTCAACGGCTTGAACAAATGTTAAATGAATTTGAGGGTGTGAACGAGTCAGATTTCACCCTTAGTCAGTGGAACGATGATGTGTCATCTTATGCCACTGATTTTGAGTCTGACCGACCCCATCATCCTAAGAATCTTGAATTTGAGACCACCCCGTGGTCCAGGACTCAAGTTGACAGTTGTGTTGAGTTCCCCATTGACTATGGGACTAATCTCACACTGTCCTATCCTTTCTAACCCACCATTGAGGTTCGCATTTCCCCTTCCATAGAATCCTTCATTATGCCCGATTTTACACCTATTGAGCCAACCATGTGTGTTCTCGAGGCACAAATTCATTATAGGTTAGCTCCGACTGCAAGTTTTTACCATTGTCCTGAGATTGAATCTGAGTTGGTTCCTACCTATCCGAATATGGATCTTGTCCCACCATGTTTGGCTCCCTTTTATTCATATATTCATGTTGATTCTTCTATCTCAGCTTTGGATATTTCATTTTATTTTCCCACCACCACGTATGGTGACATATTGGTAGAGTAGTTAACCACTCCATATTTAGATACCACACTCCCGTTTGAGTATTCCTTTCCTCCTCCCGATGAGTATATGTCCCCGACACTTGAGTTGGATCATCTTCCTCCGCCATTTGTCCCAACTGGCCCACCATTTGTCACCCCTCACCCACCACTTGATTTGGACCTTGCTATTTTACACCCCATGTTCACATCTAAGCATTTAGGTCCTCACCTACACCCACCCTCCACCCTAGTGCTCCATGAGCCCACTCTTGCATTTTTCTTCCACCCCGATATCTATGGGAGTATTTGTGCTACTCTAATATTTCATGACACTGAGATTGTTCTTTCAATCCCTCCATTATCATGTCGTAGTGATTTTTATTTTTGCCATCTCATTGATGTGTCACGACGTGACCATTATCATTGTCCATTTATAGAATGGTTGTGCACTTTCTATGAGTCCCACCCCATCACTATTGTCAAACCCTTATGCCTCCCCCACCAACTTGAGCACCGATGAGTTTCATCGTGTGAAGCACTTTGCTATACAAGTGCATTGACCCTATTTAGCCTTTATCCAGCAAGATTAACATTTTAGTCTTTTTTGGGGGTGATTCTCATCCCCAAATTCTCTGCCACCTCGTGATTTCCTCGTTCTTATCTTTAGGGTAAGAATGGATCGGTTTGGATGAAGACGTTAAACTAGGCGCTACCGAGAGGCAGCCCATCTTATCTTGTTTCTGAGTATGAGTCATACCTATTTGGGGGTGGTGTTTCACATCACCAAATGATTTTCACATGCTTTATAGACTTGTACAGATTTTTGTGTCGCATCTGTTCTTTAGGTTTCATCTTTGCTCCATCATGCAGTAAATTTTTCTTAGTGGTTCATTATGATAATATCTTTCCTCCATTGTGCTTTTCATTTTTTAACCTCGAGGACGATGTTCTCTTTTGTTTGGGGGTGAGAAATTTATCAAAATCGTACCTCTTATGAAATTTTTTAGAAACAAATCATTTTAAATTCTTTTTGTGCAGTTAAAAATAAATTTTTATGATATGAATTGACTATCATCCTTCTTTTAGAAGTCTCGGAGTATTCACTTTCGACCCTAAAATTACGCTTTTTATCATAAAATTAGTTAATACCTCTTAAAGATACTTGCACTATGAATTGCTAAACTCAATAATTTGCACTATCACGTTTTACAATCAAAAGTTGAAGAGTAACTATATTCTCAAGAAAGCCTTAAAATATCACTAGCGGTGACTTAAACCCATGAGATTTGATCATTTCACCTCTTTAAGGGACTTTACGTATCTCCGAGTCACGAGGTGACTCAACATTCTTTAGGTACTACATTTAGTCGTTGTATGATCTCATTATTATTTCAATTTTGGCATAATCACTGAGAATGACATCACATTCGAGTTGTAAGAAACATGTGTCTTGTAGTTTGTCCCGATCACTAAACCGATTTTACTATACACTTACCATTTTTCCTTATCACATTATCATTTACCCCTTTTCCATATTTTCCTTATCTATATATGTCCCAGATACTATCCATATGTCATTTCCCATCATTACCATCGTTTTCGAGAAAAAGAGTGTTTAGAATTTCAAATGTAAATTATCTTCATTTGTGTTATGAAAATAAAAAAAAATGCATCACGATATAAAAGAGAAAAACAAACAAAAAAATAGAAAAAAGAAGCTGAAAAAAAGAAAAAGAAAAAGAAATGAGGATCAAAAATTCAAAAGATGAAGACATTAGTTATTCAAAGTGTGTCACACTGTTCTTAAAAACTCTACCAGTATCATCTTCATTTCATTATCCCCTCATAAACCACATTTTCACCCTTGGTATAATGTTCAGGCAAACGAGAAGTCTATATGGTGAATAACTCAACATTCTCAACATAGTGGTTAACATTCCTTCATGAGATCAAATTTCTTTCATGTATCCATCTGTTAACGCAAAAATTCTCCATCTACGAGGACCAATCAGAAAAGGACACATGTCATCCTACGTGGCAATATTCGACACCCGAGGAGAGTTGGTCAGTACCCGAGGAGAATTAGTCGGCACCCGAGGAGAGTTGGTCGGCACCCGAGGAGTGTTAGTCGGCACCCGAGGAGAGTTGGTCAGCATATCAACCAGTAAGATCAAAGAATAACTATGCATTTAATGTTCATTAATGAAGATGGCAACACTTTTAATGAGCCTTAATGTACATTTATACTGTATTAATAGATGACAACACATAGCATACCAAGCAATTCAACAATTAGATTCATTGAATGTAGACATAAATGTCTACATACAATGAATCTCTTTATCTCCCATCATTATAAATACATGTATTCCCTTAGCCAAAAGAGGGGATCCGGGGAGATCCAGGAGATCCAGGGGAGATCCGGGGGAACCTAGAAACCCCATACACAAGATACACATCCTTTCTCTCTACACCCTATGGTGCTATTGTAAACCCCTGGGAATAAAATAACAGTGGACGTAGGCTTTATTCATAGCCGAACCACTTTAAAAATCTTTGTCTCTTATGTGCTTGATTGGATTGCTTTCATCTATTTATCTGTGATCATAAAAATGGGATTCGGTCCAGTTTTTTGCATCAACAGATTGGCGTCGTCTGTGGGAACGTGTTACAAGCGTTGTTCTCCATCAAAAGCTAAGTTTTTATTTTCTCTATGTATAATCAATTATACATACATCTTTTGATTCAATCATGATTTTTATGTTTATATACATAAATTAATTGTCCAATTTTTATCTGCAAAATATTGCATATCATGATTTTAAAATCATAACTGTTAGATTAATTCTTATTTAGAAATCTAAAAAATAATGGATTTCATAAATCAGAACTTTTTGCTTGATTCTCAAGTTTCAATTTTATATCATGGAATAAATATTTAAATGATTATATATACCAATGTATATGACGGTGGTAAGATTTGGTAATTTTCATTATAAATTTTGTAAGATCTTTGATGTCTATTCAAATTCCCATCATATTTTTAATCAGAGAATGTGAAAAGGTTAAAGACAATAAAAAGTTTTCTCATGGAAATCATGACCCAGATCTATTTTCTCTCTTCAAGTTTGAGTCTCTTTGCATTCATTTTTATGAACTATATACTTAATTTGGTTCATCTTCCATCTATGTCAATAAAGTCTCATTGACTGATTTTTGATATAAATTTGGTAATAACTTCCATCATTAAGCATATTTTTATCTATGCAAATGGGGAATAGGAAGGGATCAATATAAAAAATAATTTTATGTAACCAAAAAAAAATCATTACCCACCTCTTGTAAGAGAGGATCAGTAAAACAATCATGACCATATCAAGACTCTGGGTACAAATTAGATATGTTGGCCCCTCGTTCATAACATCACAGGGTTTCTTTGTCGAAATCACACGATATAGTGGATTAGATAATTATTCATTTAATTAACATTATTAATGCTTAAATATTACATTGAATGTTATTTTTTTGATCTAAGGATTCGAGATATTCTGGTCAGCCATCTATATTGTTGGTCGGCATCATCTTGGGCCATATTTTATTAAAGAGAAGCTTAACCAGACCATTTTTGTTTGTCGGAGATTAGATGTGAAGATCCATCAGCAACGTTGAAATAATTTTATCCAACTACGAGGTATCTTATTATTGGTCGGAGCCCCATATTGTAGCTCGGCGGAACCAATTGCAGGTCGACGATCATCTACTTCTTGATCGTCGACATCTCAGTCTTGTTCGGAGGGTTCAATTTACTGGTCGGCAACTATCCAACCATCCACTTTTTGGTCGGTGACATCTAATGTTGTTCGGTGCTGTCAATGCACCATTTTTGTTGATCGGCAAAATTGCTCAGCTGGTCGGGGACCATTTGCTTCTTGGTCGGCACCGTATATTCTATAACTTGAGATATCCTTAAATGTTGGTCGGCAACATCCATGCCATTTTTCTGCAGCAGTGGAATCTTGGGGTATTAAAAAATGTGAAGCACCCCAGATATTTCTTTAAACACGAGTTCAGCTCGGGGATAAACAGGGGGCTTAAGTCTTTTTTAACTTGTAATCACCCCAAAAATATTTTTAAAACCAAGTGATAAATAATTTTCAAACAGCAACTTATACCTGATTAGTTGTTGGAGATTAAATAACTTTACAAAAAACTCTACGTCTTATTTATGGCGCATATCTAATAATAATTTATCCATCTCACACACATTTGGCATAAAACATATTATATTTTGAAATTTTTATGCTGATACACATCACATATTGTTTGGATGAATAATTATTCTCATGACAATAATTATTTGATCTAGTCTCGACAGGTGCTCGGGCATCTTATTAAGATTTCATAGGGAGGATATTAAATCCCGACGAAAGCTCAGCCACAATATTAAATCTCTGGAAACTATTATTGCTCGATATCAGGCAGTTTTACCTCGACATATCATCCAACATATATTATTTCATTTTTTGAAATTAATATTTTTATTTCTCAAGCATATACATATCATATATTGATTAGATGAGTAAATTATTCTCATGACTAATCAATTCAGCCTACACATATGGTAGAGAAAATTATTAATTTTTACAGGTACAAGATTCAACGCCGACGAATGCTCGGAAACAATCTGGAAACTATTATCATTTCACTCGGAGATATCGGCTCAAGCACAAATTATTCTATATCCGTTTGGATTCATATTTTATATTTATCTCATCATGGAGCTCAAAAAATTTCTTCTCTCTATATATATATTCAGCTCCGAGGAAAAGCTACAACAGTTATTATATTTCACCCCCAACGGATAGTTGGTCGGGGCAATTCATATTTATATTCAGGCCCAGATATCGGCTCAAGCATAAATTATTCTATATATCCCTTGGGATTCATATTCTATATTCATCTTTTCATGGAACTCGGCGAGATACTTGTTATCATATTCAGCTCCGAGGAGAACTATAACATTTATTATATATCACCCCCAACGGATAGTTGGTCGGGGTAATTCTTATTTATATGCAGGCCCAGCAAAGTTCTCGGCCATATTCTTATGTTCTGGAAAATATTATTCGGCATTATGCAGTTGTGCCTCGACAAGATGCTTATTCAGCTTTGAGGAGAATTACAACATTCAATCAATTTCTCCCCCAACGGATAGTTGGCCGGATAATTCTTATTTATATTCAGGCCTGACAACGTTCTCGGCCATATTCTTATGTTCTGGAAGATCTTATTCTTGTTCGGCATTATATAATTCTACCTCGACAGATCAACGAGGCACTTTATTATTTTTAATTATTCTTTATATCTATTTGGATGCATATTCTATTCTTATTTCAGCAAGGAGGTCTCCAACATATATATTATCTTATTCCCAATAATATGTTGGTCATCTCCAAGGATGTCTCCAGCATATATTATATCTTATTCCCAACAATCTGTTGGTCAGCGCCGAGGAGGTCTCCAGCATTTATTATATTTTATTCCCAACAATCTGTTGGTCAGTGCCGAGGAGGTCTCCAGCATTTATTATATCTTATTCTATTCCCAACAATCTGTTGGTCAGCTCCGAGGAAGTCTCTATCATTTATTATCAAACTTGTATTCCTCCAGGAAGTAAAACTTGTATTCCTTCGGGAAGTAAAACTTGTATTCCTCCGGGAAGTAAAACTTGTATTCCTAAAAATGCCAACTTATGTTGGTTAGGAAGTAAATCTATTCCCAAAAATGTCAACTCAGGTTGGTCGGAAATAAGAAGCTGTCAACTATAGTTGGTCGGAAACAAAGTATGAGTATGTGAAAGCGATCAAGAAAAAAGCATTCAAAGTTCACATTCCACACTTGGGGGCTTGTGTTACAGATATAGTTGTTCATTCGGTGGCACATTCTCATAACATCATACAGTCGAGCACCAAATTCAACTCCATAAACTTACATAGTCGGGGCCCCGACCAATTATCATTCAGGAGTTATTTTTCTTGCTCAGGAATTATTTTTGATATTGAAGTTCAGGAGGTATATTGAAGTTCAGGAGGCGTATTCAAAAGTTCAGGAGGTGCATTCAGAAGTTCAGGAGGCATATTCAGGAGTTATTATGCACATACTATTGAAGTTCAGAAGTCAAATTTAGCATCTACAACACTGAGATCTTTACTACTACTATCCCGACCAACATTGAAGAAGAAGTTGTATGAAAATGTTTCGAAGTCCACCACTAGCTTGGTACTAATCAGATTGAAGAGTTGGGTTCAAAATCTAGTATGTTACTCGACAAAGTATTCAGAGGATCATAAATCATAAGAATCAAGCACGTGAAGTTAGCACTCAGTTGCTCGGCACAGGAGGCAGTTCGTCGGCTAGCAAACCAATCAATATACTTGAAGATTATGACAAGCTACAAGCTGAATACTATAGCATGTCTGCATCCAAATTCCCAGGGGTGATACATAGCACACGGAGTTCCTCAAAAGAAAGATTAGCAACCATCGATCAGCCTGTATCATATCTCGTCCAAGAGATAATGCACTTTATGTTGAACAAATCAAGAAGGTAGATCAAGAATTTCACAAGCACCGAGCAACACTGCAGAATAAATACTCCATCCTTTCAAGTAAACCATCAAGCATGGAGCATTGGGGGCTTCTGTTAATGCAAAAATTCTCCATCTATGAGGACCAATCAGAAAAGGACACATCTCATCCTACGTGGCAATATTCGACACCCGAGGAGAGTTGGTCAGTACCCGAGGAGAATTAGTCGGCACCCGAGGGGAGTTGGTCGGCACCCGAGGAGTGTTAGTCGGCACCCGAGGAGAGTTGGTTGACATATTAACCAGGAAGATCAAAGGATAACTATGCATTTAATGTGCATTAATGAAGATGGCAGCGCATTTAATGAGCCTTAATGTACATTTATACTGTATTAATAGATGACAAAACATAGCATACTAAGCAATTCAACAATTAGATTCATTGAATGTAGACATAAATGTCTACATACAATGAATCTCTTTATCTCCCATCACTATAAATACATGTATTCCCTTAGCCAAAAGAGGGGATCCGGGGAGATCCAGGGGAGATCCGGGGGAACCTAGAAACCCCATACACAAGATACACATCCTTTCTCTCTACACCCTATGGTGCTATTGTAAACCCCTGGGAATAAAATAACAGTGGACGTAGGCTTTATTCATAGCAGAACCACTTTAAAAATCTTTGTCTCTTATGTGCTTGATTGGATTGCTTTCATCTATTTATCTGTGATCATAAAAATGGGATTCAGTCCAGTTTTTTGCATCAACACCATCATTTCTATAAATTGTGTGAGACGTTTGAACTTGTTTACATTTACTCACCTCCTCACACACTAGAGAGATACACTTACCCAATTCTCAGAGAGTTCGATTAAGAGAGATATATCCAGTGACAATTGAAGTCAAAGATTAGATTCTATAAAGGCGTTCTAGGAATTACTCTAATGATACCTAAGATTGTTTCGCACTAATGCATGCTGAGTTTTAGGAAGGATTATGCTTTTAATATTAAGTAATTTTATGTCTTACCTTGATAGTTGAATACGATGTTCCTTGGCGTCCTTTTGAGTTGGGTTGTATATCTTTTCATTGTCAAATAAAAGACTGCAGTAAATAAAGTTTTTGAATTTTGTAGGAACAATCAATGAAAACTCTCAAGAGACCCCACTTGTCCTGCAGGGAAAACTATAGGTTTAATGGCTTGTTGCGCATGCTAAGTGTAATCTCCAGTGCCTGCGAAAGTGGCACACTTTTGTTTACTTATCTCTATTTTCTCTATATTTTTGCTTGAGGATTAGCAATGTTCTAGTTGGGGGTGGTGTGATAAGCACCCAAAAGTATTAAATTTATAACCCGAATAGATGGATTTTAGTCGCTCGTTTTTAATAAAAATTACCGTATGTTGTATTTTATTATTTTATAGGTCAATCATCAGTCGACATAAAATAGTGTTAAATCAAGTTAATTGTGGCAAAGTAGCTTTCAAAAGCATTAAATGAAAAAATTCAAAGTGACCGTGAAATCAGAAAGTGTTCAATGAAGAAATTATAGCAGCTGCGAAGACAAAATCCCTCTTTGAGCTTGTCCCGATGAATTTCGATGCCCCGAACCTAGTCTCGAACTAAACCTAAATCGAGTCCAGACCTATCCCGAGCCCCGTGTGTGTGTTTAGTTTGTAATGTTATTTTGTTTTATTAGTTTTTAGATTTTTATTTGAGTTGTATATAATTATTAGTATTTGTTTTATATTTTATTAGTGTGCGTTTTAATTTCTAGGGTTTGAGTGTTTTTAGTCCGTGCATCGAGTATTTTTATATTTTTTTATGTATATATAATTGGTGTGCATTTAATTAGATTTTTAGTTATTTTATTTATTTTTACTATTTTTCTTTCTTTTATTTTATTAGTTTAATTTTATTATTATTTTATTTCAGTCTTTCATTAATTTATAGGTTAGGAATTTAATTTTTAGTTTTAGTAGATTATATTTTTTAAGTTTTATTAAATTTATGTTTCTATTTAAGTCTTAAATATTTAGATAGTTTTATTTTTATGGAGGTACAAAACACACACATAAACTACACCTCATAACCAACACCCCCCATAATATTTTCACCTCCCTCTCCCAAAATTGGACCCTCATAACCCGACCATGGCAGCCCTCTACAATCGATCCATCACTTCCACAGGAACCCAACCCGACAAAACCCCAACCATTTCATCTCGATTTCAATCCCTACTGCATTTCGACCCCTACTGTACTACCTAGACCCGCTTACTAGCTCCAAACCCTTGTTAACCCATTTCGGCCATACCCGACTGTTACCTGCTTAAACCTATAACCCTTCGACCCCATGCAACGACAAGAAGGTGATAGCACAAGCAAAATTCGGATATCCAACCCAGGACCCACCTTCTCCGGTTCAAATCCATTTCATAACCGAATCCATATCAACAAACCCAATTCTAGTAAACACAAACCCAAATCTGCCTAAACTTCCAATTAACCCACATCCGAATCAATACCCAAACCTGAAATCAGTAACCCACACTACCACCAAAATGGGAACCCCTTTCTTGCCAAGTAACATTTCAAAGAAAACCCACGTTCAAATTCCTTTGATTAGCCATAAATAAATCCAAACAAAATATCTCAACACATACACCAACTTCATGATCTATAAAGATGGAAGGAGGTACTCATAAAGAAAAAAAAGAGGATTCTCATGTAGGAAGAATACAAAGAGAAAGGGAGACTCCTTTGCAGTCCTATTTTTTTACAATTTAGAAATAAAAATAAAAAATTACCAAAAAAATTAGTTTAGCATTAGAATAGATTTTTAGGTTTAGTTTTTATTTTTATGTGTATCAAGTGCTGGATTTATGAAGACATTAAGACACACTTTCATGAACGCAATTCAAGGAATCAATTCGAAAGAAGACTTTTGCGTATTGTATTTCTTGCTATTCTCTTAAAATTTTTGTTCAATGTTTGTGACTATGATTGATTTTTTAATTATGCTTGGCTAGTCACCCCTTTTAAGGGGTGGGATGAAACTGTGATGGATGTTAAATTAATTAATTAATTTAATTCATTATTTTATTTCTAGAAAAAAATATTTTCAATTGTCACACATCAATTTACTTATCAAGAGATAGTGCATTAATTTTTTTTTATATTGATTTTGGGAATCGATCTAGAGATAGGTTTTTCCTAAAATTTGAATACTCATTCGGTGTTGAAATTCGATGATTCATGCAATTTTGATTAAATTAATCCTAACGGGTAATTTTTTTAAAAACTGTATAAAGCTTAGATTTTCATACTGGGCATTTTTAAATGAGTTTTTTGGAAAAAATTTATTGAATTTATAATTGTAATGAGAGTTAGATTATAAATTTAATATTATCTCAAAATATTTTAATTTAATAAATTAAGAAATTAAAAATAACTGAAACGTGGTGTAATCCCATCTCTTGAATCTGGTCACATTTATCATACTTGGTTGCGCATTATTTTTAGTTTAGTTAATCACATTTCATATTTTTAGCATTAATTAGTAATTCTCCCTTGAATTTTTTTTAAAAAAAATAGTTAAAAAGAGATTTTAATACAAATTTGAATTACAACTTTTCACAACAATTGTTTGAAGTTGGATTGATACCCCTACTTTTCGCGATACGAGTTGTTAACAAGTTTGTAGGTAATTTAAGGGAATTTTGAGATTGGCTTTTGAAGACAACGACCACACATAAAAAGCTAATTATCATATATAATGTCAAGTACGAGGATTCAACTTTTGTTCGACTACTCTATGGTGTAATCGTTCCATTAAATGGAATCTTTTGGAATCGGCTATGCGTTTCTCGTATCCCAAAGACCACATGTTTTGCTTCGGCTTGCATGAGGTATACCATATGTGACACTAAACATTGGTACCCTCTGCGAGGTGTCCCAAACTTCTTTATATGGTGATTTCACAGCTTTCTCCCTCTGTGGAGAGCTGGGTTAATTAGCTAATAGAGCATGGGGCTAGGCCTCTTCATTATTTAGTGTCATGGTGGGGTGAACTGCAGTATGTTTTGTAACAGGTGATTATCATTTTGTTCGATCGGTAGACCTTCGCTTATACTCTGCAACTGGGGGATTATTGATTTGTTCGACTGGTAGACCTTCGCCAAACTTATTTTTACTTCCTTGGAGAATTCAACGTCAAGAGGGCTAGGAGAATTTTTTTCCTCCATGCATTTCCAACTTCTGACTTGTAAAGGATTTGACAAAGTCTTTGAGAATAATTGTAAGGCATCTATGGCAGCGCCACATACCAGCTACCCATCTGACCTAATATATCAGGGAACCTGGGCTTGTACCTAGGTACTATTTAAGGTTGTTATAGGGGAAGTGGTCATGAATATTTATATAGGGGAAACTAGGAAGAGGTGGATTGCGGTGTTTGATGCTCTAGAGGAGGGCATTGTGGTTTCGTCTAAGATAATCAAGGCATACCATCGTATGGAGTACATAAGGAAGTGCAGTCAAGATTAGGACCAGAGATTAGTGATGATGGTTATGATGCTGAGGCATTCCCATCTGGTAGATGAGGTAGGTTTTATGGGAGTATGGGGTAAGTTTGGTAATAGGTTTACTAGTTTGTGAGTAGGCTAGGTCGTAGAGTTGATAAGGTTCGGAAGGTATTGTGGAATTTTCATGTCACTTATACTTCATGTAATTCTCGTGTTTTGTAATAATAGAAAGAAATAATATTTGACATCTTCTTTTTCTTCTTGAATTATCTATATTTTTGCTAAGGAATACATAATACTTTTGTTCATTTAAATCAAGAGAGAGAGAGACTAGTGTTCTCGCCAGGAGAAGAGAATAACATCTTGAAAGAGAAAGGATTATGTGGGCTACCTACATAACTCTCTATTGTTCGAATTTTTTTATTGTAAATTCTCTTTTTTAAAAGGCAATTTTGATAGTTTTAGATCCATATGTAGTTTTAAAAAGAAAGTAGAGAGGAGTTTTTTTTCAGAATAGAAGGGAGGTGAGAGGAGTCGTAGCGGGACGAGAGTCGGATTAGGGGTAGAATTTCTTAAGATAATCCAAATTAACTGGATGTTCCATTTCCTCTCCATCGAGGTCTATAAGCATAGGTGTGCCACCTGATAGAATACTCTTCATGATGTAGGGCCCTGTCTATTTAGGTTTGAATTTTCTTCTCGAATCCTAGATGGGTTATATAATTTCCTTAATAACGAGATATCCTTCTTGCACCCTGACGTCTTTGACTTTCTTATTGAATGATCGCACAATGCGGCGATAATACCCTTGTATATGATATAGAGCCTTTAATCTTCTCTCATCCAAAAGTCTAAGTTTATCATAGAAACTTTACTACCAATCGACTTCACCTACATGACTTTCGAGCATGACCCATAGATAGGGTATTTTGAGTTCGACAACTAGAACCGCTTCTATGCAGTATAACAAGGAGTATGGATAGATCTAGTGGATGTTATAATAGAGGTGCAGTGTCCCCATAGTTCATATGGGATCCGATTTCACCAATCTCTACAACTTTGAATCATTTTACAGATTATGGGTTTGAGGCTTTTGGTGCAGAATCGAGATCCCCATTGGTTTGCAGTTGGTAGAGAGAGGATTGGTGCTTTTAAATATCATACTCGTTCACTACTTCCATGACTTCATCTTTAAAATGGAGTCCATTATTTGATAGCAACTCATGGAAAGCTATGTAACGGAAGATGTTGTTCTTTTTAACGAACTTGGTCACTTTTTTTACATTTAAAACCACATATGATTCATCTTCAACCCATTTGGTGAAATAATCAATGATAATATAGATGAATTCATGATTGTTTAATGCTTTGGGAGTGACTTTCCCAATGATGTTGATGCCCTAAATTAAAAAAGGCGAGGGTAAAGTCATGGTGAACAACTCTCGAGGAGGCAACTGTTGAATATTGACAAATTGTTAGCATTTGAGGCACCTTCTGACATGGGAAGAGCAATCTTGAACATGGTGATCCAGTAATATGCTTGACAAATGAGATTTTTAGTAAGAATATGATAGTTCATATGGGGTTCGCATTCCACGCTATGGATTTTGTACATCACATCTTCAACACTATCCCATGCTATGCATTGGAAATGGGTTCCGTTAAACTTTCTCTTAAAAATTACTTTTTCCCAAATGATGTATCGAGCAACAAGCCTATAAAGATTCGCACGATATTTTTTTATTAGCCTCCTGTGGATATTTTCTATTCTTGATGAGGCACCAAATATCGTAATACCATAGTACGAGTATGGCTAGGTCTTTTTATATTATTAGCATTGAGTGGGTGCATACTACTTTTGGACTAGAAAGGGGAGCCATTGTTATTCCTTATATCTTGTTGACCATGGAGGCTAATGTTGTCGATGCATTAACAAATTTAGTTCTTGAGTGAGGAAGGTAGTGTAAAGTCATACCCTCAAATTAAAAGGTGAGCTCTTCCCGGTGAGTGTGAAAGGGTAAGGTTTTCTTGTCTTTGACTTTCCACATTCGGAGGACTTTCCCTATAATGAGGGTTGAATCTTAATAGACATATATGCATCCTAATCCGTTATCAAGGGAAATACTGACACCTACAGTGCATACTTCATACTATGTCATGTTGTTGGTTCAAGGGAAGTCCAGTTTGATGGCGATGGGAGTGTAAGAATTTTCAAAGGAGATTAAAAGTATCACGATGTCATATCCATTATTGTTATCAATCAATCGAATAAAATCTCCCATCATCACTCTTCATGAGAAGTGTAAGGAATATCTTCACAGGGAACTTGAAAAAAAATGCATCCTCTTCTCCCATGGTATTATTAGCAAGGTAGTCAAAGATGGCTCATAGTTTCATGGTTTTCAAAGTGACGTGTGCGATGTCGAATTTGGTTAGTAACATCAACTAACAAGCCACATGAGTGTACAAAGCAGGATTTTCTAACTAATATTTCATGGGATCCATTCGGGATACCAACTTGATGGGAATGCAAGCTTGTAATGCTAGAGCTTCTGAGTGACTTAACCTAGGCAACACATGACTTCTCCAATGTAGTGTATTTCACTCAATACCTTGCTAGTTTTTGACTAGTGTAGTAGATATATCTTTCTTTCATGAGTATTTGATGTATTGGGATAACATATCCCCTACCACGATGTCTATTATAGTGAGGCATAAAAGGAAAGGAAGACCATGCTGTGGTGGCCTGAGAACTGGAGGTCGGGTAAGGTACTTCTTGATTTGATCAAATGCTTCTTGACATGCCTCATTCTAGACTTCGGAAGAATCATTTCGTAGAAGTTTGAATATGTTTGAAGATGAAGGTCATCTTACTAATGAATTGACTGATGTATTGGAGTTTTCTCGGGAAGCCACGAATTTCTTCCTCCATTTGAGGTTGTGGAATTTTGAGAATTACTCAAAGTTTAGGGGGTATTATTCGATCCCCTTCTCACTGGCCATGAAGTCGAGGAGTTTGCCTTTCATGGAACCGAAGATGCATTTTTATGGATTAAGACTCGTCTGATACTAACCAGTCATTCAAAGAATTTCCCTAAGGTATGTATATGACCTTCTCTAGTTTTGTACTTGATGATCATATCGTCAACATATACTTCAACCTCTTTATGGATAAGATCATCCAAGATGTTTACGGTTACCCTTTGGTAGATAGCTCCTGCATATTTTTAGACAAAAAGGCATGACAGTGTAGCAAAAGGCTCCTTAAGGGGTGACAAAAGAAGTCTTCTCTTAGTGACTGGGATGCATCTTGATCTAGTTGTACCCACTAAAACCTTTGACAAGTGATTTAAGGGCATAATTGGTAGTGTTATTATAAGTGAAAGGTGTTAAAAAGGGTAATCAACTTTTAGGGATGTTTTCATTAGATCTCGATAGTCGATACATATGCAGACTTTCGACACTTGGATGATTTGCGATCCACGTAGGATATTTGACCATATGGATGAAACCTACATTCAACGGTTTGACCAATTCATCTTTGACTTTGAGGGACCACCCAGTCCATAGAATTATCAAATCTTGCTTGATAGGATTGCTTCTAAAAGCGTAGGAATTTCATATCATACAATCTTCGAGTAAATGTCAAGCATGTTGCTATAGGACCATGTGAATATGTCCACTAATTCTTTCAAAAGTTCTTCTAATTGAAATCGCTAATGTCATTAAGGGTGGACCCTATCCAAATCTCTTGCAGTTTGCTACTCTACGCATATTAATATTAATAGTTTCATCCTCATTAGTTTGAATGCGGTTATGTTATTTAAATTTTTCCTTATTGAGATCAATTAATAATTGTTCATTTATTAGATCATCGCTCATTAATTGTTTTATTAGAATTAATGCAATTAATATACGACATAATAAGATACTCAAAATCTTCTTTCATTTCATTATAAATATTTTTTGGAAATAAAACAATGAGAACCTCATCAAAGGCAGTCTCATTTATAATCATATCAATAATAGAAAAAAAGGGATATATCTGTGTTCATCTTTTATGGGTTAACAACAGGGTTCAGGCTGGTTAGAGATGGGTTGATAGGAACACCATGCCAGTTAAAGAGTGGATTTTTAGTAAGGATGATCTTGGCAGACGAGTCAAATGGATTAACCTTAGTGTGGATCATGCGGAGATCTAGCCCAGTGTATGAAGACCAAATGACTCATCATTGTCACTGCCCTAAGAACTTTTAGTGATTTTCACGGATTTGATGGTCTGGGGTTTCACCTCATGCTTCGGGTCTTCAGTCTAGGTGACTTTTTCTATAAAGAACATTTTCAATCTGAGCTTCACTTTCTTCTCAACAGGGTCATACCATGGTTCGAGGAAACTAAAGAAGGGAAAATACTCACCTCCCTTAATAAATTGTCCATTTAATAAGTCTCCTAATATCCAATATTTTCTTTACAAGATCTTCTTTCGATATAGTTGTCGGAGCCCCATAAGCTCAGCTGGTGATGGATGGTAACCCAGACCATAGGGGTAAGCTTCTTTTAGAACTATCAGTTCGGGAATCCCTTGTTGATGGAGAACTAGGCCCATTTCGGTCATATAATGCATATTGTTGAGAATCTGGATGACATATATGTTGCCATGCCGACTGTGCTCTGGGCATACTCTATCTTTTCAATTATCTCCTACTAGGCTAGGAAGTGGATGGATCTTGAAACCTAAGAGAAGAATGTCATTAGCCCCATGTTGTGTTTATAAATTAGGTTACGTGTGTCGATGCTGTCGGAGTTGTCATCATCCCTAATGATAGTGACGACATAATCATTGGCAAATAATTTTAACTTCTGGTGGAGGGAGGAGGACACACTTGTGATATTTTGAATCCAATTATAAGCAAGGAGCAAGTTGAAATAGGTTGGTATATTGATAACCTGAAACTCAATTTGGGGGCATCTAGGGCCATCCCCTAGCATTAGTTTTATTAAACCCATAACTACTTGATGGGTGTTATCATAAGCACGCACGACAACGAAAGTGGAGGTTAGATTACTGGCTTTTATGCCTAAACATTTGAAAGTTCTTAATGAACAGACATCCAGATCGTACCTGTTACCGATAAGTTCTAAAAAACCCATATTTCCTATATGGTTAGGATCTCTCTTAGGAATTTACTCTTCGACAAAGGAGATGATACTCTTCACGATCAAAGATCTTACAATGTGAGGAGATTAATCAATGCATTTCAATGTAATTTGGAGGACATGAAGAGTCCCCATAAAATGATGATAGCTTATGCATTATTGAGTTGTCCAAGGACTTTTATTTCTTTAAATGACATTTTTGGCATCCAGAGCTCTTCATCAATTACTTTATCTTTATCTATATGCATGCTTGCTAATGGAAGAATCACATTGTTATAGTATCACCCTGATCGGGTTATGTGATTTATAAATATAGGGAATAACATAAATCTTGTAAGCGTGTCTAAATTACCTATAATAACCCTTTGAAAGAAATGATCCCATATAAGAAAGTGACCATGCCAGTATCCCTATCATCTGATTTATCATTCTAAGATGTTTTAAAAGTCTCCGTCATTACTCCACCCAGTGGCAATAATTTTATATATCCATGGGAAATCTATGTATTCTACGACTTCAACCGCTTCACAATACAAATCTTCCCACTCAGCGAAGAAGTGTTGGAAATAGGGAACTAGGTATCCCTGGAGCCTTAGGATAATGAGTAGTCTAGAAGCTGTAAATATTTCCTTCTCCGTGACAAACTGAATGGACATGACCCGCACGATATTATCAAAGCTAAATTCCCCTATTGAAACAAACCAATCGCCTGATTGCCGAGACCATTCCTGGGATTCCATTCATACATTACTAATATTTTCACAATTATCTTCTTCGAGGTCATCCCTAGTAGCAATTTCAGCCCAAAGTCCTTGAGTTGATTCAAAACAGTCAGTAGCTCCATGCTCCCTATTTTTGAGTGGTTTCAAAAGGTGATGCAGGTCCTTGTCATGATATATAAGGCTTGGTCTGGTGCATTTTTTTAATGTAGAAGAAAATCAAGGGATATAGGGGAATAAGAAGATAGATCATGTTTATTAAAGGGCCAAATTCTGGTGAAAGGATCAAAATCTATATTTTCATCTAGAAGAATAACGTTCAACCCATTATGTTCAAGAGGGTTTTGAGTAGTATTGGGTTTGGGATTGGCTAGAGGAGAAATAACCCCCTTATCATGAAGGCCTTTAATGATGTTATTTAGGTGGAAGCATTGCCCGACAATTTAGTGTAAATCCAACGAGCGGCATGCTTGAAGTTCCTTATAAGTGGGTCTTGTAATGGGCGAGGTTCTAAAGTCTTGATGAGGTTTCGATTCCATAGGGGTTCATAAACATTTAATTTTGCAGAACGATCTTTAAGTTTTCATGATATGGGGGGTTAAGAATTGTTGTTGATAGATGAGACACTAGTGTTAGCTGACTTATCATACTTGCAAGGAATGAACTGCCCTATTAGCCTCTTTGACTAAGACTCATTTTTTTTATTGATAACACCATCTTTGATCTCTCCCATACCTCTATAATGTCTCTGAATTGAGGGTAGTAATGGCTTCCCATAGAGGTTCGAATATGCGGCATGAAAGTTTTCTTCACAATTCTCACTTGTTCATCCTCGAAATATCGGGTTGTCATGGTAGGGGCCTTTTCTCTACACCTACTGATAAATATTTTGATGGGTTACTCGGGATTATTCTTTAAGTAGATCAAGGTCTCGACGAGTGACTTCTAACTCCTCATTACATTTGTATTGAGACATGAATTCTTAGGATACATCCTCCTAACTATAGATTCGGGATTCTTTTAGTGACAAGAACTATCGGAGAGCACTTTCTTTGAGGATCTGCTAAAACATCTATTCCATTATTTATTTGGATATTCGAAGTAAAGTCATATCTCGATGATAACTAAGAAGGTGTACAATGGGAGGTCCGCTACCTCCATACTTTTCCATGTATAGCATCCTGAATTTTCCTAGAAATCGAGCTTTGAGGTATGTAGACATATGGGTGTAATCTACATAGTTTTCTGATATCTTGACTTGGTTAAAATTCTTGGACAATAGTCTGAGGTATTCCTTGGCCTTATTAAACTCTTTATGATCAATGGGAATAGTCACTGGAAAATTATCCCCTCATAGTTCGAGTTTCATTATCATCAACTGAGATGGCAGTGGACCCTTTAGCAGGTGGGACACGAGAGACATGTTGATACTTTTTCGGGACCCTCATCTATTCTAACACTTTTGGATCAATGGCACGGGAGAAGACTATATCTGGCTCAGGAACCTAGGGTCTGCCAAATAAAAAATAGGGTATACAATCGCACCTAAAAGGGAAAGGAATTTTCATTTTTATTCTAGTGGAAAAGAATATTTTTGGAATATAGCTTTTTTAAAAGGAAGAAAATATGTTTGGTATTTTGAAAAAAAGGTCCACAGTGTAGTTGTTATTATTAGGTTTCACTTATATTATATTCCGCCTAGGCAGCTAGTGAAATGTCGAACATGACCCGGGTCTGGGAAAAGAGATGAAACACGATGCAAGACCCGATTTAACATTTTTCCAGAGTCACAGATAGGGTCCTATTTTAACAACGGGCAAAATAGCAAAAAATTGAGATGTTTGAACGAACCAAAATTTTGGCAAAGTTTTGCATTGAAACTGAAAATCTAGGTATGAGTGTCCTAGGGCAAACGTATACATGAGGTTGACGCATTGGTAGGTTAGTTGAAAGCTTCCCCATGTTGGCATGATTCCGCGATATACGTCTTTCATATAATTGAAATCATTCATCCGTTCGTGTGAATATGCCATTTGATATACCTGAGTGCACATAAATTTCCTCACAATATACTTCGTGGAGGCAGTACATGTGAGAGAAAATTCGATAAACTCAACATAAGTGAATGAATTTTCTACTATATACCTCCCGTCGTGAGTTTGGTTAAGAAGTACAATGTGGGGCGAACTGTTCGATACACATAGAAGGTACTAGGCCAATGGAAGGTGGAAATCATATCGCTTACCCACAGGACCCCACGCATCACGAAGTGATCCCCAAGTATCTGATAATTTTTTTATCACAATGTAGTACTCACGTGATTTATTGTGCAAAAATATGAGTCTTAGTCAGTGTTTTACGGAGCGCTTTTTGTATGCTAAGCGAGAAAAGTATTACTACTAAGAATGAAGTATATAATGGATATAAACATGAGTGACATGTGATGAGGAAGCTAAATAAAGGGAGTAAATCTAGCAAGTTTTGAGCATATACCAAGCATAATGTTGTATACAAATTTTGGGACATGTGAATATATATAAGTGAGAGAAAGGTATGTGCAAAGTGAGAGTGACATGGGAATATTGTGTAAGTGAAGAAAATGTGTAGATATATACAAGTGAGAGTAATGTGGAAGTGTGTGGAAGTGAGAGTAAGCATGGATATCTATAAGTGGTGTATGAAGCATGTGACTATATAGAAGTGAGAATAATGTGTAAGTGTGAGAAAGTGAGACTAAACATGGATATCTACAAGTAGTATAGAGGATGTGAAAATGTGTGTAAGTGGAATGAACATGGTAAGCGCGAGGCATGTGATAGAAACGGTGGTATTTACATGTAATGAAAAAAAGAACATCTTGGAGAGAAGAATATAAATGAATATCATGATATGAACAAGGCATATATACAACTTGTAAGCGTAAGAGTAGGAAGAATATACATGTGGAGGTATGTGCACACGTGTAGAGAATTAGAGAAAAAAGAAAATAAAGCCCATGTGATGTAGTGTTTAGTCCTCTAAAAATAAAGTCCCTAGCAGAGTCGCCACTATGGCCATCCAGGATTTTTCAAAATAGGTTCACCCCTAAAGAGAAATTTTAGCACGTGCGGGGATTAAGGAAGAATATAATCGTTTCTCCACTTGCGCAAGCTTTGAGGGCTCCCACATACATAAATTAGTCATCGTCAAAGGGGAGAAAATATAAAAAATAGAGTCGCTAACCTATTTTGGTGAAAATAGGCAAAAGATGTGGTCATCCCCGTAGAAACAACATCAAAGACAAAATGATACATACGAGACCGTACATATCACGGGTTCAGGGGCTAAGTTACGGAATGGGAAGGGTTTTGGTACCCATTCCCTACCTTCGGTCTCTCATGGGCTATCATAATATTCTTTTTTTCTCTAAAAAAAATTTGTGGTATAACATGTACATAATGAAATAGGTGAGAAAAGAAATCATCATACCTGCGTCATGGAAAATATGGTGATGAGTAATCGTGAGGAGTATAAATAAAAAGAAAAAAATAGTCTAAAAGGTAGCCGAAATGTGAGCAGAACACCGAATCAAAATCCATCGCAAATAATGAAATACACATGTCTGATAGGGCCACTACAATTAAATAAAGAGAAAGGCTACGCTATTTGCAATACACTGGATCATAATCCACTATGAGAAAATGGATATGCATGTCTGGAGGGATTGAAAAAAACAAAAAGAATAAAGCATACAAATATATAATGTAATGTGAATAAATTTACAGATCATGATTCACAGTGAGAAAGTGAATATGCATATCTGATGGGGTTTCTATGAATATACAAACTAGTATATGTATATATGCCTACAATAATAATAAAACTAAGAATGAATAAGGTAGAAAAATAATAAAGGAGGACTCAAACGTCGAGGAAAACTCGAGACACCAACGTAGCCGAAAACGACATCAAATTCCATATTGTTCGATAATACGCAAGGGTGAAATTTAACACATGAACAAAAAAAAAGAATTTTCTTTAGTTTGTTGGAAAGTATGCGCAAGTTGAGAGGAAAATTCTAATTTGGGGTTTAAGGATTAAACCCTCCTTTTGGCTTTTGTTTATTTATGAAACTATATTCTTTTAATATAAAAAATAAAAGGGGATTATTTAGGGTAAGAACGTAAAAATAAAGCACGAGATATGCTAAGAGTAAAGAAAGTGTAATAAATGACACTAATTACGTGAGATACAAAAGGATATGAGTAGATATTCTATGAAAATTTTCTACTGATATTTTGATGAACTGGGATGATTTTTTGTTGTGATGGGGTGGTGGTGAAATGGTGATGAAATAGGTGAAAACGGTGGGGTGAAAGTGATGTAAGGGTGAAAGTGATGTAAGGAATGGTTACGAGAATTTTTAGAAAGTTATCTTTTTTGAAAAATGGGGCACTAGTTTTGTGGCAGATGCTCTTCAGATCTACAAAAAAATTCCTTAGGAATGAGGCCATGGATAAGTAATGTACCCCTATGCCGATAGGCAAAGGGCCAGGGGTGCATATAACCAGTCCAAAGGGGACATTTTTGGAAAAGCGAACAAAAATTCACACCGTAAGGTTGCATCATGCACGTCCAGTACCGTTGGAAATGATATTCAGAGACCTATAAGAGTTCATTGTGAAACTCTTAGGTCCTATTGTTGACCAAGGCAAAACGGAGCTAGGAAGCTCTCGGCGGTCTCTAAGATGGGGCTTTAGAGAAAAAGGCAAGTACGCGCTGATCGTAAGGCCGATTCACAAATGGTATGACGTATTAGAAAGGGTATTGAGAGCCCTACAAAAATTTATTAAGCTACTCTCGGGTCCCAGATTTTACAAAGATTAAATGGAGCTCAAAAATGCCCGATGGCCTCTATGTTGGGTTTTGAAGTAAAAATGAAAGTAAGCATGAATCATAAGGTCGATTAATGCATTGTATGGAACATGGAAAGGGTATTCAGAGACCTATGAAAGTTTATTGAGTTAAAGCCAAGCGAAGCTTGAAAGCTCCCAATAGTCTCTAGGTTAAGGTTTGGAGTAGATCATGGAGTCTGGGGGTGAAATGAATGGTGTTAGGGACCTAAGGAGGTATTATAAGTGTACTATAATGGGGTGTATACACCTTGTATCTAGGTTTCTAGTGGAGACAAAGAGGCCCTAGTGGAGGTTGCTTATAGACAAAGGTTAAGATTACCAATCGAGAGAGGGAGAAAGGTTGAGATTAATGGTTGAGAGAAGGAGAGCGGTTTAAAAAAAGTTGAGAGAAAGTTGTAATCGATAGGTGAATCTGAGGCCAATTTATAGATTTAAAATTATCATATTTAAAAATCATGACCCATACTGTGACCCGTGGAACACTTAAACTTGGTTATGGTTTTAGACCGTGACCCCTACTATGACCAATTAAATATCGACAAATGCTCATGGTTGTGGACTGTAACCAATTAAATTTGACCATTTTAAACTAGGTTTAGGGGGTTAGGGGTCAAGGTTTAGAATTGTGACCATAATTCACCGGCATTGGTCACAGGTGGGTCACAATCCAAAACCGTGACCATCATGGTAGAAATTTTAGCTGGAAATTTAGCGCCTAAAAGGTCATAGATTAGTCACGATATGGATCCATGAACACTGCTGGCATGGTTCAGAATCGTCACAAACCTGTTAGTGTGACTCTTTAATTTAGTCATGTGATTTCACGGATCTGGACCGTGACCACATGGTCACGATGCTGGACTGTGACCAATTGACCGTGAAAATCTTCCTATTTTAGTGTAGTGTTCCGTAGATAATGATGGTGAATGAGTTGCTATCCCAATCACTCAGGCGATGGATGAGCTGATAGCCAACATAAAGTATAAGGCCTCCAAACCCCCTTTACTTTGCTATATCAATCATATGTGAATGTAATATTTTTTCTTACCTCTTATCTCCAAATTTTTTAGTTAATGGGTCCCTCCACCAACTTTTTCTCCTTTCCCCCAACCTTATCATGTCTAGGCATTGGAAATATGATGTTGTTGCAACTGATGACTTTCTTAAGTTCCGTGATAAATATAAAATTCTGTAAAATGTAAAGATTAGGTTAACCACATAGAAGGAGGACTTAATGAATCTTCCTTTTGGTAAGGTTGCCTTTATGATAGTTGTTATACTTTAGGATGAGTTAACTTTTACCTCCACCCATTTTTAGTAAGGCTACTACTTTACTATGGAATACTCCCAATCTAGTCAAATGATTGATTATACCGCATTGTTATGGGGATGATTACCATAAATCAAATATGTGGGATAAACCTGGGCCTCGAGGAGATTAGGTATTGTTATGATATATGGTCTTTCTCAAATTCTGATCGAATTCCCTTCGAGGCTAGGGAAAATTTTCTCAATTTGGTCACATATTTGCCTCGAACATAAAAGGCTATCGAACGGAATGAACTTGTATTTTTCGAGAAACCATATGGTGAAAATAATGATGTTCTCAAGGTTCCCACAAGAAAAAGGATGACTAGTAGGTTGTATGATTTTTATAATTTATTCATATATAGGATGATATATATTATCGACCGATCTCATTTTCTTGTGAAGGTCGCATATTGAACCCCAATCATACTAATTCTTAGGTGAAGCTTAAACATCTAAAGAGGATTTAGATACGATCTAACCCAGAGTGTGTTCACCATCACTAGAGACAGGCGAATGTGCTTCTTAGTTATAATTTGATCGTCCATTCGGTCAAGAATTTCACAACATACTAGAGGTTTCATCTGCTGATCATATTGTGGTTGGTGATGAATTAATCCATACAGCCATTCATACTCCCAATGAGGCTGCTAGAGGTGTTGGTCTAGGTGAGGTCCTTACATGGTTGATAAGCATCCAAAAGTGTATAATTTATGCCCTGAATAGATGCATTTTAGTCGCTCATTTCAATTAAAAATGGTCTGAAGTTTGTATTTGTTTATTTCTCAGGTCAATACGCGGTTGCGGTACAAATAACGCTAAATCAGTATAATTGTGACACAATAATGGTTAAAAGCAAGCATCAAAGAAATGAAAGATACCGCGAGGTCTGAAGTCATATTTGAGCACACCTTGATGAGTTTCGATGCCCCGAACCATGTCTCGAAACCCTAACCTAATCCTAAACCGAGCTCAAACCATTTTACGATCCCTATGTGTGTTTAGTTTGTATTTTATATTATTTTTTAGATTTTTATTTGAGTTATTTTTAATTTTTGGAAGTTATTTTATATTTTATTTTGAGTCGTTTTATTTTTAGGATTTATTTTAGGTTTATTTAGAATTTTCTAGAATTTACTTTCTAGTTTTATATTTCTTTATTTTGATTTTGATTTTGAATTGTTTTTTTAATCTTCATTTTATTTTATTTTATTAGCATTACTTTTTAGGAGTTTATGTTTATGTTATTAGATTTTATATTATTTTTTTAGAACTTTAGTTTTAATTTTATACGATTTTTAGTTTTTAATTTATTATTTGAGTTTTTTTATTTAGATTATGATTTTATTTTTTTTAGATAGTTTTATTAATTTTATTTTCTTTTGTTTAGGTACAACACACATACACACAAATAAAACACCACTCACCGACACCTTACACCCATCCACCACACCACACACAACTCCACCCCACTCCGTCTTGTACAACCTCACCCACACCTTCTATCTCACCTCCATTAACAAACACCAACACCAATCTCACCTACACCCACCAATCACCAATCAAACCCACACCACCCAACTGCCAGAAACCCGCGGTCTAATGCCACAACCCGCAACCCATGGTCTTCTCCCATCCATACCCGAGGTCCGACCTTGACCCGTTTCACTTAAATCTAACTCAACAATACCACCTGCTATCCCATGAAAATAGGAACCACAAATCCAAAGGCCAAATTCAAGAAGAACCCACGTGCATATCAAGTAAAAAAATAATTGTTGACTTGGCCAAAATCAAATCCCACCAAATCTCCTTTAACAACATACTTCGTGAGTTATTTAAGAACAAAGGTCTCACACAGAAGAGATCAGATGAGAGAGACAGAAAATAGAGAGACAGTGTGTATATTATGTACATAGTAGGTACATGAAAAAATTCCCAAAAAATATAAAAAAAATTGGTTTAGCATTAGAATAATTTTTTGGTTTAGTTTTTTTTTTAATGTAATCAAGTGCTGGATTTGTGAAAACATTGGGACACACGTGCATTAACGTGATTCAAGGAATCAATTCAAAGGGAGAGTTTTGTGTATTGTATTTCTTGCTCTACTCTTTAATTTGTTGTTCCATGTTTGTGACTGTGATTCATTATTTTATTATGCTTGGCTAGTCACTCTATTCAAGGGATGGGATGCACTGTGTAGAATATTAATTTAATTATTTGGTTTCATTAATTGCTATATTTCTAGGAAAATTAATTTTTAACTGTCACCAATTAATTTACGCAACGAGAGTTAGTAAATTAATTGTACAAATTAATGTTTGAATTTAGGAATCAAACTAGAGATATGTTTTTTCGATATTTGAATATTGATTTGGTGTTGAAATTTGAGGATTGATACTATTTTTATTCAATTGATCCTAGCGGGTAATTTTCCTGAAAATAATATAATTCTTAATTTTTCATCATGTGACATTTTTAAATTTGTTTTCTGAAAAAGATATTATTAAATTTATAATTGTAACAAGAGTTAGATTATCGATTTAATATTATCTCAAAATATTTCAAATTAATAAATTGAGAAATTAAAATAATTGATAATACGATGTAATCCCATCTCTTGACC
This sequence comes from Sambucus nigra, assembly GCA_949130495.1. Lineage (NCBI taxonomy): Eukaryota > Viridiplantae > Streptophyta > Magnoliopsida > Dipsacales > Adoxaceae > Sambucus > Sambucus nigra. The sequence continues at coordinate 601,359,521 of OX422209.1, forward strand.
TTGTCACAATTATCACACTCGGTTTCACATTATTTTTCGTTATTTAGTCATTTAATAATTTTTAGCATTTAGTACTTAAATTTCCCCTTGAAATTGTGTTAAAAAAATATAAAAAAAATTGAATTGCAAGTTTTTGCAATAATTGTTTAACCTTGGAAGTTGGATTGATACCCGTACTTACCGCAATACGAGTTGTTTTAGACAAGTTTTGTAGGTAATTCAAGGGATTTTGAGATTGGCTTTTGAAGACAACGACCATACGCAAAAAAAAACTACTTATCAAATGGCGCCGTTGCCGAGGACACAAAAAAAGCTACTTATCAAGTGTCGCCGTTGCCGATTTCTTAACGTGGAGACAAATTGAAGACTTGTAATTTTTTATTTTTTTAGTTGTAATCATTATTGCTTCTCCCTCCTCCTTAGACTGGTTGTATAGGATTTTTAAAGCTTTGTATTTATTTTGTTGCATTTAGACACCGATTTATTTGTAATAATTATTCATCAAAATCAAAAAGCGAAAAGTGAAACCGGACAAGGTAGAGAGAGGGCTTCCAACGGAAAGGGATTTTGAAACCTCTCTACTTTGGGTCGGTAGGACTTCTGGGGACGACTTAGATAAGCGAGATCTCCCCCCGATCGACTCAACTCGGTCTTCGCCCCACGTGTGTAAAAACTGTGGGAGGTACATTTCTTTATCCCTCGCGAATCTCCTGCAAGCGAGTTCATTTTTTGTGTAATTAATTTCTCCTGTGTTCTTTTAATTTCTGCACCGCACTTAAATTGAATGGTTTGATGAATTAATTTACCCAAGACCTGGATCCGGTCATTGAAATGAGATGGGATTTCATCACCCGACTCACTCGCTTATCCATTGTGTGCTACCCTAGCTATCATTAAATTAAAATTAATCAACTAGCTAGCCCAGTAGGAACACATTTTACAACAGACGATCACAAAGATAAATTATGTGATTTTTGTCGCCCGCGGACTTAATTAAAATTTGACTACCCCTTTCACTAATTTTGAAGATAATAATTGGCTACGTGCTCGTTAGGATTTTTTTCTTGGCTCGTGTGTGTCCAATTCAATTCTTTAGGTAATCGGCTTTATTTAGTTCGCCCAAATCACGAGTCCATTTTCTCCCCTTTTTTAAAAAATCCCAAAAATATTTTCTTTCTTTTTTTAAACTTTTTTCAAAAATCCCAAAAAGATTTTCTTTTTCTTTTTCTTTTGAAAAATATTTAAAAATTCAAAAATGTTTCTCTTCTCATGGCCGAAGAACGTCCTTTACGGGAGTACTTTGGTCATTTCCCATTCTCTCGAAGCTTGTTTGTTGTTAAGCTCGAATCGACGCTCCATTCATTAATTAATGGCTTTAACTCTCAAACGCCCACCGTTGATACTCGTGTATCGTCCATGCCCACATCTCCTACTCCACCGCCTCCAGTGCTGAGTGTCAACACATCCCATTCTTCACCGTGCACGTAGTGCTTTCTTGTCGATCACTTGTCCCATGAGTTTCCATTTATTTTTTCTCCACCTGCACCCACCATGGAACATGTGTATCCCTATGATACTATGTTGGACCCACCCTCGACGTACTATCATGACATATCTAATGTCGAGGGGTATGAGCACCTAACCTATTCATGGAGGCCTGATCACCCTTCCATGCAATATGAATCCCAACACCATGTTATGGATCCTTACGGTTTCCAATAGTCATCATCGTCACCTCGTGCACCTCATACCTATCTGCCCCCTTACTATGCTCCTTATGATGATCAACCTTTTGTCTCTCACGGAGATTCTTCTCCCGTGTATGACCAACTTGACCCCATTTCCCATACTTCATATGAGTATTCTCAACATCCTAATGTTTCTAGCGAGTTATGTCATCCTCAATCACCGCCATCACCCGCCACCATTTCACCACCACCTTGCACATCCTTTCTCGAGAGCTTCTTGAACCAGTTCTTCCTTAAACACGAGCACAGTCTTAACTCTCAAAATGAAGCCCTTCAATGGCTTGAACAAAGGTTAACTGAATTTGAGTGTGCACGAGAGCCGGATTTCACCCCAAGTCAACCCATTGTTGTCGTCGCGTGGGATGATGATGTGTCTTCTTGTGCCACTGATTTTGAGTGTGACCAACCCTATAATCCTAAGAATCTTGAAGTTGAGACCACCCCGTGGTTCGGGCCCCAAGTTGACAATTATGTTGACGTATCCATTGATTGTGAGACTGATCCCACACCGCCCTATCCTTTCAATCCTATAATTAAGGTTCACCTTTCCCCTTCCACAACTTCCCTATTTATGCCCGAGTCTACATCTTTTGATCCTCCCATGTGTATTCCCGAGGAACCATTTATTTATAGGTTAGCTCTGGCTACGAGTGCTTGCCACTATCCTGAGATTAAGTCTGAGATGGTTTCTACCTCTCTGTCTATGGATCCTGTCCCACCATGTTTGGCTCCCATTGAGTCATATATTAACGTTGATTCATCTATCTCGGATTTGAATGCCTCGTTGGATTTCCCCACTACTTCGGATGGTGACTTTCGGGTGGAGAATTTGACCATGCCATCTTTAAATACCACACTGCAGTTTGAGTCTTCCCTTCCTCCTCCCGATGAGTGTGTGTCCCCTACTTTCGAGTTAGATCATCTCCCCCCACCCTTTGTCCCACCCCACCACTTGATCTGGACCTTCCTATTCTACCTTCCCTGTTCACATCTAAGCATTTAGGTCGTCCCCTACACCAACCCTCCGCCCTCGTGCTTCACGATCCCATTTGTGCAATTTTCAGTGACCCCACCATCCATGTGAGTATTTATGCTCCTCTTGCCATACGTGACACCGAGCTTGTTACTCTATGCACACCACTTCCTTGTGGTGTTAATTTTTTCCAGCTACTGCTCCCTAGTGTGTCGCGGCGTAACCATTATCATCTTCCATTTATAGAAAGTTCATGTGTTTTCTATTAGGCCCACCTCTTCACTATTTCCAAACCATTTTTCCTCCCTATACAATTTGAGCATCATGCTTACAGGGCCCTTGTTTCCCTCACCTTTACGCTCAATAAGGCCCGTGACCGGTGCCTGTTCACCCTCTCCCTTACCATCTTTGCATCGAGTAATGAACTTTGCTATACAAGTGCATTGACCTCTTTTAGCCTTTATCCAACAAGATCGACACTTTAATCTTGTTTGGGGGTGATTCTCATCACCCAATTTTTCTACCACCCCCGTACTTTCATAGATTTTTTCTTTAGGGTGAGTTACGATCGGTCTGGCTGAAGATATTAAACTTAGCGCTATCGGGAGGCAGCTCGTCGTTCATTATTTCTGAGTATGAGTCTTATCCTGTTTGGGGGTTATGTTTCACACCACCCAATGATTTTCACATGCTTTATATACTTGTACATATTTATGTTTCGCATCTGTTCTTCAGGTTTCATCTATGCTCCATAATGCGGTACATTTTCACTAGTGGTTCATTATGGTAACATCTTTCCTCCATTGCGCTTTTCATTTTTATATATAGTTTTAACATCGAGGATGATGTTCTCTTTTATTTGGGGGTGGGAAATTCATCAAAATCGTACCTCTTTTGAAAATTTTCAGAAACAATTGATTTTAAACTTTTTGTGCAGTTAAAATTAAATTTTTATTACATGATTTGTCTATCATCCCTCTTTTAGAAATCCCAAAATACTTGTGTTTGACCCAAAAATTGCACTTTTAACCTTAAATTAATCAATACTTCTTAAAGCGTATTTGCACTATGAATTCCTAAACTCAGCAATTTTACACTATCAAGTTTACAATCAAAAGTTGAAGAGTAACTATATTCTTAAGAGAGCCTTAAAAGATCACTGGTGGCGACTTAAACCCATGCGATTTGAACTATTCACCTTTTTTAGGGTTTTTACGTATCTCCGAGTCACAAAGTTGACTCAACTTTCTTTGGGTACCGCACTTAGTCGTTGCATGGTCTCATTACTTTTCAAATTTGGTTAAATCACTTAGAATTACATTACTTTCGAGTTGTAAGAAACATGTGTATTGTAGTTTGTCCTGAGCACTAAACCGATTTTTCCATACACTCATCTTTTTCCTTATCACATTATCATTCACCCATTATCATTTTCCATATTACCCTTATCCATATATCCCAAACACCATCAATGATTGCGATCGTTTTTTAGAAAAAGAGTGTTTGAAATTTTCCATGTAAATTGTCTTCATTTGTGTTATGAAAAGAAAAATGCATCGCAATAAAAAAAGAAAAAGGGAACAAAAAAAATAGAAAAAAAGAAGAAAAGAAAAAATAATAGAAACGAAGAAAAGGAAAGCATGCGATAAAAAAATTGAAAAATGAAGACATTATCTAGTCACACTCTTCTCAAAAACCTTACCAGCATATCTTCTTCATGTCATTTTCCCATTCCCCCATACATACACCACATTTGTCACCCTTGGTAAGTGTTCGGGCAAATGAGAAGACTATATGGTGAATAACTCAACATTCTCGACCTAGTGGTTAGCATTCCTTCATGAGATTAAATTTTCTTTCATGTATCCGTCATTTTCTATAAAGTGTGTGAGACGTTTGAACTTGGTTACATTTACTCACCTCCTCACACACTAAAGAGATACACTTACCCAATTCTCATAGAGTTCGATTCAGAGAGATATATCCAGTGAGAATTGAAGTCAAAGCTTTGATTCTATAAAGGTGAACTAAGAATTACTCTAATGATAACTAGTATTGTTTCACACTAACACATGCTGAGCTTAAGAAGGATTACACTTTTGGTACTAAGTAATTTTTTATATCATTTCGATAGTTAAATACGGTATCCCTTGACGTCCTTTTAAGTTGGGTATAGCGTTTCGTCATCTACTCATATATTGAATTTAAATTAGTTTTCGAATTTTGCTAGTACATTCACTACAAACCCTCACGAGACACCACTCGTCCTGTAGGGCAACCTACAGGTTTAATGACTTATTTCACATGCTAAGTACAATCGCCAGTTCCTACGAAAGCGGCACACTTTTGGTCACTTATCTATGTTTTCTCTCTATTTTTGCTTGAGGACTAGCAATGTTCTGTTTGGGGGTGGTGTGATAAGCACCCAAAAGTGTATAATTTATACCCCGAATAGATGCATTTTAGTCGCTCGTTTTAATTAAAAATGGTCTTATGTTCGTATTTGTTTATTTCTCAGGTTAATACGCAGTTGCGGTACAAATAATGCTAAATCAGTATAATTGCGACACAATAGCGGTTAAAAGCAAGCATCGAAGAAATCAAAGACACCGCGAAGTCTGAAGTCATATTTGAGCATGCCCTGATGAGTTTCGATGCCCCGAACCATGTCCCGAAACCCTAACCTGATCCTAAACCGAGCCCAGACCATTTCCCGAGCCCCATGTGTGTTTAGTTTGTATTTTATATTATTTTTTATATTTTTATTTGAGTCATTTTAAATTTTAGAAGTTATTTTATATTTTATTTTGAGTCGTTTTATTTTTAGGATTTATCTTAGGTTTATTTAGAAATTTCTAGAATTTACTTTCTAGTTTTATTTTTCTTTATTTTAATTTTGATTTTGAATAGTTTTTTTAATCTTTATTTTATTTTATTTTATTAGGATTAGTTTTTAGGAGTTTATTTTTAGGTTATTAGATTTTATATATTTTTTTAGAACTTTAGTTTTAATTTTATAAGATTTTTAGTTTTAATTTTATTACTTAAGTTTTTTTATTTAGATAAGAATTTTATTTTTTTTCGATAGTTTTATTAAAAAAAAAATCTTTTGTTTAGGTAAACCACACGTACACACAAATAAAACACCACTCACCCACACCTTACACCCATACACCACACCACACACAACTCCACCCCACTCCATCTTCTACAACCTCACCCACACCTTCTCTCTCACCTCCATTAACAAACACCAACACCCATCTCACCTACACCCACCAATCACCAATCAAACCCACACCACCCAACCACCATAAACCCGTGGTCTAATGTAATACCCCGTAATTTTTGGACCAATAAATTAATTATTTTTGGGAGAAAAATATTATTTTAATTGGAGAATTTTTAAATTGGCATTTGAGGTCAAAATTTGAAGATGTTAAAAAGTATTTCGAATGACGATTTTGAGTGTGCGGTTGATTCCAAAAGGTTCGGGATAGTCAAAATGACTGTACTTGGGTCTTATTTGGGTTTCAAAATATTTTAAGTTCGTTTGCTCGAATTAAAGTAACCGAGTCATTTAAAGTGTGTATTATCATTTAAAGTTGTGTATTTTCGGAGATAAGGCTTAAAAGCCTACGGGAGATAGAAATCTCATTTGAGATTAAGAGAAAAATCCTAGAGAGAAAGAGAGAAGAAGAAAGGAAGAGAGAAAAGAAGAGAAAGATAATAAAAGCTTGGGAATTTCGGCAAATTCGCGATTTCGAGGGAGATTCAACCTCTACAACTTTGAGGCAAGTGATTAAACTTGCTAAATAATTGTTGTGTATCATTTATTTCATGATTTGTGGATAAATTTATGGATTTTGGGTTAAAATGGTTAAAACCTAGATTTTGGGTTAAATCTCATAATTGATGTGTATTTAACGAATTTGAGGTTGTAAATTAGTTGGGTTGAGATATTTGATGTGTATTAATGTTTGTAATATGATTGGACTGAAGAATTGTGGTTGGAAGAAGGTATTTTGGAGTTTTTGGAAAGTTGGAATTTAGTAAAAATGGAGTTTGGCCGAGGTTACTGGTAAGGCCAGTCGACCGCGGCCAGGGGCGGTCGACCGCGCCTCAAAGGAAAAGCACATTGTCTTCGATTTTAGGCATAATTGAAAACCGCAATCGACCGCGGTTAGGGGACCGGTCGACCGGGCCTCTGTTTTTTGCTCAAGTTTGGGAATTCTAGTTTATCCCATTTCTTTTGGGTTTATATTTATGGACCTTCCTAATTATTATATCATAGAGGATTAATTGATTATATAAGGGAACTATTGACTTTAGAAGTGTGAGGAGATATATGGGGCTATTAAATAAATGGAATAAATTGTGTAGGGTCTCTAGCATTAAGGGAATAAGAGAAAAATTTGTGGGTGATTGAATGTAAAGGTAAGAGTCTTATTAATTGATTTTGAGAGAGTGCGAATTTAGGATCGTATCGATTTAATGGGAAATCCTCTTAGCATCGAGGTTAATATTTGAGGAATAATGAATGTTGATCGATGCGCATTCGGATATATAGAGTATCCTTAATGTTTGTTGAATTAGGAGACTAATCATAATAATAGAAGTGATGGGTGAGCTTCAAGCGAGAGATCGTATCGTGTACGTAAAGCAAGAAAGTGCGCGAGTTAGCAACGGTTAGTATATCTAGAGTAATATATAATTAAAATGAACTTATTTCATTCAAACATATGAGCGTGAGAAGATTATGTATACCTATATGGCATGATATAAAGACCTTATGTGATGGTTTGTATTTATATGATGTGATAGTATATCTATATCTAGTGTGTATGATATATGTATATATATGTGAAGCATACCCCCTATAATGCTATTATGGGACATTGCGCAATGTGGATGAGGCCCCTGGCTTGAGGAGCAGGGAGAGTATAGTCCCCAGGTCATAGCATCCATTATTATTATGTGATTTTTATTAGGGTTGAGGCGTGGTGGGTATGTTTCATCTCATTTCTGGGGAGGAACTATGACCGCTTCCCATACGTTATGATATAGCTTTTACCAAGGCGGTGAGAGATTCCGACCATTGGTACCGAGGATGTTATTCGAGCGATTCCCAGGTAGATGATAGCATTGAGAGACTGCATCCTCGAGTTATAGCTCGTCGGGATGGTTATTATACTTGTGTGTATAGTATATTATTTGTATATGATGATGAGATATCATATATTTTTATCTAGTGTAAAGAGATATATGACTAAGAATAAAGTTTGAATCTCATTCTGGGTGATTTTATCCGGACTTAAATTGTGATTGGTATATTAAAGTGAGTATGTTATGTATATGCTATTGAGTATATATATATATATATTATGTTGGGTACCGAGGGCATAATGGACCTCAGTGACCAACATTGTCAAGGAGTAGTGTATCGAGGGGGTTCCTTGTTTGGATTTCACTTTGCGAGACGTCCCTGACATGAAACATCGTGTACTGTTGAGAGTTGGGAAAAGTTAATCATATATATTAATTAAGTAAATTGGGGTTATATGCGTCGTGCATTGAGGGCATAATGAATCTCGATAATCAATACTGTCAAGGAGTAGTGTATCGGCGGGGTTCCTTGTTTGGATTTCGCTTGCGAGACATCCCACGCACGTAACACAGTGCAATATTGAGAATTGGGAGAAGTTTAGTCCTTAGCATTTAGAAGCTAATAACTCATTTATGTCAATAACTAGAATACGATAAATTCTAGTAAGAGAATATGTATATGTATACTTATATGTTAAGTAAGTTGACGAACAATTGAGATTATCGTAGAATCAGAAGTTAATGGTTATGTTGTAGATGGAGGTCTTAATGATTATAAATTTGGGTGTAGGTTAGATTATATTGGCCCTAGATAGTGTTGGGCAGTTACTTGAGGATCATGTGCATACGTTTAGGTGCGCGCTTTAGTTGAGAGGTGAGTTGGATTTTCTGGAGAGTGCGACTCCACTTTAATCATGTTATAATGCATTTATAATTATTTTGCAGTTTAATGCACTTGCTAAAATGTTTTCACACCTCGGCATCTGACCCGTTTATATTTTCTCTTGATTTATATATATATTATTTTACTTTAGATGTTCCTCCGCAAGGACGCTATTGATGTTATCCATCTAGTGTATTCGTGGAGCTGTGGCAGTAGCGGACTGTTGCGGGATTTTTGATATAGTCGTTTCCAATCTTTTGTGTATCTATATTAGGATTCAGTTTGTATATCGGGTTTATACCCAAGAGTTCTAGTTGTAGCATTTTGTTTATATTTACTTTCAAAAGACTATTGTATTATCTGTGAACCGACAACATTTTCGGGTATTTCCATTTGTGTATTTTTGGTGTATTGTAGAACTATTCTCTCTTATCTTAGCATGTGTGGTTCTTTATCATATTTAGTAGTTATTATGTTGTTGGTTAGTTATTGCATTGTACGTTTTAATTTTTTTGGCACCCTCTTTTTGTAGTAATGGGTAGTTAGCAGTATTTATTTTAATATCGTTAGTAGATGCTGAGAATGATCCAATTGAGATTCCTGATTATTTTAGTATAGTGTTGGCCACCCGTTAATATTTTAAGTGGGGTGTCACATTTAACCCCACAACCTGCAACCCATGGTCTTGTCCCATCCATACCCGAGGTCCGACCTTGACCCGTTTCACTTCAATCCAACTCAAAAATACCAACTGCTATCCCATGAAAATAGGAACCACAAATCCAAAAGCCAAATTCACATATCAAATAAAAAAATAATTTTTGACTTGGCCAAAATCAAATCCCACCAAATCTCCTTTAACAACATACTTTGTGGGTTATTTAAGAGCATAGGTCTCACACAGAAGAGATCAGACGAGAGAGACAGAAAATAGAGGGATAGTGTGTATATTATGTAGGTACATAAAAAAATCCAAAAAAAATAAAAAAAAATTTAGTTTAGCATTAGAATCATTTTTAGGTTTAGTTTTTATTTATTTTTATGAAATCAAGTGTTGGATTTGTGAAAATATTGGGACACACGTGCATGAACGTGATTCAAGGAATCAATTCAATGGGATACTTTTTTGTGTTGTATTTCTTGTTCTAATCTTTAATTTGTTGTTCCATGTTTGTGACTGTGATTAATTATTTTATTATGCTTGGCTAGTCATGCTATTCAAGGGATGGGATGCACTGTGTAGGATATTAATTTAATTAATTGGTTTCATTAATTTCTATATTTCTAGGAAAATTAATTTTTAACTGTCACCAATTAATTTATGTAACGAGAGTTAGTAAATTAATTGTACAAATTAATGTTTGAATTTAGGAATCGAACTAGTGATAGGTATTTTCGATATTTGAATATTGATTTGGTGTTGAAATTTGAGGATTGATACTATTTTTATTAAATTGATCATAGCGGGTAATTTTCTTAAAAACAGTATAATTCTTAATTTTTCATCGTGTGAGTTTTTAAATTAGTTTTCTGAAAAAATATTATTAAATTTATAATTGTAACTAGAGTTAGATTATCGATTTAATATTATCTCGAAATATTTCAAATTAGTAAATTAAGAAATTAAAATAATTGATAATACGGTGTAATCCCATCTCTTGACCTTCTCACATTTATCACACTCGGTTGCACATTATTTTTCGTTATTTAGTCATTTAATAATTTATTTGCATTTAGTAGTTAAATTTCCCCTTGAAATTGTTTTAAAATAAAAATAAAAAAAATATTTTCTGAAAAAATATTGAATTGCAAGTTTTCGCAATAATTATTTCACCTTGGAAGTTGGATTGATACCCGTACTTGCCGCAATACGAGTTGTTTTAGATAAGTTTTATAGGTATTTCAAGGGATTTTGAGATTGTCTTTTGAAGACAACGACCATGCGCAAAAAAAAGTTACTTATCAATGGTCCCTACCAATTTCGATGACGATCAGCAAGAGGAAGGTGAAGAAGATTCCGACCCCCTTTTGGACGTTCTTGCTCTACTATTCACATAAGATCCCAACAATTATGGTCTTTCTTGGAAAGATATATAGCTTGAAGCTTTCTTATTTGGATACTTCATTTTCCCTCAATTCCTTTGGATTTGGAAGAAATGACCAGTTGTCTAAGGAGACTTGTTGATGTAAACGCTGCTAGAGACAAGTATAAGAGACAAACATCCAATAGTAGTCGAGACAAAGGGACTAATTTCGACAAAAAGATAAGGATAGTCACACTTAGAGAAAAGTAAGAACAAACCTCTGAGTGGAAACATTAAGAGGAAGAAAAAAGCAAGAAGAGGATGAGTTCATCCACCTGCTCCATCGATTATGCATAATCGACCCGTGGTTATCAACGAACCACAATAGAGGGATCATTCAAGAATTACTCCCCCTAAGGGAATTATGCCTGCCCTCGGCAAATCTCATTTTTGAAGGGAAAGGAGCCAGTTTGTGAGGGCGATTCATCCCATAGAGATTTGGGGGTTCCTTAATCTATAGCTCAGACGGAGATGATGTCATCTGATATGATTGATTTGAGGTGTTTTACTTTGGAAAGGCTCCACAAGGACGGTCTAAAAAAGATTGTTCTGGTAAATCAATCAAGTTTTTATTTATTTTTTGTATCTGATTTAATTATTAACTTTTCCCTTTTTCTGTGCAGAGTATGCAAGTCACTAAAGAGCTCATTGATAGCTGATGAAAAGTTCTCAGAAGCCAATATTTCCCCAACGAATCAACTTAGAAACCAGAATAAGACTTTAGACGATCTCAGTCAAAAGTTGAAGGGAATGTTAACAAGCTCATAGCTATCTTGGCAGGGTGGACACTAAGCTATCTAAACTAAAGGCCTTTAGCCGCAAGGTCCTTCAAAAATTGGTCGTCTGAAGACAAAGGATTGTAATAGAGTGCTCTGAGGAGGCTGATCCCAAAAAAGCCTATAGCAAAGGTTTGGAGACAACGACCCAGGAGATTGCCTCACAATTGGAATATCATGATTCCGTTATGTTAAACAATGGTTGGGTATCCAACTTAAAGAAATGAAATGTTCCAAAGGGTGACCTCAAATATGTTGATCACCCTCCCTTGGAAAATTCACTGAAAGGTAATAGTGTTGCGTTCGACCAACTTGTGATCGATCCCCCATCCATTATTCCCCAAGCCCACGAAGATATGATTTTTGATGACCAAATCAACCCTCTTACCTCCAACTCTTAGTTTTTTTTTTATACTTTTTACTTATTTAATTTTTTTTGTTTTGACCCTTTTTGGTCACTCTTTTCTAGTCCTATGGCAACTTTTGTTTATCAATATAAACTCTGATCTCATTTTACTTGATCTCTTACTATGCATTTTTAAAAAAATTTGCAACATAGCCAAAATATTCATTTTTCTAATTATAGTGTTATAATTTTTCTTTTTAGATCATGTTTCTGCTTTTCCAAGTGTGATTTGACTTCCTTGGATTTTTTTCCCATAACAAAAGACCAAATAGTTCATTTACAAAAAAAATGACCTTGACCAGCCAACATCGGTTGAATTTGATCAATCTTTGGCAATTTTAAGTCGGGTTCTTTAGTTCAGACTGCAACAAATTGAACATTATTTTATGATCTAGTGTTAGATTTGGGCGATGTGTTCAATTATATGCCCATTGGAGGGTGGCCGTAAATGGAATGATGTACCTAATCTCATGCCGATCATAAGTAAATATTGTGCCTGATTTTAGGCCAATCATATATTAATGATATTCCTAATTTTAGGCCGACCCTTCTTTCGCAGGTTTGTACCATCGCTTCCACATGGTTCAGTGTCGATCAACTTGTCCTTGTGTTATACCATGCCATTATTACGTTGTTTTTTACCTCTTTTTGGTCGATCTTAGATCGTACCACTTCTCAAGTGGGTTTTGACTCTTTTAGGCCAATTTACTCTAGATCATACCAGTTCCCAAGTGGGTTTTGGTGACTAACTCCCATCTGAGTTTTACCGCATAATTTTTGCATGGATTTTTGCCTCTTCTAGAGTGATCTAGTTTAGATCATGCCACTTCTCAATAGTTTTTGGCCTCTTCTAGGCCAATATACTTTAGGTCATACCAGTTCTCAAGTCGGTTTTGGTGCCAAACATGGGTGACCAACTCATGTCTGAGTTATACCATCCAATTCTTATGTGTATTTTTGCTAGATTCCTAGGTAGCTGGCGTTTCTTACTAGTCGTACCATTGCTTAAGTGGGTTTAATAAAGGAGAAGGTATGAGACATCAAGTTTGAATAATTTTAGTGACTAGCCATCACTAGTTTTTTATTCATAAAGAAATAAACAACGTCTTTGACTTCTTATTTAATGATAAAAAATCCTAAGGTTCATGGCATTCTATGACCTTGGCACTATTCTTCCATTTAGTTATACTAAATGATATGATCCTCTGCCCCGTTTTGAAACTACTCGGTAGGGTGGGTCCTTTCCAGTTTGGTGAAAGTTCCCCATTAAATGGATTCTTGGCTGCAGGTAATAGCTTTTTGAGCATCAAGATGCCGACCTGAAATTCTCTGACCTTGACCTTCTTTTCGTATTTTCTTCCCAACTCTTGCTGGTAGGCGGCCAAATGTATTAGAGCTTGACCCCTTATTTCCTCAGCAGATCAAACTCGTGAGCTATTCGATAATCATCAAAGACCTTCAATTTAAGCATTGGAAGTCCAATGTCCAAAGGTATGATAACTTCCACACTATAGGCAAGAGAGCATGGAGTGTCTTTTGTTAGTTTTACTGGCGTTGTTCTAGATACCTAAAGAACAAAGGAATTTCATTCACCCATCATCCTTTGGCATTTTCAAATTGGCACTTGATTCCTAATAGAAGAATTTTATTTGTTATCTATGCTTGTCCATTGCACTAGGGGAAAACTACCGATGCATAGTTAATTTTGTATCCTTTTTTGCATATAAATCACAACAGGGGTCATTATCCAATTGTATTCCGTTATCGATAATGAAAAATCTTAGGATTACGAATCATGTGACAAGGTTCCTCCAAATGAATGTCATGGAGTATGCATCTATAATGTGGCTGAATGGTTCAACCTCAACTCGCATTGTGAAGTAATCGGTCACCGTTATTAGATATCTTTGTTTCCCTTGTGCGACAGGTAATGGACCCATTAAGTCCATAACTTACTGAGAAAAAGGCTATGGATTGATAAGAGTTTTCAGATCTCCTGCAGGTTGATGATTTGTAAAAACTGATGAAACTTAGGTCACATTCAGACGAACCTTTGAGCATATTTTTACTGAAGGGCCACAAATATCGTTGGGGGATCATCCTATAGGAGAGAAATCTCCCATATATATGTACTTCATACATTTCTTTTAAAAACACCTCCACTTGATTTGGGTGAACAAAATTTAGTAAAGGACCGGTGAATGATCGTCGGTAAATTTGTGCCTTGGAAATAAGGCAAAATCTAGAAGATCTGATCCTTAACTTGTGTGCCTCTTTACTATTCAGGGGCAGCTCGCTTGTGCTTAAGTAGGAAAAAATGGGATTCATCCAAGATGGAGCTAAATCCACTTAGAGAACTTAAAGGACTTAATCCGGTTCTTCGATGCTTGGTCATTATATGTATTCCACTTCAATCATCCTTTTGAGGTCGGTATCAATTAGCAAAGCTAAAGTAGGAAGATTATCCGCATGGCTACTATCGTTCCTTGGGATATGGTCCATCGAGGAAGACTTGAAGTGCTGAAGAAGAGTGCTCACCTTATTAATGTAAGCAAGAATTTTGGATTCCCTGGCCTCGTATTCTTTAATAATATGGTTTGCGGTCAGTTTGGAGTCATGGTATATAGTAATGGGACAAAAACCTAGATTGATCACCCTATACAGACCATGCACTATGGCCTCTTATTCTACCTAATTGTCTGAGCCTTTGAATCCAAATCTAATTTCTTACTCGATAAGATAGCCTTATAGTGTCACAAAGACTATCATAACTCCTATGCATCTCTCATTTAATGCGATATCCATGAAGAGTTACTAAGTTTGTTCAATTTTTCCGAATGCCAATGATTTTAGAATTGTATTTGACTACTCATCCTCACCTCTTCGTGATGTTGAAAATTCTACTATGACTTCTGCTAAAACTTGACCCTTGATCGTTGTTCTAGGTCCATACCTGATGTCAAATTGGACCAGCTCGAGGGATCACTTGGTCTTTCAATTTGAGAGGTAATATTTTTTAGTGCATCTTACAAAAGATAGATTGCAGGGACAATAATGGTATGAACATTAAAGTAGTGCCTTAGCTTTCTGGTTGCAATTACTAATGCCATAACCAATTTATCAATAGGCATTGTTGATTCAAAAATTAGTCAGCTGACATGGACCAAGTTATGTGAAGACACTTGTCATCCAGTGTGATATAAGTATATGAACCAAGCTACTTAGAGTACCTAGCTACTCAGCATACCGAGCAACTTGTTGGGAAGATTAAATGACCAAGACAGATTCAATGATTATTCCTTACCACGTATAGATGTATATACCTATTCAATAATGGCATATTATCCATTCACACTAATAGCCTAAGGGTTATAAATTGTCATACCCTCATGGAACGGTAAGCTATGATAAGCGAACATAATCATGATTAAGATAAGACACCCAGTAATACAAGACAGTGGACGTAGGACATTTAATTAAGGCTGAACCACTTTAAAAACCTCTCGTCTTATTTCTTTACTCATGTAATATGTGATAAATTAATTAGATCGAATCTAGTTTCTTACATCAACATATTGGCGTCGTCTGTGGGAAAGACTATACGTAGTATTTTTCACTAAAAACTCATCATAAATGGTTGATATCCTAGAATCTAGCAATAGGAATAATTAAGGGAATCTTCCTAACCATTCTATCCCCCCAAATGCAAACGATATCACAGGAATCCTAGCAAGCTTAGCTAGGGGACAAACGACAATGCAGGAAACAATGCGACAGTCCATTCAAATTATTCAAAATGAAGCGACTACCCAGTCAGGTCAATGAAGCGTTCATAGAAGCATGCGTCCACCATCTTCACAATCCAGGTGCACTAAACTCCATCATACTGGGAATTCAAGTGATCCATCCTAACTCTGGTTTGACTTCTCCTATAAGAATTTTGGATTCTCAAGAAAATGTCACTCTAATTCCAGAAAGAATAAATGCTCTTGAAAGGTTTAGCTGAGTTTCTCCCTTAGACTATTTGGGCCCTAGGAGGAATAAAAATCCTCCTTGGATTACGCCCATAAATTCTCAATGAACAAATGATTTAAGGGATGGCTCAGCCCAATCACATCAAAATTCTAAGCCTACAGCTCGCATTGAAAGATCCTAAGAGGAAAATTCTTCGCGATCCGTTGCTCGAGAAAACATAAATAAATTGAAGGCCAAAAATGATGCTTGGAAAGGATCTATTCAAAGATTGGAAGACATCTTAGGGGAGATGGTCAAGGCCAAAAACCCTCTCCAAAGAACCTTTATCAAAGGATATCCATTTGTACATGCAATTGTGGATTTCCCCACACCATTGAAGTTGAAGGATCTTGTGGTCATACCGAAGTACGATGGAAAAACCAATCATGTTCTCCATATAGATTAGGACCAAGATGCAGTAGATATTTATGCAGTCCCCGATGAAATGAGGTGCATGGCATTCTCAAGAAGAATTACCGGATGTGCTCAAATATGGTACAACAACCTTCCTCGGGGGCAGATAGAAAACTTCCATCAACTGGCAGAGCTCTTTGTAGGAAATTTCTGTTTCGGCGCAAAGCCAGTTAAAAGGGTAGCGCACCTGTTGAGTGTTAGGAAGAAACAGGAGAAAGTAGCAGGGACTATATCACTCGTTTTAATAACAAAAAACTAGAGGTCATCGACTATGAGGAGAAAATAACCACTTATCAAGTGGATGAATCTGATGAGTCTGAGATTGAAACCTTAGACCCAAGAGATGAAACAGAACTAGTTAAAGGCCAAGTCATGGGGGAAAAAAAGCATCGTTCTGGATGACGAGCAACCAGAAAGAACAATTAAGATTGGTGCTTCGCTTGATCCAATACTGAAGCAAGAGCTAGTGGCATTTTTGAAACACACAAAACAAGTGTTTCCTTGGAGTCACGAGGATATACCGAGGATAGACCCAGCTTTCTTATGTCACGAGCTCAATGTCAACAAGGATATCAAACTAGTGAAGCAATGAAGAAGAGTCTTTAGTTCAGAGAAGAATCAGTTTATTCAAGAAGAAGTGGAAAAATTGCAAAAAGCTTCTTTCATCGAAGAAGTGAAATATCCTGATTGGCTGGCTAATGTTGTGATGGTCAAGAAAAAGAAGAATAAGTGGAGACTGTGTGTGGAATTCATAGACCTGAATAAAGCTTACCCAAAAGATCATTCCCCTCTGCCCAGGATAGATCAGCTAGTAGATGTAACCTCGAGGCACGAGCTACTGAACTTCATGGATGCTTATTCTGGCTATAATCAAATTAAAATAAAACCAGAAGATAGAGAAAGTACCTCTTTCATTACCCCACAAGTAACATATTGTTACAATGTTATGCCTTTCGGTCTTAAAAATGCAGGTGCTACATATCATCGGATGATGAACAAGGTGTTTACGGAGAAGAATGACAAAAATATGGAGGTGTAAGTCGATGACATGTTGACCAAAAGCAAGAAAGCTGCTGACAATATAACTGATTTGAGCCAAACATTTTATCAGTTGGACAAATACTAGATGAAGCTGAACTCGACCAAGTGCATTTTGGCATACAAGAAGGCATGTTCCTCGGGTATAGTGTGAATCAAAGAGGTATTGAAGTAAATCCTGACAAGATCAAATCCTTGCTAAAGTTGCAATATCCAACCACCAAGAAGGAAGTGCAAAGCCTTACATAGCGTGTTGCAGCTCTCAACAGATTCGTCTCCCAAGCAACTGATAGATGTTTTCCATTCTTCAAGGTGCTCAGAAAGACCTTCGAGTGGAACGATGAATGTGAGCAGTCATTTTTAGAATTAAAGAGATACTCGGGGACGCCTCCTTTATTGTCGAGGCCAATGGTGGGGGGAAATTATACATGTACTTAGCTATTTCATAAAGTACATTCAGTTCAGCCTTGATAAGAATAGAAGCTGGAGTGCAAAGACTAGTTTATTATACTAGCAAGGCATTCAGAGGAGCTGAAGTCAGGTACCCAAAACTGGAGAAGTTGTCAATGACATTGATTGAAGCGAGCGGGAGAATGAAACCATATTTTCAAGCCCATATAATAGTGGTATATACTGACGTGCCACTAAAATAGGCTTTACATAAGCCAAAAAAGTCTGGAAGACTGATGTACTGGGCAGTGGAGTTAGGGGAATACGATATAATCTATGAGCCGAGATCCTCTCTCAAAGGATAAGCGGTGGCAGATTTCGTTGTTGAGTTTACCTACCCAGATGTCTCCGACCAACAGGGGATAATGCCATGCAACTAAGGGGTGTAAAAGGACCAATAAAAACTATTCCCGATCAACTCCCAGCAGCAGAAATTCTAGAAAGGATGGCCGCCGATCACCCAAAATCTTCTGGTAAGGGGCAAGATGTGACAACCCGGATATAATTATGATAAATTATATTTAAATCATGATTATATTATGTGATATAAATAATATTTTATTAGTATATCTAATGCTAAGTGATTATGTTTAGTCTAATTCTACTTTCATAAATCGTGAAATGTCGAGTTATGTACGAACACAAAATTTTGTTATTTTTAATAGAAATGTCCCTGTTTAAGACGAGTTTTGACCTTTATAACATAACAACTGACTTGAGGTAGAAACTAGATAGTTGTATACAGGTGATTTAGGGTTGTAACACAACAAACGGTGCATCAAACGGATATCCGAGTAAGAAGTTAGGTCGAATTTACGAACAAGGGGCAAATTTATCCATTCCCTTTAAGTGGTAAATTGTATTTTAGTAAACCAAATGTTTTAATTTGATTGGATGGCTTGGTAGGCATCCTTGGCCGACCTAAAACTCTTCTTCTAACATATTTCTTCAGAAAATAAAACCCCAAGTTCAGTTTTTGAGATTTTTTGCTTGAGGAAAGAGAAAGTAGAAGTTAAGGAAGAAAAGATAGGAAAATTCTAAGAAAATCCTTAAAGTGTTTCCAAGGTATAATTATGTGATTAATATTGTTTTAATCTTGTATTATACTTATTTCAAACTATATAAATCGTGAATTCCATACTCCTTTGTGATAATAAGTAATTGTTCACATGTGAGATAAGTGGTGTTTATATGTCATATTGCTTTGTATTGAAACCCCTTGTATTCAAACCTGCATATCTCTTTGTGTGCTAACTAGAAGTGAGAAATTCTAGTTAGATATGAAAGTAGACTCATATATTCATATCATATCCGAGAATTAGAATTTAACTCCTTGTGCTTAGGCCTTAGTGATGGTTGCAAGTTGGTATATAGTTGTTGTTTGTATATTTCATTTCGGTATGCCCTGAGTTTGGTCAAGCTTTTGAGATAGCAAATGAAGTCGTAGAGAAAATTTATGAAAATTCTTGGAAGTTGAAGGAACAATAGAGGAGATTGTAGAGAAGATTTCTTGTGTTATATAGAAATGGTCATAACTTGCCCTAGGAAGCTTGAAAAATTACATCGTCACTTGTAATGGAAAGTATATTCATATATGTTTTCATATTGATAAGTTTGGACACCTGTATATATACAATTTAGGAATATAGGATGGTTGAGTATAGAGGACAATAATTTGAGGCCACACTGGATAACCCATAAAAGAATATTGTTATCTCCTTTTTCCAAAGAGTATTTTGAGTACATGTTTCATGGGTATATACATTGATAAGTATGCTTTCATATTTACTTGGGTTTAGTTATAAATTCCTTATGAAGTATTTCCTACGATTGAATGTCCATAACTCTATCAACATGTATACCATGGTTTTGTCGTTACACATGTTTCATAAAATGTGATGTGAGTAGAATTATATTGTTGTTGTATAGTCATTGAAAGTTACATAGATATACTAAGATAAAACTTATTATTGAGATTCAATACTGATTTAGTTGGATTAAAAGGTGTAAGGTCAAATCAACCCAATTCATCTACACCCGAGGGAAACGTGAATACTTAGTTGACAACCCAATGTCAGTGTACTTACTGAGTTGATTATGGATATGATGTGTATGTATTATGTGTTGAGATGATATGGCTTATTAAAAGTCATGAGATGTTGAGATGTTATGGCTTATTAAAAGTCAAGATATGTTGAGATGTTATGGCTTTATAAAAGTTAAGATATGTTGAGCAACTATGCAATTTAGGAGATGTTAGGTTATTAAAACCTATGGATATGATTGTTGCCTACGGGCAGGAGATGTGGGGTTTATTCACTCCGGATATGTATATGGCCTAATTTTTCATAGAGATGGATATATATATATATATATATATATATATATATATATATATTGATATATTGATATGTTGAGATGTTAATATAGTACTTTTACTATATAGAGATGTAGTACATCCACTGAGTTTTTAAACTCATGGTTTTATATGTTTACTTTTTCAGGTTTTGAAGCTGCCACTGCCAGGTCTAGGAGGTTGAGTGAATAGTAGTAGGGTCTCTTCCGTTTTGTTTTATACATTTTACTAGTTGTAATTAAGTTAAATGGTATGGGATTTTTGTATAAATCATGTCTCCTTAAAACGATTGGATTTTTAGTATTTCGCATTTTAACCTTAAAGTTATTTTAATGTGTATTACAAATAAATAAATAAATAAATAATAAGTGTGGTTTGTGAACTATTTAGTTAATTATATCATAATGGGGTTAGGGTGTGACAACTTGGTATCAGAGCCAGGTTTTTATATTCTGGGGTTAGAGAGTCTAAATGTGGCAATGGCAGAAATAGTATGGTGTGGATCATTTATATTAACTTGTGAGAAATACTAACCATTATGTTTGAAATAAATGTTTTATTATTGTTTCTGTGATTGTGGTTTATGACAGATAGTAAGATATGGAAGGAGCAAATGTTCATGAGAGGGTGGATGAGGAGTATTCAAATACAGTAAACCAACAAAATCCAAATAATGTAGAGGGGGCTCCTGAATAACTTACAGATATACAGAAAATAGCTCGTGCCATGACTTTAATGGCAGAACAACAAAACATATTTATGACGCAAATAGCAGAACAACAAGCCAAGTTCCTGGAGGAGCAAACTTTGGCCAGAAGAGAAAGGGAAATACAACGAGAGGAGAAAAATACTATGTACGAGAATTTTATCAAGTTGAACCCCCCCAACATTCTCAGGTTTTGTACATCCTTTAGAAGTTAAGGCTTGGGTTATAGAAACAGAAACTATCTTCGGGGTGATGAATGTACCTGGCGCGCAGAAGGTAATTTTGGCTACTTTCATGTTAAAGGACGAAGCTAAATATTGGTGGGAGTCTTCCAAACATTTATTGCTTCTCCGGAGGGAGGTGAGGTAATTACTTGGGATTCCTTTGTTAAAGTCTTATATGAAAAGTATTTTCCTCGTATGTATCGGAAGCAAAAAGATAGAGAATTTTTATCATTGACTGAGAGGAATATGTCGGTCAGGGAGTATGAAACTAAATTTATATCTTTGTCTCGATTTTCATTACGTTTCTTACACAATGAGGAGGACAAATGCACCAAATTTCAGGATGGGTTGAATTTGGTTATTAAGTCTTGAATCACTGCACTTGAAATGGTATATTATACTTCATTAGTTAATAAAGCTATGATGGTTGAAGGAGATGTTAATGATGCAATAAAGAAAAGGTAACAAAGGGGAAAAAGGAGTAGATTTGATCCATCTTAGCAAAAGGAAGGCAATACAGAATACTCGAAACAGGGGAGTCAAAGATTTCAGTGCGGTAGAGGGTTTGGAAATTATGTTCAGAATGGGACACCAAGCAGTTTTAGGGGTGCAGGATCGATGGGCCAACAGAATATACAACAAGAGAATGACAATGGGCAGTCTAATCCTTTTACATGCTATTTTGCAAAGCTGAGGGCCATATCAGTCCAGATTGTCCCACATTAAAGGGGGTAGAGTGTTATCACTGTCATCAAATTGGTCATACTAAAAAGAACTGTCATATGATACTGGGAGGGATTAAATCAGCTACTACTAGTCGAGGTTCATCACCTGGAGGCATAGGTAGAGGAGGAGGTAGAGGACAGGCTAGTGGTTCTAGGGCTCGGGGAAGAATATTTTCTATGACTTTATAGGATGCTCAGGCTACTCCAGAGGCGGTGACAGGTACATTTTCTATCTTGAACAAACATGCTTATGTGCTTATTGATCCAGGTTCTACTCATTCATTTGTAGCACTATCATTTACCAAGCATTTGGGTAGACCATGTTCTTATCTAGATTGTGGTTTATATATTTCTACACCTATGGGGGATGTAATGTTAGTGGAGCTTCTGTATAAAAATTGTGTATTGTATATGGGGGAGAGGGAGTTGACCAATGATTTAATTCCACTAGATATTCGAGATTTTGATATTATCTTGGGCATGGACTGGTTATCTTCCTACCATGAATCCATTGAATATTTTCGTAAGGAGGTTACATTTAATAAGCCGGGGAAGGAAGAATTCAAATTTACTAGGGAAAGAAATGTGGTTCCAAACTGTCTAAGGGTTGTCAAGGATTTTTAGCATATATTGTGGATACGAACAGGCAATTGCAAAAATTAGAAGATATCCCAGTAGTTAAGGATTTTGTAGATGTGTTCCCAGATGAATTACCAGGATTTCCACCTAGCAGAGAGGTAGAGTTTACTATCGATTTAGTACCTGGTACAACTCCAGTTTATATTTCTTCATATAGAATGGTACCTGCGGAACTAAAGGACTTAAAGGTTCAACTACAAGATTTTCTAGACAGAGGTTTTATTCGACTAAGTGTATGACCATGGGGTGCTCCGGTATTATTTGTAAAAAAGAAAGATGGCACCATGCGACTTTGCATTGATTATCGGCAGTTGAACAAGGTAAATATTCGAAATAAATATCCATTGCCTCATATTGATGATATGTTTGATCAATTATAGGGTGCTAAAGTGTTTTCAAAAAATGATTTGAGATCGGTTTATCATCAATTAAGGGTGAGAGATTGTGACATTTCTAAGATTGCTTTTCATTCTCACTATCGTCATTATGAATTTTTGGTAATGCCATTTAGGTTAACAAATGCTCCTGCAGTGTTTATGGATTTAATGAATCGGGTATTTCATCCTTTCATAACTTCGTTTCTGATTGTCTTTATCGACGATGTTTTGATATACTCACCTAGCCAAGAGGAACATGAGAAATATCTAAGAGTTGTATTACAAGTTTTACGATATAGTCAATTGTTTACTAAGTTTAGCAAATGTGAGTTTTGGCTGAATCAGGTAGTATTTCTGGGGCATGTTGTTTCGGGATATGGAATTTATGTTAACCCTAAGAAGGTAGAGGCAATTGTGCAATGGGAAAGACCAAGAAATGTAACGGAGATAAGAAGTTTCCTAGGATTGGCTGGATATTATAGAAGATTCATAAAGGGGTTTTCATCTATATCCTTACCGTTGACTAAATTAACCCGAAAGGAAGTGAAATTTATGTGGAGTGATGAATGTCAGCACAACTTTGAAAAGTTGAAAAATAGGCTACTATCAGCTCCAATTCTCACTGTTCCATCTAGTGGAGAAGGTTTTATGATTTATACTGACGCTTCACATCAGGGTTTGGGTTGTGTTTTCATGTAACATGGAAAGGTAATTTCTTATGCATCTAGATAGTTGAAGACGAACGAACGTAATTATCCTACACGCGATTTAGAACTTGCGGCTATTGTTTTTGCCTTGAAATTATGGAAACATCATTTATATGGAGAGACGTGTGAAATTTTCACTGACCATCAAAGTTTGAAGTATTTATTTACATAGACAGACTTGAATTTGAGGTAGAGTTGTTGGATAGAGCTGATTACAGACTATGACTGTACCATTCATCATCATCCTTGTAAGGCCAATGTAGTAGCAGATGCTTTGAGTCGAAAATCATTGGGGATTCTAGGTTTCATACAGTGTGCACGTGTCAAAAATATCCTTGAATTGGCATCGATGGGTATTGAATTAATTTTTTCAAAAAGGGGAGGCTTATTAGCATATGTCATAGTGAGACCTTTATTGGCAGAACGCATAAGAAATTTACAGGTCGGTGATCCATTCCTTGAGAAGAAGAAACAAGATGTCCTTGATGGTAAAGAGAGTGACTTTGAAATTAATAATGATGAATCGTTGTGTTATAAAAACAGAATTTTTGTACCGAATGTTCCACCCTTAAATAAGGACATATTAGAAGAGGCACATACTTCTATTTAATCTATGCATCCGGGAGGCACCAAAATGTACAGATATTTGAAAGAGTATTACTAGTGGAACAATATGAAATGTGAGATTGCAGAATTTTTAGCTAAATGTTTAGTATGTCAGCAAGTGAAAGAGGAGCATCAAAATCCAGTAGGATTATTGCAGTCACTGCCTATTCCGGAATGGAAGTGGGAGCATATAACGATGGATTTTGTTATAGGATTACCACGGTCACCAAAGGGGAATGATTCTATTTGGGTGATTATAGACTGATTGACAAAGCCGGCCCATTTTCTTCCAGTTAAGACCACCTACACGGTTGACAAGTACGCACGTATGTACGTTAATGAGATTATCCATTTACATGGGGCACCAGTGTCAATTTTATTAGATTGAGATCCAACATTCACTTCTAAGTTTTGGCCTCGTTTACAGAATGACATGGGCATAAGTTTGAAGTTCAGCACTGCATTTCATCCACAAACCGGGCAATCTGAAAGGATGATTCAAATATTAGAAGACATGTTACGAGCTTGTGTATTTGACTTCAAGGGTAGTTGGGATGATCATTTGCCATTGATGGAATTCTCGTATAATAATAGTTATCAGTCCACCATTGGTATGGCTCCATATGAAGCTTTATATGGGAGGAGATGTAAAATGCCTTTGTATTGGGATGAAGTAGGTGAAAGGAAACATTTGGGCCCATGAAAATATAGATATGACAACAGAAAAGATTAAAATGATTCGGGAACGAATAAAGATAGCGCAAAGCAGGCATAAATTTTATGCAGATAAAAGGAAGTGTCCATTGGAATTTTAGAAGGGAGATTTTGTATTCCTACGTATTTCACCATGGAAAGGCGTCATGATATTTAGGAAAAAGGGGAAACTAAGTCCAAAATACATTGGACCATATGAAGTGCTACAAAGAATTGGGACCCTGACATATAGATTAGCTTTACCTCCAGATTTATCCCATTTACATGATGTGTTTCACATATCGATGCTTCGTAAGTATTTGTTAGATCCATCTCATCAATTGAAAACACAACCTATTGAACTGAAGGAAGACTTGTCGTATATCGAGGAACCGATGGAAATTATTGATCGTAAGGAGAAAGTATTAAGAAATAAAGTTATTCCCTTTGTTAAAGTTATATGGATGATCCATGTAATTAAAGAATCTACTTGGGAAATGGAGGATAGCATGAAGAAACATTATCCCCATTTGTTTGGTAAGTGACCTTTATATTAAATTTCGGGGACGAAATTTTCAAAGGGGGGGAAGTTGTGACAACCCCGATATAATTATGATAAATTATATTTAAATCATGCTTATCTTATGTGATATAAATAATTTGTTATTATTATATCAAATTATAAGTTATTATGTTTAGTCTAATCCAACTTTCATAAATCGTGAAATGTCGAGTTATGTACGAACACAAAATTTTGTAATTTTTGATAGAAATGTCCCTGTTTAAGATGAGTTTTGACCTTTAAAACATAACAATTGACTTGAGGTAAAAACTAGATAGTTGTATACATGTGAGTTAGGGTTTTAACACAACAAACGGTGCATCAAACGGATATCCGAGTAAGAAGTTAGGCTGAATTTACGAACAAGGGGTAAATCTGTCCATTCCCTGTAAGTGGTAAATTGTCTTTTAGTAAACCAAATGTTTTAATTTGATTGGATGGCTTGGGAGGCAGCCTTGGCCGACCTAAAACTCTTCTTCTAACATATTTTTTCAGCAAATAAAACCCTAAGTTCAGTTTTGGAGAGTTTTTGCTTGAGGAAAGAGAAAGTAGAAGTTAAGGAAGAAAAGATTACAAGAAAAGCTAGGAAAATTTCAAGAAAATCCTTAAATTGTTTCCAAGGTATAATTATGTGATTAATATTGTTTTAATCTTGTATTATACTTATTTCAACGTATATAAATTGTGAATTGTGGCTTAAAATTCCATACTCCTTTGTGATAATAAGTAATTGTTCACATGTGAGATAAGTGGTGTTTATATGCCATATTGCTTTGTATTGAAACCCCTTGTATTCAAACTTGAATATCTCTTTGTGTGCTTACTATAATTGAGAAATTCCAATTGGATATGAAAGGAGACACATATATTCATATCATATCAGAGAATTAGAATTTAACTACTTGTGCTTAGGGCTTAGTGATGGTTGCAAATTGGTATATAGTTGTTGTTTGTATATTTCATTTCGGTATGCCCTGAGTTTGGTCAACGTTTTGAGATAGCAAACGAAGTCAAAAAATTATGAAAAATTAATTCTGTTTTATTCAGTACGTGTACTAAAATGTATTGAAAATAATGGAAATTTATACTGAAGAAAAATTATGAAAATTCTTGGAAGTTGAAGGAACAATAGAGGAGCTTGCAGGGCATATTTCTTGTGTTATAAAGAAATGGTCATAACTTTCCCTAAGAATCTTGAAAAATTACACCGTCACTTGTAATGGAAAGTATATTCATATATGTTTTCATATTGATAAGGTTGGACACCTGTATTTATACAATTTAGGAATATACGATTGTTGAGTATAGAGGACAATAATTTGAGGCCATACTAGATAACCCATGAAATAATATTGTTATCTCCTCTTTACAAAGAGTATTTTGAGTACATGTTTCATGTGTATATACATTGAGAAGTATTCTTTCATATTTACTTAAGTTTAGTTTTAAATTCCTTATGAGGTATTTCCAACGGTTGAATGTCCATAACTTTATCAACATGTATACCATGGTTTTGTCGTTACACATGTTTCATGGAATGTGACTTGAGTAGAATTATATTGTTGTTGTATAATCATTGAAAGTTACATAGATATATTAAGATAATACTTATTATTGAGATTCAGTACTGATTTAGTTGGATTAACAGATGTAAGGTCAAATCAACCCAATTCAGCTCCACCCGAGGGAAACGTGAATACCTAGTTGACAACCCAATGTCAGTGTACTTACTGAGTTGATTATGGATATGATGTGTATGTATTATGTGTTGAGATTATATGGCTTATTAAAAGTCAAGAGATGTTGAGATGTTATGGCTTATTAAAAGTCAATATATGTTGAGATGTTATGGCTTTATAAAAGTTAAGATATGTTGAGCTACTATGATATTCAGGAGATGTTAGGTTATTAAAACCTAGGGATATGATTGTTGCCTACGGGCAGGAGATGTGGGATTTATTAACTCCGGATAAGTATATGGCATAATTTGTCATAGAGATGGATATATATATTGATATGTTGAGATTTTAATATAGTACTTTTACTATATAGAGATGTAGTACATCCACTGAGTTTTTAAACTCGTGGTTTTATATGTTTACATTTTTCAGGTTTTGAGGCTGCCACTGCCAGGTCTAGGAGGTTGAGTGAATAGTAGTAGGGTCTCTTTCGTTTTGTTTTATACATTGTACTAGTTGTAATTAAGTTAAATGGTATGAGAGTTTTGTATAAATTATGTCTCCTTAAAACGATTGGATTTTTAGTATTATGCATTTTAACCTTGAAGTTGTTTTAATGTGTATTATAAAATCAATCAATAAATAATAAGTGTGGTTTGTGAACTATTTAGTTAATTATATCCTAATGGAGTTAGGGTGTGACACAAGAGTTGAAGGAGAAGTATGAAGAAAGGAAGAACATGATATTTCCTCAAGGGATTTTATCAGACCAATGGTTTCATGAGAATATCGCTATATGGAATTTATATGTTGCTGGTTCTTTGTGTGAAACAGGTTACGGAGCTGGAATTATTCTCAACAGTCCAGACGGAATAGATATAGAATACGCTCTATATTTCCAACTCCAGGCTTCCAATAATTAAGCTAAATATGAAGTCGTGATTGTGGGCCTTAACTTAGATAAATCATTGAATGCAAATAGTGTTCAGTGATTCGTAACTAGTGGTAAATCAGATGTTGAGTCATTACGCAGCAAAAGGGGAGTTCATGTCAACGTATTTAGCTAAAGCTATGGGGATTGTATCCAATTTTGCAGTCGTTCAAGTGATTAAAATACCAAGAGTGGAGAATGCAAGGTCAGATGCACTTTCTTGGTTAGCCTCAGCTACTTGCACCGAGCTTCGAAGAACAATCCCCATTGAAGTACTTGCAAGCAGAAGTATTGATGAAGATTTGATGGTGAATTTATCGTTGTGGGTATGGGACCATCATGGATGGATCCCATCAGGGGTTATATTGAAGAAGGTACTTTGCCAGTAGACCTACTTGCAGCCAAGAGGTTGAAGTATAAGGCTTCCTGATATGTTTTGAACAATGAAGTACTGTACAGGAGAGGCGCGATAGCTGGTTTATAAAGGTGTGTTCACCAACAGAAGTTAAAAACCTAATAGAGGAAATCCATTAAGGATCTTGTGGAGCTCACGTAGCAGGAAGAACTCTTTTACAGAGAATAAATACGCCGAGGTACTACTGGCCAAAAATGCGCGGTGATTGTACACCTTATGCTAAAAAATGTGATAAGTGCCCGCAATTTTCGACTATACGAAGAACTCCTCAGGCACTACTAACCCCAATCACTTCACCTTGGCCATTCGCTATGTGGGGAATGGATCTAGTTGGGCCTCTGCCAACTACAAGAGGATGATTCAAATATTTGGTGGTAGAGGTTGATTACTTTACAAAGTGGGTATAAGTGGAACCTTTAATCGATATGGCCTATGAAAGGGTATATTAATCCATTTGGAAGAGTATAATCTCCATATATGGTCTGCCACGTGATTTTATCACCGATAACGGTACCCAATTTGACAATGATGAATTCGCGATGTATTATCTATAGTCCAATATTCAAAAGATCCATTCTGCTCCAAGTCATCCCCAAAGTAATGGGAAAACTGAGGTAACGAACAGAACTCTACTAAATGGGTTGAAGAAGAGATTTGATGATGCTAAAGGGAATTGGATCAACGAGTTACACTCAGTGTTATGGGCTTACCGAATAACTCCTCGAATAGCAACTAGGGAATCTCCTTACATGTTGTCTTTTGGGAGTGAAGCAGTGATACATGTCGAACTAGGATTACCTACTCACGGGGTGATTAACTTCAATTCTCTTATAAGTGATTTGATGAGACGCTTGGACTTGGACATGCTCGAAGAAGTCAGAGAAGATGCAGCGATCTGAAATGCAGCTTATCAGCAACAAACTACCATGTTCTAAAATAAAAGGGTCAAGAAATGTGATCTCAATGAAGGTGATTACGTGCTAAAAAAAAGTAATTCAAAATCACAATAAGCTAGAGGCCAATTGTCATAGGCCCTATCGTATCACAACTGTTATTCGACCTAGAACTTACAGAATAGCAACTCTTGAAAGGGAATAATTCAAAAATGCCTGGAATGCAGAGCACCTGCGCAAATACTACCACTAATGTAACTGCGCATGTACAAATTATTTTAATATAAATGAAAACGGTGATTTCCCCATTCGTTTGTTTTATCATTTTTTTCGAAGTACTACTGCTACACACTACGCCACAAACCACAACTTTGTAGGAGAAAATTTTCATTCTAAAAGTTGGTCGGCAATAGCAACCGATAACTATGGTTGGTCGGCATCAGCAACCACCAACTAAAAGTTGGTCGGCATCAGCAATCACCAGCTAAAAGGTTTGTCAGTATCAACATAAACACCAACAACATTGGTAAAATAATCGAGTAAGGCAAGTTTCTCTTGATTATGGGTGACCCAAGAGGCATCTTAACTAGGAAAGAAGATGGGTAAAATATCCACTGCCTAGGCACCAGGGCAATTATTTACTTAAATGATCGTTACAACTAAGCAGGAACATGGGACATGAATTCCATTGCTTAGGCACTTATGGGTGATACGTCACTACAACTAGACAAACACATGGAGCAAAGTTCCATTATCTAAGCAATCAAACTGATTATTCATATATATATACTCAATGACTGAAAAGTAAAGTACAACATTACTACAGTTAAATTAAGATTGACAGATTAAATATCATGCAATTGTTTTATTTCCAAGAAAATAAAATTACAAAAAAAAGATGATTATTCTTCAATCACACCAATAATTACTAACGAAATACAAATAGTATATTCTATTGGCTTCTTTCCTTCAGATTTAGATACAGGATCCATTCCAGCTGGAGGGCCATCTAAAGCAAAAGAAGAATTAATACAGTTCAAATCCTGCAGCATTCTGGTGTTGATCGTACTAGGTCGATCAAGCAAATGTGGAGGTCTGGATATTTCAAAATCTTTGAGAAGAATGTAATAACCAAGGTATTTGGAAATCAAACGCTCAAGAATATAGCTAACTGGAATCAAGCTAACATCTAGTTTAAACGGAGGAACTAGTAGATCAAGTAAACCGGGGTCACACCAATCCTACAATTTCATTCCTTGCTCAACTTTCATCACAGTTAGAGCATTCATCCGTCCATATTTATACCCTGATTGTTTCAACCTGGCATCAAGATGGTATAAAGCTTCATTATATCCCTCCATCCAAACTTCTCTGGGATGCTTGTGAAACTGATAAGTTAATTGTTCAACATGTTCATGAAGCCTCTTCACCAAACTTTCTTTATTCTGCAACGCAAAACTCTTATTGGAAAGTTGCTCGGTAAGAGTTTGAATTTTCTGGGACATTTCAGTCAGAGCTTTATTTTTTACCTTTAGTTGAGCAGCTTGATTTTCTAAAGCTTGTTAAGTTCTAGTCTCTTCAATGTTACTCCGACCATCTCTTGTTCTACCCTAGGAAGTGGATGCAAGTCTGACTCTTTTTAAAGCTTCTAATTCTTCTCTTAATGAAGCATTTTCAGTCTCCAAAAAGGAAAAACCTTCATCATTAACTGGGACCAGAGCTATAGAGGAAGAAGTAGATTTTAGTTATCCCAATTCTTCTCTTAAAGCAACATATACCTTCTACAATAACTTAGCAATGTTTCTATGTTCTTTAAGTTTAAGTTTTAACACACTCTCTTTCTCTCTTATTATGGGCTAAGATAAATTTGTCATATCCCCGATCAGCACTTAACTGTTGGTACTTCTTCTTGTAACCTTCACGGAGAAGAGCAGTGGTTTCCTTGTATTAAAGTTGAAGTTCATCAATCATTCCTTAAAGATATTCAATCATTTCGTAGTAAGCTACGTTATTTGATATAGCCCGATCAAGTAGACACTTTAAATACTGGTAAGCCTTAATTGCTCGTTCAGGGGCATCAAATCCTATAATATCAATTATTTGTGCTTCAGTGAAATATGCACAACCGTCTTTAAAGTAATCAGTACTTTTCTTCATCAACTCTGTATCATGAGCTGACAACAGTTCCATCCTGGCAATAAACTAGCAAGGAAAAGTAAAAAAAGATCAACAACATCACATCTATATTGAACAATAAAGGAGAAATTCAAAATAAATAACAAGTCCATTTTATTGATCATAATAGAGGGAGGTACAACCAAAAGTACAAAACAAAAGGGAAAACAGAAGAAAGCAAAAAATTGTCGAACATCATTACACCTTTTCCTTATTCCCTATAACATCTTTAGCTGATTTTGGAGAAGGGGTTGGTTTCTCGGTGGGCAGTTGATGTTGGTTAGAATAAGTTGTTATCTGCTGAACTTGATCGAAGGATTGAGGGATAGTGGCAGCGGGTGTTTGTTCAACTGTCATCAAATAAGATTCATAAGACCCATCTTCATCTTCTTCTTCTTAGATAGCAGGAGGAGGGTCATGAACATATCTCAGAAATAGTTTAGAGTCCTCAGCAACGTTCAACTTCTTCAATGCTGCAACCCATCCATACCTAAAGAACTTTAAACTTGCATATTCCATTTGATCAGAGGTAGCAGTTACAGCTTTGTTCCACCCTTTTTCCCATCCAAAGCTACAGGACTTCTTCACAGCAGACTTTCTCTTCGCCCTCTCCGAGGAAGCATTTTCCCTAAGAAGATCTTCAACATATTTTACTTTCTATTTAAGATATTTCTTATGCCGTTCAGCCTCTTTAATCTTTCTCTCAGATTTCTCCTTACTGGAAACGACGACCTTCAATTTCTCCTCGGTCTCCTTGGAAGCATTTACAGCTTGTTGCTGAGTTAGATCAGCCTCCTTAGCAGCTTCCATAGCTTTTTATTGAGCTATCTCAGCAGCCTTGATTTTAGTTTCCCAAGTAGTTTTGTCACCCCCATACTTCTTTCGGGACTCCTCCAATATTTTTATAACCCAACAAGGGCTTCTTCTACTTCACTGGAAGAGGAAGCAGCTTTGATAGCTTCATCCTTCTCTAGGATATTATGGAAATATATAAAAAAACTGCCAGATGAAGAGGAACTCAAGTTAGAATGTGAAAATTAAAAAATAACTGAAATGATAGGTATAATAACACTTAATGATGCAAGGTGTTAGGCTGCCAAATCAATGACTTTCCCCTGAGGAGTAGAAGTCTCAGCAGCTCGGTGATCAGGAAGAGTTCCACACCAGATCAATTTCTTGGCCAAGCTAGGAGTAATGAATGCTAGAGGACCAGCTTCAAATAAGGTATCTCAACCCTAGTAGATTGAGCAACAACATCAACGGTCTTCTCAGTAAGACCCCTTCTCAATCTTCTCAAAGGAGCAGCTTCAATCAAAGGTGCTACCTCTTTTCGAACAACAACAGCCTCTTCAATAAAAGGTGATGCCTCTTTTGGACCAACAGGGGGCTTTTTGATGACCTCCTTGGCAGATATGATTGCTTCCCCGGATGAAGCAATATCTTTTTTCTTAGTCCCTTCAGCTGGGACATATTCTTTGCTCCTTTTTGCCCCACCAGCACCAGGGATGATATTGGCAAAGAGATAAGGCATTCTTCTCTTCTTCGTCATCAAATCAATAATGAAGGTCGACAAACTAGAAGAAGATTCTTCAATACCTGAAGAGGATGCTGGAACCTTCTCAAGATCAATCACCAAAGGAGGAGTAATAGGACGAGCAAAAAAAGAGGAACTAGTGTTCTTGTATCGTAATAAATAGGAAGCATCTCTCACGTGCTCCCCATCAACTGATTGATGCAAACCCCAGATAAATTTTAAATATTTTAGATTGATATCACACTCTTTTGGGGTTTTCTTTTACTATCAACTGTAAAACAAAAAGACAAAGTCAGGGACACATTTTATCAAACAAAAACAGAGCTAATATGAAAAACAAAACAACCTATCCCATTGTTATAAAGTGGACATCTGGGACCTTGGTACACGTGTTTCCCCTTTAATGGGGGGTGTTGCCAATTTTTCATCACAACCCCATGTTAAAAATAATCTTTGTTGGAATCAGGGAGATTAAACACCAAGGCTCTGTTAGAATACCTTGTTTTTAAATAAAAAGTGGTGTCGCTGGTGACCCATTTATAACAAAACATAATTTCAAGAATCCCTAGATGAGTTCCATGAATTTGATTCATCCTGTGTACGCCATTAACTACCCTCCATGTATTTGGAACTAATTTTGCTAGTACAATATCAAAATATTGGCAAAATTCCAAACACAGGGGATTAGGCGGGAAAGAAAAACCACATTCCGCCACAAAAATAGAGGGGAACTAGTGTCCCTCAGCTAAAGAAAATAAATCAGAAGGGCAAGCGGTTTCTTCCAAGACAACCCAAGAAGGAATGTCAAAATCGGTACTAAACTTATCTAACGACTCGATAAGGTAAACCATGATGACTAAAATAAAGAAAGAAGAAGGAAGGAAGAAGTTCTTACAGAAAATTAAAAAAATCAGCTAAGGCAGATGACAGAAAGAACGATTATGAGAAAATAAAGAGTTTGGGAATCTAGATGGAAAAAGGTAGAAGACAATCTAATTTTACCGCCTTTATATACGCTGCCTTGGAAAATGAGAAAAGTAATGATCACAAATGACGACGATTGCATTTTCGGCGGCTAATCAAAGGAAAAAGACGCAAGTACCCAAGCGTTCGCCAAAAATTTGAAATATTTACAAATTTCCATTTCGTGTTCAAAACTGTTACGCTAAGTGGAAAATTTTACAAGTGTTGAAGGTCTGTAATCAAGCCAGACATGATAAATGTGCCCGAGTAGCTTTTGGGTATAATTTTCCACACTCTCACGTCCAACCTCAACTGTGAACGTTGGCGGCTTCTGTTGATACAAAAATTAGTCAGCTGACATGGACCAAGTTATGTGAAGACACGTGTCATTTAGTGTGGCAAAATTATATGAACCGAGCTACTTAGAGTACCGAGCTACTCAGCGTACCTAGCTACTCAGCATACCGAGCAACTTGTTAGGAAGATTAATTGACCGAGACAAATTCAATGATTATTCCTTACCAATTACAGATGTATATGCCTATTCAATAATGGCATATTATCTATTTACACTAACAGCCTAAGGGCTATAAATACATTGTAATACCCTCATGGTAGGGTAAGCTATGATAAGCGAACATAATCTTGATTAAGGCAAGATAGCTAGTAATACAAGACAATGGACATAGGCCATTTCATTAAGGTTAAACCACTTTAAAAACCACTTTTCTTATATCTTTACTCATATTATCTGTGATTAATTAATTAGATCGAATCTAGTTTTTTACATCAACAAGAATGTTTCTGATTTCTGCCTCAAGGAGAGTATGGCTAATATAGTGGATAGACCTTTTATCCTCATCATGTAATGTAACTAATGCAACAATAGTCACATGATTTAAGATGGCAAGTACAAATACAGATCTTCCCTATTTGTGGTGTTGACAATAAGGCAATAGATCCCATGTGCCATCAAATTCCTTCCAAAGTGATTCATGTGGTGGGGATTTCCTTCTTTAATGCCTAGAAGAATGGCCTACACTTGTTCGAAGATCATAAAATAAGGAGATTTAGATCATCTAGTATTCCAGTGATGACCTAGATGTCTTTAATAGTAGTCGACCTCTTGATATCTTATAGAGCATTGATTTGATGTGAACTTTGCCTCTATACTTCTCTGGGTTACCAAATATATAATAAACTTACTATAGCTAACTCCAAAGACACATTTTGAGGCATTGATCTTCACCTTATATTCTTTAATGATTTATAAGATCTTCGTTGAGGTCTTTTGTATGGTTGGCTCCTTAATTACTTTTGACGAACATATAGTCGATGTATACCTCCATACTAAAGACAATCTTCTTCTTCAATATTTTGGTGATGAGGCACTGATAGGTTTATCCCACATTCTTCAAATCGAAAGGCATTATCTTATAGCAGTAAAGTCCTGAGGTTAGGATGAATGAGGCATTTTCCTGATTTATTCCAGACAAAGGTATTAGTGGTAGCCGAATTACGCATCCGTGAAACTCATATGTTGATATTCAGTCATGGAATCCCCAATTTGATCTATCCGTGGTAATGGAAATCTATTTATTGGGTAGTGTCTATTGAGTTCGGTAAAGTCTAAACATACTCTCCACTTGCTGCTCTTTTTTATGACAACAAAAGTGCTAAAAACCTAGTCCAGGAATCTGATGGAGCCGGCATATAGTAGGTTATCAACGTTTATCTCTATAACATTTACATTATATGGGGCTAACTTCCTTAACTTCTTCTTGATCAAGCTAATAGTTGGATCTACATACAGTAGATAACAAGTGATTTGGAAATCTATTCCCAGAAGGTCATATGGTTGCTATGCAAAGATATCTACGTTCATTATGAGGAAATGAATGAGCTGATCCACTTCATCCCTGATCCTATGAGGAATGTCTTCACAGGATGTCATGAATCCAGAGGAGTGGAAATGAGTTCCTCCATCATACATTCGTCATGAGTCAATCGAGTTTTATTTTTCCCCGGTCGAACGCTCTTTGGTTGGTACTTAAATACTTCTACAAATTGTATTCATCCTAGATTTTCTTGGACTGATTCTTTCTCACTTTGATAGATGACACGAATAAACTATAAGTTATTACTGGATCTCCCTTAATCATCACTACCTTTATGTCGCTTAAGAATATGAGTTTTTGGTGAATGGAAGAAGGGATAACTTTTATCATATGAAGCCATCCTTGGCCCATTGAGTCATTGTAGGCAAAATCAAAATGGATGATGTGGAACTTGACCTCCTTTTTGGATAGAACGACCTCGAGTGGTAGCTTGGTCTTCCCTATGCGGTTTTCACGCCTCCATTAAAACTAACTAGTGTTTTTACATTTGTATCAAGGTCTTTGATGCTGAAATCGAACTTATAGATCACTGTCAGATACATGTTCTCTGAAAAGCTTCTTTGATCCACCAATATTCTTCTCACATTAAAGATTGCAATTCATAGTGTGAGGACTAGAGCGGCCTTGTATGATAGGTTCATGTTGATTAGATCATCATCAATAAACGTAATGGCCCGATTTAAGACAAAATATCCCATATCCCTCTTGGAAAGGATGAATTTGGAAAATTCTACCTGGAAATCCTGTTCAACGTTTATGGTAATTCTCACTTTCCTTCTAAGCTTCTTGCCGGTGCACTGAGATGGATCGGTATATTCACTAATGGTTGTGATCAGTCCTGTTGAGGAAAGATAATCTCCTATCTTTTGAACTTCATTAATATTTATCAAAGTCTTTGGCTTTATTATGTAAATGTACCAATTGAGATGCTCGATTTGAATGAGCTCTTCCAAATGCTTATTTAACATCTTATAGTTTTTCATGAAGTGCCCATGATCCTGGTGATAAATGCACCTGAGGTTGGCATCCCTTTACATTATAATCATTTTCCATCTTTATAGTCTTCTTGAAGTAGGTTTTTTCTTTTGCCTGGGGGATAAACTTATAGATAGGCTCTTTGAAGATCGTCTCCAGTGCCTCGTAGCTTTTCTCATTAGCTTTGGATCTTGGGTGACCCTTAGAGGACTCATTCTTGAACCCTTTTCTTAGCTGAAAAAGGTTGATTTACTTCTTTGGGGGCCTTCTTAGGTTCACTCTTCTTCTGTTCTTCTAGGGCCTCTATATTGATACTCTCATCCTCCACAATGACATACTTCTCAATAAGGGACATTAAATCATCCATCGTAGAGGTCAATTTCTTCATTAAGGGCTGCTAGAGATCATCTAATCATTATAGACTGAACTTAAATGAAGAGATTGTTAGCTTATCGTTGTAGTCGTAAATCTTATTGTATAGCTCCCAATATCTCTATGCAAACATCCCGACGGATTCTCCTTTATATTTATTGAGAGAGACCAAGGAATCAACCACCTTGATTGCCTTACTTCTAGTGATAAATCGAGCCACAAACTGTTATGTCATATCTCTCAAAGAAGAAATCAATCAGGGGTTAATTTCTCAAACCACTTCAGATCGATCACCCCTAGAGTAGATGTGATTAACTGACACATTAGAGCATCGTCATGATTCCAAAGAGACATGGTCTGTCAGTAGTGCCTGATGTGATGGATGGGATCTTCCTTCCAATCGAAGTTATAACTTTTGTCATGGAGAACTTCTTGGGTGGTTCCAAGGACTCTATCTTAACAGTAAAGGGGGATGAGGAAGTATTAATAGGCCCCAAAAGGTCCTAGGATAGACTTGTGGGGTTAGTAAGTGTTTAAGGTAGTTTATCCTCATTAATTAATCACTATTAACTTTAGAAACAAACCCTAGTAACATTATACTTTGGAGAAAGCTTAAGGAGATTTTGGGAGAAGAAGTACAAGGAAACAAAGCATAAAGAATCTATCGTTCTTTTTTTAGGTGATAAATTTATTGCAATACCACTTTATACTATGTAACTTGTTTATAATTCATGTTTTCCATTTATAATCTGGGATTTGAACCATGTTTAGGATCCAAATTAGTTAATATTAATCATGTTATGTTTTGGCTTATTAGTGTTATTTTTATTTAACTCTGCATCGAAGACTTTTACTTTTTAAAGAAAAACAGAATTAAATGGTTTTGAGAATTGAATATGTGATAGAAATCATGCTTTAGGATTTAATCTCGTTTTTAAGTTTTCCCATGTTCATGGAAAGATGGGAACTCAAATTGTAGAGAAACTAAACTCTTATCATGCTAGTGGTAAACTATGTTTAAATAAGGGAACTTTAAAGAATTAAAATCTTAAATGATGTTTTAGATCTTCAATAATTATAGAGAATCGTTTAGGATCATATACCCATGTTTAGTTTTGGTTTTGGTGATGTTTGGGTTGTTATTTTAAACCTTTACACCTATTAATGAAGATTTTCATATTTAATATACGTTTTTAGGGACGAATGGGTGACCATATCCATTCTTATTTGAATGAGGCCGTCATCTTGTTTGAACGAGATGTCCATTTTGGTTCTAAGGATATTTATGTCTCGTTCGAACGAGGTCTGAATTTCATTCGATCTAGATGAACCAATCTTCCGAACAACATTAAGGACGACAAGTAGTTTGGGCCGTTAACTTTTATGGTAACTTTTATGGCTTGATTCGAGTTGTTGATCATTTGTTTACATGAGTGGTGATTGGTAATTTCAGTAGTTAGGTTTATTAGAATATAAACCAAGATACTTAAATATGTTAAATTTTAATTCAAGTTTACTATTAATAACTTTAGTTAATAGTACAACCCAGTGTTGGGGATTTGATTGACTTGGGTGAATGCGTGAGTGAAGCGATATCTTATGGATGTATACGAAGATTATTTGTTGTATATATATGCGTTACTTGCTTGACTGAACATGTCTTACTTTGGTGAATCTATCGGTCGATTTACTAGGGATGTTGTGACCGTGCACTACACATCAGGTTATTGATGCAGGTCGTCATGGAGGTCTTATATTTTTTTATCATGCGTTGAGTCAGTATAGCCTTATTGATGAGAGAGATTGATGATCTTAACCATCGGTTGAGTTTGGGAATGGCACTACTTGGTGTTGTGATTGTGTATTGATTCCCCATTTCTTATATGTGTGTACTGATGTGTTTTAAGTTCGTTGGGATAGGGAATCCTATGGACTTACAAATATAAGAATGAGAGATGGTCCCCGAAGGTTGTTTCCTTTATGTGATTATATTGTGAATATATAAAAGATACATGTTAGTCTAGTGATGAACAATTAAAATTAATGACCTATACATCACGATAAATGAGTTGTTACGAGAATGTGTGTATTCTTTTTGTGCGCAACATTGTAAGGATTGGTATTTGGGTTGTATTCTCACATTTGTAGTTAGTTAAATACTTATTTTATTTGTTTAGTAGTTACTTACTTACTAGTTTAGAGATAGAGACTTTTAATATAGGTTATTCCATGGGTTAGGATATGCATGTAGTACTTCACTTAGATTAGGGATGAGGTATTTATTACATGTGAGTTCGACAGGTTGCATGTTTACTGTAAATGAGTTGCATGATTATTTAGTTTTTGATATTGGATATATTTATTACAACTTTTAGTCTTAGACAAAAAATATATAAAATTGTTTTCAAATCATTCACTAAGTTAGAGGTGGTGAGAAGCATGTGATTTTATGGAGGAAACTCTCCATTGCCTTCGTTGAAGGATGGGGTACGAGTCATCCAAGGGCCAAACTCCACCTCATTCTCATCATATTTTTTATGCGATCAATTTTCCCTCGAGGAAAAAAATCACCATCGTCTATATGTGGATTGAAACCTTTGGACAAAGGTTTAAAGACAGAGAAACAAAACTTAATCCTCTTGTATGGATAATGACTTGGTCATACATACACCTTCATAGTATTGCCCAAGATCTAATCAATTAAATGACCATTTTCCCTTATCATACATGTGTTGAGGTAAACCATGCACACGAACCCACACTTCCATTCTCTCAGAGGTAATCTCATCACTTGATAGACTAGGATACCACTTTTTTTAAGACCAGATATCCATTATAAAGAGACCACGGTGAGTTGTCCAGGATTTTTTGAGCTTCAGTTTCACAGCTAAAGTCAACGTTAACGTTGATGAACTCATATTTAGAAATTTTGGTAGCACATTTGGTTTTCTATATTTTTTAGAGAAGGCCTTCCACTTGTGCTAAGTTGGAATTCTTATTGGAGATGACTTCCCCAATAAAATGTATATGAGTTTCTCAATATTTACTGATTGATTTAAGGAGAGACAAGGAGACGACTTTGGTAGGTACACTATGCTTTATCATTTTCATAACAAGAACAAAGAAAACCTTCTAATTATTCTAGGAATGAATTTTAGATATTAGGATAAGGAGGGCCATAGAAGTGAAGATATAATCTAGTATATATACAAAGAGTAAGAAAGGATCAAAGGCAGGTAAATAAGTAGAGAAATGTTAGAAAGTAAGGAGAAAGAAGTTCTAAAGAATATAGAGAAAAGTTGAAAGAAAATAGTGTGTTGATATTTATCTTGGAAGCACAATAAGTTACTATGAAAGTGTAATTAATAGAGATTAATATATCTATGGTGAAAAGGTTGTAATTATTGAAATTGGACTTGATTCGATTTTATAATCACAGATACAAATATATAATTGACTTGGTAAATAAAGAGAGAAAGAGATTTTTTAAAGTGGTTCAACTATGTAACAAAGCCTACGTACACTGTTATTGTATTGATTTCAGAGGTTACAAAAATTTAGGTACTCTTGTAAATAAGAATATCCCAGAATCTGTTCGACCTTATCCTTGTGGAAAGGAATACAACATATTTATAATGCCTCGAAGGTTAAGGGTTGAAATGTCAAGGGATTGAATCCCTTTATATATTCAAGCATTTACATCCTGCATAATGAATCTGACGATTGGTCGTATAAACCATGTGAAGTATGACCCTTGGTACGGTGATGCTTCATTTATCTCGTTGGTCGACCTTCCTTGTATTGGTCGGCATTCCTTATGTTGGTCGACATGACTGCCAAGCTACTATTTGCTGACTAGGATTTTGGCCACGTAGGAGGACAAGTGTTCACTTTCGATTGGTCCACGTAGGAGGATAATTTTTGGCATTAACAGAATGTGACACCCTGCCTAATTAAATATCGGGTGATTATTCCTTTATTAAATTAAACCAGAATATCAAATTGGTTCATTATTAGCATCATTGTCGAAAACATATGTTTCCTTAATTACCTAATAATAATTAATCTAGTGTTAAAAACATTTAACCTCTTTTATTTTTTTATTCAATTAATTTACAGCATGAATTCATTCATCATACTCATGAATAAAATAACACTGAATATAAAATCAACTGTTGAAATAAATAAGACTCGAATAGACGTCCAGTTCAAAGTCTCAATCCGGAACCCAATATAAAATTGAATCCAACTATAAAATGATTACCGAAATAAAAATGAGTACAATATCTCTCTAATATAATAATATCTGGAAAGGGGGAACACATGCCCCGACTGAGATGAATAAAACAGGAACTGAATAAAATAAGGGTGGAGGCATCGAATCAAGAGGACCTGCAACTTCCATAATAGCTACAGTACGTCAAATGGTCCGACAGTCTAAGCAAGGCATCCCTCTGAATGGAAACCTAAAAGGTTTTTACAAAAACAAAATAGATATGGAAGAAAACGGGTCAGAGCCCGAGTTGAAAATATTATAAAATCAGCTAGTGTTTAAAACGAATTAAATAGTAAATATTATATACATGTTAGCTCCACGTGCCCACACTTGAGATTCTCACCTCTCAACTAATGTTCATGGCTAACGTATACTCATAACCCACCCTAGTTACCTATCCCACTATTTTAAATGAAGTCTCTTACTGCGACACCTAAGTCATTATGCCCACCCGTATCAGCCAAATAATACATTCTTGCATTTATAATATTAATTATTCGAATTCAAGTATCTCATTAATCATTTAAGTTTCACATTCTTAAATAATATAAGATGTCGTAATCTTTCTCATCTACTAAGCAACACAGTACAATAATCACAAGTGTACATATGTATATCACTATCATAACATATATAATAATACAGTACTCTAAAAGGCAAAACCTTCAGTGCATGCATACTCTACTATCGAATCCCGGTACATCACATACATAAGGATTACGAGTTCTGAATCACTCTGGAATCTTATTAATACAAATCACACATATTAGAGGAGAACATGGTTACAAACCTATGAGCTACGCAGATACCTACACACCCATATAACCGCCAACTTATTAACTCACTGATAAGTCGTTCCTAGGTTCTATGTTATGAGGCACTAATCTAAAATCCCCCTCAAGTCTCATCAAGATAAGACTGTCCCATCTTTAAGACCTCTCGTGATAACAAGTATGGTAGGTATGTCATACACACAGTCAATCAAACATACATTAGGTATTCACACAACCTTAGTATATAAATATCTATCTTCAATATACGTGTACGCGCAACCCGTAGCCTTTGTTTCATACGTAATATATCTATTTCACAAAATATCCTACGTGTTATGAAAATATAATTTTTCTCGCATCGTACGCTCCCGAGTAATTCTCGTCACTCGAAGTGTATTATGTTTTCTCTAACATAATATCAGTAAGTAACTCACTTATACTTTACTGGTCTAAGTCATCATATCCCTTGGATTTTCGTGACTTGGATTAGTCTCTGATTTAGGTATTTCTCTCACTTAAACCTAATTAAGTTTAGCACTCAATCCATTCTCATGGAGCTAAATCCAAATCACAATCTTTACTACTGGTATTACCAAAATACTCCTCAATAGGTTTAAAATTAAAGTTCACAATTAATTTCTGAAAATCTCCCAAAAAATTTAAATCAAAAGGGAAAGGAAAATAATTTTGGGTAGCCGAATCGATCCGACCTAGTCCGAATCGATTCGGTCATACAGGTATTGAAAAATCTGCATACGTGATTTTACGGGTTTCTACCATTATCAATATCAAATCCTCAATTTAATCATCCCAAACTCCCAAAAGTCGTACTAGATGTTATACTAACATAATTACATGATTTCTAACTTATAAGAATTATAAAATTATCATGGGGCATCGATTTCTTGGGTTAAATCATGAATATTTCTTAAGAACTCTAGTTCCTCAATTTTTATTTAAAAAACACCATAACTCTTCAAATTTAATCCATGATTCATAATACTTAGGCTATGATTTCATTTTTCCAATAATTCCAGAAATTCATCTACATACAAAACCTAACCATAATCATGATTCAATTCTCCAAATTTAGGAAATATTAATTATGCATGGTCATTTCTTTCAATATAATCTACCATGGATAATATATGCACTGAATCTTTGAAAGATAAATCACTTTCCTTTAGTAGAAGTTCATATCCAATGAAGAAGATGGTATGGGGGCGATGCTCTCTTTCCGATCTACGCGCTGGTGGTGACGGTGGTGCAAAAAGTGTAGGAAAGCCTTGAATCTCCTTTGGAATTCTCCTCCTTTTTTCCGTGGATAGCCTCTCTCAATTTTTTATTATCAATACCCTAACTTCATAGACACACCATCTGATTTAACCTTATAAAATTCTTGGGTTTATTTCCTCTAAAATTTCAAATGACTAAAATACCCTTCTGGGGTTAGTTTGGCCTAAAACTACCCCGGGACCCAAACTAAACCCCTAGGTAGACTTTTGTGACTATCTCGAACCTTCTAGACACAATGGTGCACTAAAAATCACCATTCGGGTGACATAAAAATTTATTATATTTCATTCCATTAATTTGTGTCCCGACACGATTGACACGCGCGCCCCGACTTAATTATCGAAACTGTCGTATTTTTCACTTGCGACAATTTTAATATTTTCAAAATCGCATATTACTTTATTCACTCAGTAATATTCAATATAATTCACACCGATAAATACTAACTCATATCTCGCCAGTTAATATTTATTATAATTTGAATTAATTATCAATTTATTTCCCATATTTAAAAATCAATTACTCCAAGATTTAAAAATCATTAAAAATACGGGGTGTTACATACTTCCCCCCAATAACGGAATTTCATCCCGAAATTTGGAAAAATGTAAGTATAGCTGGTAAAAATAACTCTAGATATTTCTCGCGCATCTCATTCTTGCGCTCCTAAGTAGACTCCTCGACATTATGGTTCTCCCACTGAACATGCAGAAGTGGAACTACCTTTTACCTCAATATCCTCTCGCTATGGTCTGAGATAGCCATCGGCCTCTCCTCATACGAGATGTCAGGATATAGGTCAATCTCCTCCAGCGCAATGTGAGTGTGAGCTAACTCATCCCGGAGATATCGTCTTAATGAAGGAGTGTGGAACACAACATGAATACAGTTCAAGTGTTCCGGCAACCCAAGTCTATATGCCACTGATCCAATCCTCTCGATGATAGGAAATGGCCCCATGTATCTCAGTGCTAATTTCCCTTTCTTCCCAAACCTCGTAATCCCCTTCATAGGAGAAACTCATACTAGCACCTAGTCCCCCACAACAAATTCTCAAAAGAACCATTTGGCATCAGCGTAGATTTTTTGCTTGTTCTGAGATACCTGAATACAACTCCTAATCATCTCAATCCTGGGTGACGTATACTGAATCACCTCTCTCCCGAGTAGCTTGTTGTCCCCCACCTTTATCCAACAAGAAGGA
This sequence comes from Sambucus nigra, assembly GCA_949130495.1. Classification (NCBI taxonomy): domain Eukaryota; kingdom Viridiplantae; phylum Streptophyta; class Magnoliopsida; order Dipsacales; family Adoxaceae; genus Sambucus; species Sambucus nigra. The sequence continues at coordinate 601,404,392 of OX422209.1, forward strand.
GAACGACTAGGTCTACCCTAAAGTGCCTCGAATGGAGCCATGCCAATAGTAAACTGGTAGGAGTTATTATAGGCAAACTCCACCAGTGGAAGGTACTGCTCCCAACCTCCCCCAAAGTCGAGGATACACATCCGTAACATGTCCTCCAACATCTGATTTGTCCACTACGTCTGCCCATCCGTCTGCGGGTGATAATCTGAACTCAATTTCAACTTGGTACCCATAGACTCCTGAAAACTCTCCCAAAATTGAGATAAAAAATCTTGTCCCTGTTGGACACAATATCAAGGGGCACCCCGTGTAATCTCAATATCTCGATAATGAAAATATGGGCATACTATCGTGTAGTGAAATCCATCTGGACTAGAAGAAAGTGGGCTACCTTAGTCAACCGATCCACAATAATCCATATGTAACCGCCACCCCTCTGATAAGTAGGAAACCCTGTGACGAAATCCATGGAAATGCTCTCCCATTTCCACATAGGAATCTCTAGCGGATGAAGAAACCCTACCGGTTTCTGATGGTCCACCTTTACCAACTGACAGGTGGCACACTTCGAGATGAACTCTGCAATGCCCACTTTATCCCGCACCACTAATAATGCTACCTCATATCCTGGTACATCGTATCCCCTCTAAGATGTACCGCAAATCGATATCCATACGACTCTATCATCAGTGAGTGTTGAAAGTCTTCCCCTCAGGGACAATCAATCTACCGTTGAAGTGTAAGCCTCCCTCGGAACTCACTGAGTAAGACTCTGCTCCTCCGAATAAAAGCTATCTAATCCTCTCTTGACAAAATGGATTCGCTCCCTGGTCCTGTACTACCCCCATTCACAATTTGGGGTGTAACGGTCATGGCTAACATAAACAATCTATCAAATCGCATCCTGACCTCCTAACTCCTTCCACACCTCGGCTACCTCACCCTCTTGCCTACGACTCAACACATTTGCTACCACATTAGCCTTCCCCGTGTGATACTGAATCTCAAACTAGTAGTTCTTCAAAAATTCAAGCCACATGATCTGTGAACAAGCGAAACTTCTCCCCTAAAAAATAATGTCTCCAAATCCTAAGTGCAACCACGATCACTGCCAACTCCAAGTCGTGGGTGTGATAATTTCTCTCGTGAGGCTTAAGTTTGCGGCAAGCATAATCTATAGCCTGATCCTCCTACTGTAATACCCCATCAAGACCCTGTAATGATGCTTCTATAAAAACTAGGTACTCCACATCTTCTCCAAGGAATGCTAACATTGGTGCTGAAGTCAGCTCATCCTTAATCTCATCAAATGACAACTGACACAGATCATCCCAAACAAAAGGCACACCCTTACGAGTCAAATTAGTTAATGGTCTCAAAATCTTAAAAAATCCTCGAATTAATCGCTTATAGTACCTGTCTAACCTGAAGAAGCTACGCACCTCTGTCGGTGTCGTTGGCTGTCCCCACTCCCTCACCGTTGACACTTTGTTTGGGTCCATTGATATCCCCAACTCGGAAATGATATGCCCCAAAAACTGAACCTCTTATAGCCATAATCCAAATTTCTCGTACTTAGCATGCAACTGATGCTAACGTATTATCTGTAGAACCCGACTCAAATGCTCGACATGCTCCTCCTCGGTATGAGAATAAACCTGGATGTCATCTATGAAGACAATGACAAACTGATCTAGGAACTCTCTAAACACCCTATTCATCATGTTCATAAATACAACCAATGCGTTGGTCAGCCCAAATGGTATAACTTGAAACTCGTAGGATCCATATCTGGTCAGAAAAGCATTCTTAGACACATCCTTCTCCCTGATCCGTAACTGGTGATAACTGGACCTCAAGTCTATCTTCAAGAAGTAGGTTGCTCCTCTCAACTGGTCGAATAAGTCGTCGATGCGAGGCAATGGATATTTACTCTGTATTATGACTTTATTCAACTCTAGATAATCCACACACAGTGGTAAGGATCCATCCCTTTTCTTCATAAACAGAACTGGGGCACCCCAATGTGAGGTACTCCTCCGAATGAAGCCCTGTCCCAACTACTCAATCTGGTCCCACAAGTCCCTAAACTCCATAGGAGCCATACGGTAATGTGCACGAACTATCGATCGAGTGACTGATGCTAAATCAATCACGAACTCTATCTTATTACTCAGTGATAGCCCCGGTATGCCTTGGAACTCGTTGGCATACTCCTTAACAACAGAAATTGAATCAAGGGGAATTATAACTCCCGCAGAGGTCTCCTCTTCTATATAATATAAGTGAGTGGATGATCTTCCCTCTAGATGAGGCATCGCCACTATAAACATTTCCTAACCAAGGATAATAACGATAATCATCCTAAAGCAATCAATCATGTCCTTATACATGAACAACCAATCCATGCCAATAATGGCATCGTACTCAGACATATCCAAGATATGCATGTCGATAGGCAAAATAAGACTCCCAATCTCTATACCCACACCCTGGCATATAAAGAAAATCATCGACCCATTACCCAACGATAAGTCTACAAAAGTCACTGTACTGTTGGTTGTATCTAGCAATCCTATAGCCTGTGAAAATCTAATGGCTATAGATGAATGCGAGGCACCCGTGTTAAATAAAATGTGCCCCATAGACTCATGGATAGAAAACATACCCTTAACTATGGGCGGTGTTTGAGGGACTGCTGCCTGGTGGACATTGTATACGTGCCCATATTGTAATTCTCCCTACTGAGTCAGGGTTATTGGAATGGTAGGAAAAGTTGGGAATGGTGCTGGTGCAGGAGGGCGGCAGGAAACATCGGTCATCAGGGCTCTTGATGCGTACCCTGCTGCTACTGTAGGGCCTTGCCCCTCTTTGGACACTCTTGACGTTTGTGGATAACTTTTCCACAGGTAAACCACTTACCAATAAATTTTCCTCCTCTCTGACCATGTTTTCCTGAGCCCTATTGGGCATTGCCACCTCTCCCTGGCCCTGGTGGCCCTGTTGAAACTGCTACTGGCCCTAGTGGCCCTGCTGTTCTTATTGGCCCTGATGGCCATACTGATCCTGGTGTCCATGTCTAACACCTCCCTGCCCTGAAGGAAACCCCTTGATCTAAATATCTTAGCCGAATCCCCCTGCTAGGTACCCTGCTCCCCTATCTCTGTTGACTCTGAGCGATTGGTGCCCTGATGGCACTACCTCCCCCGATCCTACCCTGTTGGCTGGACTCTTCAACTCGCTCGCTCACCTTAACATGGAAGCAGTGGTCCTGGCAATGAAGTAATGCAGCATTCAACACGCCAGTGTAAGTCTTCAGGGAGCGATTACCCAGAAGATGTTGTCTGATCCTTCAAGTAAGCCCATCATTGAACAACTATATCCTTTTTTTCAGTGGGTACCTCCTCTGATACTAAATTAGCCAGCCTCGTGAACTCGTCCTCATAATTATCAATTGTCATCCCCTCCTGGGTGAGGTCTAATAGCTTTCTCATCATCACAGCCTTGATGGTGGAAGGAAAAATTTTGTGGTCAAATCGCATCCAGAAGTCCTATATGTTCATGATATCTTGCCCCTCCCTTGTAGTAGTGAACTCCCACCACTGAAACTTCACTCCGAATAACATAAAAGTAGCTAGTATTTGTTTTTGTACCTCAGTGCACTCGTACATCCTCAATTTCCTCTGCATGTTCTTCTTCCATTAACTCACAACTACCACATCAGAATCCCCCCCAAAACTCGGGAGGCTGCGCCTTCTGAAATGCATCCCTGACTCATCCACATGCATAAGGGAACTCATGTAATGGGGTAGGTGCCACTGCCTGCACCTGGGGTGGGTACTGTTAAACCACTGCTAGTGCTTCATTAACCGCATGTGCAACTATAGCAGCTACCTCTACAGTATTCATCGTACCCTGGACAAGAGCTGTCTGCGGCTCGAGTTGGACATTTCTGGCCCACGGTGCTCGTCTAGGAGGCATATAAAATGAGAAAGAATTTATAAGTCTACATTTCAATAAATTTTTAAATAGATGTAAGCATGTAATCATTAATGCAACAATCCTAGTAATAGGGCTCTAGGTTAAAGAACATTAAGTTGAAAGCATAATAGGTCGCACATATCCTAAAAGACTCTAGATATTGAAGCTCTGATACAACTTGTGACACCCCGCCTAATTAAATATCAGGTGTTCAGTCCTTTATTAAATTAAACTAGAATATCTATTTGGTTCATTCTTAGCATCACTGTCGAAAACATATATTTCATTAATTACCTAATATAATTAAGCTAGTGTCAAAAACATTTAACCTGTTTTATTTTTTATTCAATTAATTTGCGACATGAATTCATTCATCATACTCATGAATAAAATAACACTGAATATAAAATCAACTGCTGAAATAAATAAGACTCGAATAAACGTCATGTTCAAAGTCTCAATCCACAATCCAATAAAAAACTGAATCCAACTACAAACTAAATACTGAAATAAAAATGAGTTCAATATCTCTGTAACATAATAATATATGGATGGGGGCACATGCCCCGACTGAGATAAATAAAGCATGAACTAAATGAAATAAGGGTAGAGGCATCTAATCAAGAAGACCTGCAAACCCCCACAATAGTTGTAGCACGTTAAATGGTCTGGCAGTCTAAGCTTGGCATACATGTGGATGGACACCTAAAAGGTTTTTACAAAAACAAAATATATATGGAAGAAAATGGGTCAGAGCCCGAGTTGAAAATATTTTAAAATCAGCAAGTGTTTAAAATGCATTAAACATTAAATATTATATACATGTTAGTTCCACGTGCCCTCACTTGAGATTCTCACCTCTCAACTAATGTGCACGCCTAACATATACTCCTAACCCATCCTAGTTACGCTATCCCACTTAACTATTTTAAATCAAGTCTCTTACTACGACACCTAAGTAATTATGCCCGCCCGTATTACCCGAATAATACATTCTTGCATCTCCAATATTAATTAATCGAATTCTAGTATCTCATAAATCATTTAAATTTCCACAATCTTAAATAATATTTGATGTTGTAATATTTCTCATCTACTAAGCAACACATTAAAATAATCATAAGTGTACATATGTATATCATTATCATAACATATATACTAATACGACACCCCTAAAAGGCTAAACTTACGGTGCATGCATACTCTGCTATCAATTTTCGGTACATCACGTACATTAGGATTACGAGTTCTGAATCACCCTAAAACCGTATTAATACAAATCACACATATTGGAGGCGAACATAGTTCCAAGCCTACGGGCTACGGACATAGCTACGCGCCCATATGACCGCTAACTTATCAGCTCACCGATAAGTCATTCCTAGGTTCTATGTTATGAGGCACCGATCTAAAATCCCCCTCAAGGCTCATCAAGATAAGACTGTCCCTTATTTAAGACCTCACATGATAGAAAGTATGGTAGGTATATGTAATACACACAGACAATCAATCATACATTAGGTATTCACACAACCTTAGTATATACAAATCTATCTTCAATATAGGTGTACGCGCAACCCATAAGCTATGTTTCATACGCAGTATATATATTTCACCGAATATCCTACATGTTTTGATAATACAATTTTTCTCGCATCGTACGCTCCCGACTAATTCTCGCCACTCAAAGTGTATCATTTATTCTCTAAAATAATATCAGTAAGTAACGCACTTATACTTTATTGGTCTAAGTCCTCATATCCCTTAGATTTTCGTGACTTGAATTAGTCTCCGATTTAGGTATTTCTCTCACTTAAACCTAATTAAGTTTATCCCTCAATCCGTTCTCATGGAACTAAACCCAAATCACAATCTAGTACTATTGGTTTACCCAAATACTACTCAATAGGTTTAAAATTAAAATTCACGATTAATTTCCAAACATCTCCCAAAAAGTTTAAATAAAAAGGAAAAGGATAACAATTCTTGGAAGCTGAATCGATTCGTCCTGGTCTGAATCGACTTGATCGTGCAGGTATTTAAATATCTACATATGTGTTTTTATGGGTTTCTACCATTATGAACATCAAATCCTCGATTTAATCATCCCAAACTCCCCAAAAAATCATAGTAGATGTTATAGTAACATAATTTCATGATTTCTAACGTATAAGAATTATAAAATCATCATGGGGCATCGATTTCTTGGGTTAATTCATAAATATTTCTTAAGAACCCTTGTTCTTTAATTTTTATTCAAGAACACCATAACTCTTTAGATTTAATCCATGATTCATAATACTTAATCTATGATTTCCTTTTTCCAATAATTCCAGAAATTCGTCTACATACAAAACCGAACCATAATCATGATTAAATTCTATAAATTTATGAAATATTAATTAATTTTTTTTTTATGGAAGAGAGACGGAACCCACACACATATTATTAAGAAAGGAGAAAAAGCCTCTCCAATGAAGCATTTACAAGCTCATGGAGAAATTCTTTAGGGAGCCAATGACCAAATAATGAAAGATAAAAAATTGGGACTTTATCTTAGACCCATTAGAAATGAAAGACTATGAAAACTTAAAAACAAACCTAACATAGCTACATCCCAATAAGTCTAGCTTGTATGCACCTATCACTAAGTTAGGAAGCTCTTAAACATCCTTGTAGACTTGCTTCGAAAGAAGCTCCACTCCTATTTTAGCTAGGCAATCAGCAACCAAATTTGTCTCCCTGAAACAATGACTTAAAGAGTAATGAAGCATGTTTAATTTTGATCTAATCTCTACAATACATTTAGAAAATTTACAAGGGGGATTATAATTCTTGTTTAGCACATTAACCACCATCAAAGAATCTGATTCTATTTGAATGAAGTCTAAATTAAAGTTCAAATAAATATTGAGACCCTCTAATAAACTGTAGAACTCCATCTCTGAGTTGGTAGAAAAATCTCCTGGACATGAAAAAGCTACCACTATCTTGATATAAGAGTCTCTAATTATTCCTCCATGGCCACAAGGACTAGGATTGCCTATAGTAGCTCTATCAACATTCAACTTTACACATAATTGGGGGGGAGGGGACCATTTTAGAGAGAAGGAAATTGTATGCTTCTGTTTAAAAGAAAGTTTAAAAACTTCCTTGATTCTTGCACCGAATTCAGTGCATTTTCTTTCAAACTGGACAGCTTTGCCAATGTTAGAAATAGTGAAAATAGAATTAGAAATAATTGCATTATAAGGCATAGCAATATCCTCAAATACATAACGGTTTCTATTTTTCCGCACTTCCCAACACACCACCAACGGAATAGCTTTACACAGAAATTTGAAGTAATCTTAAGAATTTACTTTGAGCCACCAACTTAACACGAGCATAGAGATGTTGAATCTTTCGGTCTTAACCCCCATTAAGTCAGAGAAAAATTTCCAAACCTGATTTATCACAGGGCAATCAACAAACAAATGATGAGATGATTCATAATTTTGGAGCAGGCTTTACATCTGGACACCATTGGAATTCTAATATTTTGAATATGATCATCTAATAGCAGGAAATTATTCAGGATCCTCCATTGATTAATAGAGATCTTTGTAGGAATATTAGCATCCCATGTCAACTCAGACACCTTAGAATTAATGGACATTTTTTTAGAGCATTACAAGCAGATAAAAAACTAAAAACACCTATATTTGAGGGCTTACAAATCCATTTTCCATCTACACATTCCATTAAATCAAGAGCGACATCTTTAATCTTCCTCATGCTACTCAAAGCTAGAGAACAACCATTGGAATGAGAGTTCCAAGATTTGTACTGATTTTTCATAAAAGTGGACCAAAGAGAATTATCATAATACCACTTCTAAACAACTCTCATACTAGAAGCCTGAGCAATTGTGAAAATGCTTTTGAAACCCAGACCTCCTTCAATTTTAGGTTTGGTTAGACTACTCCAACTATCCCACTGATGCTTCCAACCCTTATCTTCTGAACCGCCCAGAAATACCTGCTAATCATCTTAGGAATCGAATTAATCACAACTTTGGGAGGCTGTAGGGATGATAGAAGGTATATTGGTAAAGAGGACATGACGTGATGGATAAGAGTGTATTTTCCTCCACTAGATAAAAATTTAGCTTGCCAACCACTAATTATTTGTCTAAAAGAGTCCAACATACTACTATAATACACTGATTTGTTTCTGCCTTTAAACAGAGGAGAGCCCAAATATTTGAGAGTGAGAGCTTTTAAAGAAAGACCTGTACAATTTTCCACTTTATTTCTAAATTTCATTGAAGCTTTAGGATCAATTGTAAACCTACTTTTCATTATGTTAATTTTCTGACCAGACATAGAAGAGTATATTTGGATAAAATCTAGCAATTGCTTCAAGCTTCTCTTATCACCTCTACAAAAAACAACTACATCGTCTGCAAAGGCAAGGTGGGAAATAATTGGACTACCACTAGCATGGTTATACGATTTAACTTTACCACATGCCATGAAATTATTCAATCCCCTACTTAAAACTTCAACTGCAATAATAAATAGACTAGGGGATAGAGGATCCCCTTGTCTTAATCCTCAAGAGTATTTAAAATACGCGTTGGATTCACCATTAATCAAAATAGAAAACCAGTTGTTTGAAATGCTTCTCCAAATCAAATCTATCCATATCTCCCCAAATCCAAATTGTTTTAACACTTTGATCAAAAAGAACTAGAGGACTCTATCATAAGATTTTTACATGTCCATTTTTAAGATAACATTACCTCCAAAACTCTTTTTTCCCAAGTTGTGCACCATTTATTGAGCTAACAACACATTGTCTTGAATAGATCTTCCTTTCATAAAGCCACTTTGATTATGGGAAATTATGTTAGGGAGGATTTTAGATAGACTTAAAGCCAATATCTTAGAGATGATTTTGCAAGAGAATTTACATAGGATAATAGAGCGATAATCTCCACACTTATTTGGATGGGAACCCTTTGGAATGAGCACAATAGCAGTGCTTGACCAGCTCTGGGGGATTTGATTTCCTGTAAAAAAAACTATTAATAGCACATAAGATATCAGTTTTTATAATTTCCCAAAAAGATTTATAAAAGATACCCCCAAATCCATCAGGACCAGGGGTGGATTCCTCACTATGCTCATTAATAGCTTTAAACACCTCCTCATCTGAAGCAAAATCTTCTAGCTCCTTGTTTGATTCTTCAGTGATTATATTGGGGATCAACTCTGATAACCCTGCATCAGCTACATTTTGGTCACTTTGCCATATATTCTGATAATGATCAATGAAAATATCTGCTATAATACCCATATCTTCCACTTGATTACCATACCCGTCTTCAATGGACTGAATCGATAGTTTTCTATGCTTATTTTTCACACTAGCATGGAAAAATTTAGTATTAGAGTCCCCAAGTTTCAGCCACTTAATTGTAGACTTTTGCTTCCAGTAGATTTCCTCCAACTTCATAGCTTCTAACAACTTAGCCCTACCCTTGTTTAGATCCATTCTCGATACGTCATCTCTATCCCTTTCATACTCTCCCTCCAGATGAATAAAATTATCTTCATGGTCTTTCACTTCTTGGAAAATATCTTTGAAATATTCCTTATTCCATTTTTTGAGCTCAACTTTAAGTCTTTGAAGTTTCAGCCGAAAAGCTCTTATCCCTTCTGCATCCACCCTCTTAATCCAAGATTGATTTACCACCTCTATAAATGTAGAATGCTTGGTCCACATATTTTTAAATTTAAATCATTTTGGATTTAAATCCAATGAAGTGTTAAAAGAGAGCAACATTGGAGCATGATCAGAAGTTGTTCTGTTTAGATGATGAATAGAGGAGTTCGAAAAATTATCAACTGGCTTTTGATTAAATAAACATCGATCTGGTCTAGCCAAAATAACCCCGTCTTCATCTCTATTGTTACACCAAGTGAACTTAGATCCTTTATAACCCATATCCATGAGGCCACCGTCATCAACAGCTTGAAGAAACCCACCTGTAGCATGTATGTCAACAACATTTCCTCCTACTTTTTCTGATTGATATGCTACAACATTAAAATCTCCCATGACAATATGAGTATGAGCTTGAAAATGATTTGAGATATCAACAAGATCATCCAAAAGAACCCTCCTTTCTTCTTTAGAACATTTAGCATAAACTACAGTTAAATATAAATCCAGCATGAATCCTTGGTGGACTATATTAACTGTAATGTGTTGCTCAGACACATCCACAATATTAATGCAGACCACAAACATCCAAAATAACCATATTTTCCATTTTCATTAGCACACCAATTATTAAAACCCATTTCAATTTATAGTAATTAATTTTCAGGGGATCCACTTTTGGCTCAATAACAACTATAATAGGCAATTTATTAATTCTCATTAATCTCTTAATTCTCTTGGATGATGATTTCTTTGCAGCCCCTCTAATATTCAACGCAATAAAATTTAACATTTAGAATTATTGGAATGGGATTGGGTGATACCTTTAGACGATGATCTTGTTCTTCTCCTGAGCAAGGGGTTAATGAAAGAAGGTTTTAATGGTTTCTCAACCATAATGTTTTTTTTCTGATTTTCTCCATCCTTTTATAAGCTTGAATCTTCTTTTCTATATTTTTACTGAACTCCATAAGATATTCCAATAAAGGAACTTCTAAAAATTCATCTTTATCCCCATCAGTAGAATACACATGGTCAGCAGCCTTGTTAGACTCATTGTCTGGGATATTTGTCCCTTTAGGAGATAAAGAACAAGTATCTATAATAACAACTTCTTTGGGAGCTACATCTTCATTATGAATTCTCATACTCATTAATTCGTTTGTAAATTACTTTATTCAGCTGAGGTGTTGGTTTTTGGTACTGCTTCTTTTGGAGTATTTCACCATCCATCTCTATGTCTGCTTCAATGATTTTATTAAGAATTTAATTAGTCTCCTTGCTATATTGATCTACTATTTTGCACAGATTTCCAGTATTACCACTCTCCTCTTAATTTACTTTAATCTCTTTATAGGTGTGATGAACCTCGTTTCTTTCATTTGTTAGCACATCAAAGTTTACGTTTGCAACATTTTTGGTATTTTACTCATTACAGAGGTCTTAGTAGAAATTGTCTTCCTTATTACAGAGATCTTGATTAATTTCCTCCGTCTCAATATTATTCTCCTCATCAGATCATAATTACTTAGGTCAGTATATATCTTTTCACCATATTGTACCTTATCACCTAGGTCAAAGTTAGTGATTTGCTACAGACTCTGTTTGCCTTTATCAGTTTCATGGAGAACAATGGGATTTAAAGACCCTGATTGAGGTTTCTTTTGATATATCTCCTTATCACCCCTTATAACCTCTTGTTCTGTACTTTATTACCATATTTAAATATACATGTACTCTATTTATGACCCTTCTTGAAGCAATGAGAGCAGTACAAAGGCATATTTTCATAATCAATTTCTTGCCAAAAAACCCTATCTCCGCATCCTATCCAAGCCCTCTTGGGAAGGTTTTTTAATAGTCCACTTCTACATAAACTCTTGTCGGACTTGGACGATTAATTTCAACAATGGAATTATCCAATCTCAATGGATTTCCCACCAATTGAGCAATGGAATATAAAGATGGCTTAGATAAAAAATGAATAGGAAATTGAGGAAATGAAATCCATATAGGAGAAATACTACTCTCTATATCAGGTCTAAATTCAGGAGACCACTTAAAGATTCGCATAGGATACTTACCAATGTACCAAGAGTCCCTCATTCAAAGTCCTTCATAGTTTTCTTCATGATTTAATCTAATAAGAATGTGCTTGTGGTCGATCAATCCAATACTGAAAGTTTTTTTTAGGGAAAAAGTTTGGAAAACTTTCCTAGTCACCTCCATCGTTGGTCTACCATGGGAGAACTTTCCCATAAGGGCGTGATTAAAAGGTTTAGACAAAGTTTCTATATCTTCTTGAGATAAAATTATTGTTGGTTCTCCTTTATATAAATTAGGGTTCTTTAGAACTATCTCCTTGTCACATGAAGCTGATGATGCAACAATAGAGGAAAAAGACCTCTTCCAAACGTTTTGGATGTCTGGTGGTTTAGGATCTACGTGGGTTTGATGATTTTTGGCTGCCATGTAAACCCTAGATAGGGTTACGAGAGAGAGAGAGAGAGAGAGAGAGAGAGAGAGAGAGAGGACTTTGATGATTAGAACTCCCAAGCAGCATTTTCATTTATTATGAAATATTAATTATTCATGGTCATTTCTTTCAATCTAAACTACCATGGATAACATATGCACTGAATCTTTGGGCGATAAATCTCTTTCCTTTAGTGGAAGTTCTGATCCGATTAAGAATATGTTATGGGGGCGATGCTCTCTTTCCGATCGACGCGGTTGTGGTGACGGTGGTGCAAGAGGTGTAGGAAAGCCTTGAATCTCCTTTGGAATTCTCCTCCTTTCTTCCCAGGATAGACTCTTTCAATTTTTTATTATGAATACCCAATCTTCATCGACACACCATCTGATTTAACCATATAAAATTTGTGGGTTTATTTCCTCTAAAATTTTAAAAGACTAAAATACCCCTATGGGGTGTCGGTTTGGCCTAAAACTGCCCCGGGACCCAAACTAAACCCCTGGGTAGACTTTTCTGACTATCTCGAACCTTTGGACACAATGACGCACTCAAATGACCATTCGGATGACATAAAATTTATTACTTTTCATTTTATTAAATTGTGTCCTAACACGACTGCGACGCGCATCCCGACTTAATTCTGGAAATTGTCATATTTTTCACTTGCGATAATTTTAATATTTTCATAATCACATATTAGTTTGTCCACTCAATAATATTCAATATAATTTCCACAAATATATACTAACCCTTATCTCTCTAGTTAATATTTATTTTAATTTGAATTAAGTATCAATTAATTTCCCATATTTAATTTAATTAATGCAATATTTAAACTCGAAAATTTAAAAATCATTAAAAATACGGGGTGTTACACATAAGCCCCTAATGTTTCATGCTTGATGGTTGCATGAAAGTATGTATAATTTGATTCTGGAAGTAGCTCGGAGTATTTTAATGATCCTCGGTCGGCGACCGACCTCCCACACTTGTAAAATTTGACTGGCACTGTTTGAAGATGGCATTTTTGAAAATAATTTGAATTTTAGAGAACCGCCAAAGTGTAAATGGGCATTTTTCACCTTCTGCATTGCGAAGCCATCAAAATGTCAATTGCTAGTACATTTAATCATTATGTTGGCTGTTTTCGAGACAAACTATAAAAAGGTGGGAGGCTTTTTCAGATTTTACCTTACCCCAAACCTTCGAACGGAGCTTTTTACGCGACCGTTCGCCATCGTTCATCCTTCCCTTTGATATTCTTACTGAATCCTTAATCATATGTAAGAACACTTTCTTTCTCTCTATTTTTCTTCATTTGGTTCTTTCTAATACTTGGTTTACATAGTTGATGCTGATTCTCTAGAGGAATTTAGCGAAGAACAAAAAATTCCTTCTTAGGTAGATTTAGAAATTCCTATGAACCTCATAGATGTATATTCTTTAGTCGAGGGTCATTGCCAAACTTTATTTATAGATAAATGCGGTTTTTACCTTTCCACCAAGCCCTTTTGTTCTTCATTTCTGCCACTATTTTGACATTGTTCCATTGACAGTAGCCCCCAAAACCTGAAGAGTTGTAAATAGTGTGAAAAGACTGTATGAAATTTATGGAACCCGTATTGGGATTAAAGAGATTATGTTCTGCTATAAATGGTCTATTACAGGGGAGAACACTTATTACTTGAAAACCAGACAAGCTAATAAGGCTTTAGTATTGATTTTTCCTGATTCCAATAAGGATTATTGGGATCATGCTTTAATAGTCAAGAGTTGGTAACATGCTCCACATGAGAATGGAATCGCCTATCATGATCCCAGATGCCCTCAATAAGGGAATGGGATAGGTTGTTATTTTAGTACTTCGCCTTTCTTTACTGATTTCTTTTCTGCAGAAGAACGTAAGAGAAAGTTCCCCATGCCGGGTGAAGTGAATTTGGAAGAACTCAAATTCTTGCGGAGTTTGAACCAAAAAATAGGATAAGAACACTCCGACCAACCTTTGTATTACTAGAGTATAGAACTTACATCACTTCTTTTATAGCTCGACTAACAACTATTGTGCCATCAATTGTAATTGATTTTGAGAGGGATCTAGTGTATACTTTCTTGTCCAGTGAATCTGCTGGAGTTGTTGCTGAAGTTAGCACTTCTACTTCTTATGATTCTAATGTTTCACTTTGTGTCAGTATGGGAAAGAGGAAAATTCCTAGCCTTTTGGAGGATGATTTCTTGCTAGTTCCAAGCAACCAGTTGATACCATTTCCCCAAAGAACAAGGTTGAGGCTGGTAAAAATCCCCCAACCAATAAAGGTGATGACTCTCCTCTCAAGAGACTAAGGAGATGTCATGTTGATAAGCAAGTTGAGAAAGTTGTTGCTGTTGACCAACAGGGATTGGTCGGTATAGTCCCCTTTGTTGCTTGCTCATCTGTAGCCTTTAGTCCTAGCTTGGTTAAGAAGTTGATCAAGTCTGGCACCCTCCCAAACCATAGAGCGGCTGCTGCCTCCATGCCCCGATGAAAACTATTGGAGAGGGCTACTCAAAGTTTAGCCTTAGTAAGTTTTCATATTTAAAGTTGGTCAGATACTGTTCATATCTTCTTTGTTTTTCATTAACTTGGCTTTTTCTTGCAGTTCTTGGTTAATTACAACCAAATACTGGAGAAGTATGATCTTCTACATTCTTCTTTGGTAGAAGTAGAGGAGGCCTTTGATAGCCTTAGGAAATCTTTGGAGGAGTCCAAGCAGGCTTTGGAGACAAAGAAGAATTGGGATGAGAAAATCAAGACTGCTAAAAAAGCACAACAGCAAGCTGATGAGGCTTTATCTTTGGCAAACTCGGCCTCTACTCAAGCTGAGCGCAGGGAAAAGGCTATTGAAGAGAAGGTAGCCAAGCTGTCTACCGAACTTTCTAGTGAGAGAGCTAAACGAAAGAAAACCAGAGAAGATTCTATTAACAAAGGCTGGGATAAGGCCATCTCTGCCACTTCTACCCATATAGAGTATGCCAAGAAAAAATTCTTCAAGGTCGGTTGGTCAGCAGCTCTGTTAGAAGTTGGCACTACTGAAGACTCAAAGCTATTTTTAAGGCACAATCCAGGAGCCCCTCCTAATCTTGATGATTAGATTGATGATGATGCAAGTTTAGGGTAATCCTCTTTGGTCGTTGAGCCAAGTGTTCCCTCAGTCGACTAAGATACCACTCCTATTAATTCAGGTACCCCTTTTACCCACCAGGTGATAAACCCTGAAGCTGAAAAGGATAAAAAGAAGGTGTAAACTTGTTCGACTTTTGGTATTTGTATTTGGCACATTTTTTTTTATCTTCGTTCTGATGTACTTGTAATGTTCCTTATTTATCAATGAAAGAATTTTTTCTTTAATTACTTGCCATTTTTTTAGACCTAGTTACTATTCTGCCACCTTTTATTGTTGGTCAAGTGTTACTTTATCTTTTTAGTTCATTGCCAAGATGTAACAAATTGCCTTTACTGACTCCGATCCACTTAAGCACTGTAACAATCTATTCAAAGCTGGACACTTGGATTTGACTAATGAAGAATTAACAGACTTGCTCGGTGAAGATGCTTCTGATCAGGCAAGGGATGCATACACTTATCTCAAATTTCTTCTTAATCGGGTTATGGAAAACGATGTTTCCTACTATGAGATGATTAAAGATTTGCAAGAAGATCATAATAAAAGCAAAGTGTTACTACATGCTAGTTGTGAAGCCAAATATAAGGCATTAAGCAAAGAACAGGGTTTTGATGATCAACTGGAAAAATATGCTTTTACCTACAGAAAAAGGAATTCTTACTGAATAGAGAGGTAGATGAAGCTCATGAAATTGCTAAGCTCCTTGAAGAAGAAAATAATAGGCTTAAAAATAAGCTTAATACTTTAAAACAATCTTTTACTACTGATGTTGATGAAGTTGTCTCCTTTTTGGAGACTGAAAATTCCAGGTTGATTGAGGAATTAGAATCTTTGAAGACATCCAACCTGCATAATATTCGAAACAATGAACTAGCCGACCAACTGTAAAAGAGGCTAGGACTAAGGAAACTTTAACAGATCAAGTTGACCAGTTGAAGGTAAAGAGTCAAGCTATTGTCGATTTGTCCGTAAAGCTAGAATGTTAACCTTCCAATTTCATAAACAACCAAAAGAGGTATGGATAGAAGTCTTCAATGAAGCTTTGGGCCATATAGATGATCACCTAGCTCAAACTCATTATGAAGGCTATAAATGGGGTTGGACTAATTGCTTGGCTGTGATGAAAGTTGATCAAGATAGCCAACTCTGGTATTGGAATGATCTTATTTTCTTAGACTGTAAAATTCCTCCATTCAAATTGGATGACATATGGATTCTTATTAAATCGATTCCCTAGTGCTTTATATCCAAATATTTAGGGGATTATGAATTACATGACAAACTTGAGATAGTTCTACCTTCTCATCAGGCCAACATGTCGAATAGCAGCAACAGAAGAATGCTTTAAGATTTTAACATTATCGATACCCCTTATACATTGGATGATCCTCCTACTGGTGTGGAGAAAGTGCAATCATCTTCCAAAGTTGAAGGAAAATGTTTGGTTGAATTATTTTCCTGTATTTTGTAATTCATTTGAATGTAATACAGTTTATATGAATGAAATATGTTTGTTTTCATTAACTTATGATTATTTTAGTTAACTTGTGATTGTACTTCCATTGGTTCTACTAATGCACTTAGATATATTAATTCAAATTTAGAATTAGTTATCAGTGGTGACCAAGTGTATGAGGAATATATATTTATATTCTAGTGTTTAAATTTTTTTTATGTCTTCATGCATTTAACTTAGTCGGGTAAAACTTGTTTGTAACTTTTTAGTTGTATACAAAGTTTTACACTTCTTGTTCTTGACTAGTTTATACAAAATCATGAATGAAGTAATCAACCTCTTGTTTGTGATTTTATTTTTACGAAGTCATACATGAAGTAAATTATTGTTGATGACCAAGTGATGAGGATTTTAATCATATTCTGACTTGGTTGGTTATTATTTTAGTTTCCAACCCAGTGCTGAGGATTTTAATTCTATTTTGACTTGGTCAGAGTTGAAGATGTACTGGGTTATTTCTGTTCTGGGGAATGTATATCATTACCGTACTCTGAAAAAAATCAAAAAATTGAATGGACTGAAATCAACATTTTATTGATAATTAAATAAAATCAAAAGAAATACAATAATGTCAATCTTTTGAATTACTGATAATACTTTCTGAGGTGCTCGACATTCTAGGGATTTTTGAATTCTTCACCATACACAATCTCTATCCAATAGGTTCCTTATCGGATTACAGTTGATATGCGATATGGGCCATGACAATTGGCTTCAAGCTTGTTATTCTTCTGGATAACTTTCTTACGAACATAGTCTCCCTCATTGATGTTGGTTGGCGTGACCCTTTTATTATAAAAGTGAGCAATTATGTGTTAATATGCAGAATTTCTCAGAGCAGCATCTTCTTGTACTTACTGCAACATGTCGAGATCTAATCCCCTCATCAAATCACTAACTGGGGAATGAAAATTCCGTACCCTGTGGGTTAGTAGACCGAGATTGGATGGCACCATCACTTTTTTCCCAAATGCAAGCATATATGATGTCTCTCTATTTGTTGTTCTATACGTTGTTTTGTAATCCCAAATAACAAAATGTAACTCATTAATCCAGTTTTCATTAGCAGCATCAAGCCTTTTCTTTAGCCGTTCAGTAAAGTTATGTTTGTTACTTTTGTTTGACCATTACTTTGAGGATGGCCTAGTGTATAATGCAATTTGTAGATTTTGGGTTGGACACAATAGGCGCCAAACTCTTTGTAGTCAAACTGGGTGCCATGGTTTGTAATGAAAGCATACGATAGACCATATCAACATATTACATTCTTCTAGATGTTATGCTACACTTTCTCATATGGCATGTCTACCAGTGTCTCTGCCTCCACCCATTTGGTGAAGTAATCAACAACAAAGACTAGGTATTTGAATCTTCTTTTGGTGGTCGGTAGTGGGCTGACCAAGTTTCTTCCCCGTATAGCGAATGACCAAGGCAAAGTAATTGGTGTTAAAGCAATATTAGGTGTTTTATGAATGGCAGAGAATCTCTAGCACTTATCACACTTTCTCACAAAGGTTGTACAGTATGCCCTCATAGTCGACCAGTAGTATCCCTGAGTGTTGATTCATTGGAGTAATGATCATCCAGCGAAATGAGCTCCACAGGAACCTTCGTGCACTTTTTTGATCAAATCTTCCACCTCCATTGGATGAAAATAGCACTGTAATGAGATCATCAATCCCCTTATGTATCAAACTCCTTTGTCTAATACATATCTCGCTGCTTTATATCGGGTCTTTTTAGCCTCTATAGGTTCTGGTGGTAGGGTTCCATCTTCAATATAAGCTTTGATGGGATCCATCCAGGAAGTTCCCAGATCTATTGCAATGAAACTAACCATCAGATCCTTATCAATACTCCGATTAGCCAAGATTTCTATTGGGATCGTCCTCTGAGCTCAATTCTTATTACTGACTCTAGTTGAGCAAGTGCATCAGCTCGACGCTTGATATTCTTTAAATCATGTTCATTTGGATGGCAGAAAAATTTGTAATAACTTCCATAGTTTTAGAAAGATATCTGGTCATCATTTCACTTTTAACTCCATATACATGTAGTACTTGGTTAACAACTAGTTGTGAATCACTATGTGCTACTACTTTCTCGGCGCCAAATGAATGAGCTAAATTTAGCCCAACTATCAAGGCTTTGTATTCCGTCTCGTTATTTGATGCTTTGAACAAAAACCTGAGATCATACTCAATATCAATATCATCAGGAGTATTAAGTATTATACCTACTCCACTTCCAGTAGAACATCAAGATTCATCCATGTACAAATTCCATAACGGGACATCACTGTTGAAACTTTATGCCATCAACGATCCATGCTGGAATATCTTCTTACTCTCCTCCGTATATTTAGGTTATTCGACAGTAATTTTTTCTTACTTTTGAGCTGAGCTCTCTTCTTTTGAAGTCTGCTCGATAGGCAAGTTTTATTTGTCAGGAACCTCTGGATAAGTAAATTCAGTAATAAAATTTGCCAAAGCTTGGTCTTTTGAATGAACATCTTGGTTCATAAACAATATCGTACTCTTCCAATTCTACCCCTAGTACATTAATCATCCTAACTTCTCAGGCTTGTGGAGTGCTTACCGATGAGGCAGATAAGTATACATAACTATGGTATGTGCATGAAAATAAGGTTTCATATGCCTAGAAACCTTAATAAGTGCTAAATCCAACTTTTCCAAGAGTGGATACATGATATCGTCTCCTCTGAATGCTTTGCTGTTGTAGTAAACTGGTTTTTGGATTCCATTGTCCTGACCAAGGCCGAGCGCACTGCTGACTCAGAAACATCTAAGTATAAGTACAATTTCTCTACCAAATCTGGTCAGGAGAGCAATGATGGTGATCCCATGTACTTATTTAACTCCTTGAATGCTTTTTCACATTCTTCATTTCACTCAAAAGTCTTTCTCAACACCTTGAAAATCGATAAGCATCTATCCGTCGCTCGAGAAACAAATATGTTTAAAGTTACCACTCTTCCAGCTAGTCTTTGTACATCTTTCTTGCAGGTCGGTGACTGCATTTTGATCAAGGCTTTTATCTTTGCTAGATTAGTGTAAATTCCTCTTTGATTAACTCTGAAGCTGAGGAACATCCCTTCTTTCACTCCGAACACACACTTGGTCGGATTCAGCTGCATCTGATACTTTTCTAACTGATCAAAAGTCTGACTGAGGTCGGCGATATGATCTGAGGCTTTTTTACTCCTTCTCAACATATCATTCACATAAACATCCATGCTCTTGCCTATTTGCTCTTTCGAAGACCTTATTCGCCACATTTGATATGTTGCTCTGACATTTTTTAGCCCAAAGGGCATTACATTATAATAATAAGTTCCTCGGTTGGTGATGAAAGTTGTACTTTCCATGTCTTCAAGTTTCATCTTTATCTGGTTATAACGAGAATAGTCATCCATAAAGCTTAAAAGTTCTTGCCCCGACATAGTATACACTAACCGATCAATTCTAGGCAAGGGAAAATGGTCTTTTGGACAAGATTTATTTAAATCAGCGAAATCCACACACATCCTCCATTTGTCATTCTTTTTCTTAACCATTACAACGTTGGCCAACCAGCCTGGATATTTTACATCTTCAATAAACCGAGCCTTTTGAAGATTCTCTACTTCTTTCTGAATAACTTGATTTTTCTCTAAACTAAAAACCTTACATCTCTGCTTGATTATCTTGGTATCCTTATTAATGTTGAGCTCGTGACAAGGTAAATTGGGATCAATCCCAGGAATATCCTCATGGCTCCAAGCAAATACAATTCTCCATTGCCTTAGAAACATAATCAATTCCTGTTTTAGGACTGGATCTAATGTTGAGCCGATCTACGTAGTTCTTTCTAGTTTGTTGTCGTCCAAAATAATGCTTTCAATAACTTCCACAATTTGTCCCTTGACCAACTCTGTTTCATCTCATGGATCTAAATTTTTAACTTCAGATTCACCATTAGGCTTAATGGTATCCACCTGTTAAGTTGTACTTTTCTTCTTTAATTCAATCAGGTCTTCTTGCTCGGCTGAGGAGTAGTAACACTTTATGGCCACCTTCAAGTTGCCTTTCACAACACCTACCCTAAAATAAGTTGTAAACTTCAAGCATTTATAGATTATGGATAGTACAGCTTCAAACTTCGTTAGCCCTACCCTGCTGAGGATCAAATTATAAGCAAATTGAACGTTTTTGTCCATCACGGAGAAGCATATTTTCTCTATACGGCTTGATGGCCAGGTTTCGAACAACACTTCTAACTTGATTGTCCTAAGAGGGTAAACCTTTTCACCTAAAAAAACCCATCAATGTCTTACGGTAGGGTTCTAGTTGACTGAGCTTCAAGTCCAAACTCTAAAAGGAAGGATAAAACATTATATCTGTCGAGCTCCCATTTTCAATGAAAACTCTAGCGGTGATTATATCTTGGATTCTGAATTTGACAACCAGTGTATCGTCATGGGGATAAAGTGCCCTAGAGAGGTCATTTTTAGAGAAGCCAATCACCACATTGTCTTTGTTAACCTTTCTCAGGTGATCATCTTCGTTTAGATCAATTCTCAGAATATAAGGGCAAACATGGGCCTCATTAAGATAAGCTTTGCGTTCGACAATGTTCGCCTCCTCCTATATCGCCACCTGTAATCATATTATAATTAAGTGAACTAAAATTGATCATAAGTACCTCATTTTCTGGCTTCTTAGGCTTTTTTTGCAGGCCGAGATCATCCTCATAAGCATCTTTGTGATTTATCTTCCTGTCATCTCTATACTTACATGGAGAATTTGTCCTTCTTCTATATTCTCTTCTATAACATCGATTAACAAATTTATTGAGTTTTCCTCAGCGAATGAGCGATTCTATCTCATTTTGTAAAGCGATGCAGTTATCTGTTGTATGACTATGATGCTTATGGAATTCACAATATTTGGATTTATCCCTCTTATTAGGAGGTGC
This sequence comes from Sambucus nigra, assembly GCA_949130495.1. NCBI lineage: Eukaryota > Viridiplantae > Streptophyta > Magnoliopsida > Dipsacales > Adoxaceae > Sambucus > Sambucus nigra. The sequence goes on from OX422209.1 coordinate 601,426,206, forward strand.
CCTCAATTTCTTAGGCCATCGAAAATCCTTGTTGTGCTTGATTTCCTATAGGATATGGTTAATGCTAGCACTCAATGGAGTATATGTTCCGTATTTTTTGAGCTTGTCCTCTTTCTTTGGATTCTTCTCATTTGGCTCCTTCTTCTCAGGCTGCGTGGTTGGACTCTGTTTTGTGTTTGTCGCTTCCTTAGCGTTCATTATTTTTCCTGCTTTCGCCATGATTTCATCCATAGTTTTAGGAGGATCTTTGGCCAGAGTATAATATAGTTTTTCGGGAAGCATGTCACTCATAAGAGCAGTAATGGGTTTTTTCCTCATAATCAACCACCTCCAATTTTTCATTGTTAAAATGCGTAATGTACTCCCTAGTACTTTACCCCACTTGTTGCCATACACTCAAAAGATGAGCTACTCTTTTCATGGGCTTAGCTCCGAAATAGAAGTTGCTAGTGAATAGCTCGACAAGCTGATTGAAGTTGGCAATTTGTCCTGGAGGTAGGCAATTGTACCATACTAGGATGAACCCGTGATGGTACTTGAAAATGATCTACACCCCATTTCATCGGGGACTAAATAAATATCAGCTCCATCTTGATATTGCTCGATGTGGAGAACCGGGTCAGTTTTACAATCATATTTGGTGGTGACCATAGGAGCTTTAAACTTAGACGGAGTATGAAAATCAACAATCGCTTGAATAAAAAGGGATCCTTTAATAAAACTCCATTATAAAGGATTCTTTGCTTTTGCCATTTCACCCAACTGATCTTCCAACCTTTGGATTGATCCTTTCCACGAAGGATTCCATCCATCAAAAAGTACGAAGAAACTAGGCTGTTTCGACCATGTGTCTGCGCTGAACTTTCCTCCTGAGAGTTATACTTAGCGCATATAGATCATCGGACGCTTGATCTTGATCTAACTAAGGCTTCACGTTGGTCGACCGAATGTTGAGTGTTCTCGGATAATGACCTAGTAGGGTTTCTATTTGTTCAGGGTCCCAGACAATCAAAGGGAGAAGCTATACTTATACTTTCCAAAACATTTGGCCTATCCAGAGAAAAATAATGGATATCATAGGGTTCTGTGGACCTTAGTGATGAACTTGCTCATATACGATAAGACGTATCTCGTGAAGTTCTGGAATAACTGTGTCTGCTGGATCTTGGAGGTGGAGGCGGTATTTCTCTCCGTGGTGATAGAACTGCTTGTTGTTTGGATAGGGCTGGAGATCTGACTTGGATCTTCTGAGCCTATTATCTCACCATTTCCTACATCGCTTCTTGTCCTCTAAAAATACTAGCAAGGATTCCAGTTAAGTCTGTCGCCATAGGCTGAGCAGATGGAGCAGGAGGGTTGCCTTCATTTCTGGCAGTGGACTCAGGGTCATTCATCTTGCCTTGAGCAAGGGTATATAAGAGTGAGAATGGCAATTAAAAACATGTTCCCACAATGCTGCCAATCTGTTGATGTAAAAAACTACACTTGATCCAATTTTATAATCACAAACAAAAATATATAATTGCAATGGTAAATAAAGAGAGAAAGAGAGTTTTTAAATTGGTTCACCAATGTAAGAAAGCTTACGTCCACTGCTATTGTATTGATTTCAGAGGTTATAGAAAGCTAGGTACTCTTGTAAATAAGAATATCCCAGAATCCGTTTGACCTTAGCCTTGATGAAAGGGATACAACGTATTTATAAAGCCCTGAAGGTTAAGGGTTGGAATGTCAAGGGATGGAATGCCTTTATACATTCAATCATTTACATCCTTACATAAGGAGTGTGACGATTGGTTGTATAAACCACGTGTAGTATGACCCTTATTACGGTGACGCTTCATTGATCTCATTGGTCGGCCTTCCTTGTATTGGTCGGCATTCCTTATGTTGGTCGGCATGACTGCTAAGCTATTATCTGCTAATTATGATTTTGGCCACGTAAGAGGACAAGTGTTCACTTATTATTGGTCCACGTAGGAAGATATTTTTTGGCATCAACGGTAATAGTGATTAAATAATTCTATTTAGATATTTTTTTATTTTCTATGTTTAAGCCAATGTATGACTAAGAAGTTAAGAATGTTTTATCATAATCAAGAAAAAGAAGCTAGAGGGAAAAACCACCAAAATAAATGTTCAAAATTCTCTGGTGCGTAATTTTTATTAGGTGAATTGTTTAGTAATTATTATAATTATTTTTACTTTAGACTTATTATTGTCAAATAGATAATAAATTATAGTAAAAAATAAAATTTATTCATTTTTTAATAAGGTGGATGAACTTAGAAATTCATTATCTAGATAAAGACATTTATTTATTAAGGATAAACTAGTCATGTAATAATAGATAGGGTGGATAAATTTACGAATTACTTAGTTAAATGTCATTATTATTTAGGTTGATGAACTTACAAACATAAATCCAAGATCACGGGGGGCAATGAAACGTCTAAAAGATATTATGGACATAAATGTAAGTCACGATGAGCAAACATACTACATGAAAAAAATACTTTCCACGACATATGTTTCACGATACTTTATAAAAATGTGTCGTAGAAAGTGGATAAAGACGACATAATTGCGAAAAGTGTCGTAAATAATTTGATTATAGAAAAGACCAGGACATATAAAAAATATGTCCTTTTTTAAAAGATGACACTTTATTAGGTGTCGTAGTTTTTTACACGACTCCTTTGACACACGTGTCATAAATATTCAAAAAAGTAAATTGGCGCCGCTTAGGGCTCTAGATTTGTAAGTCCTATACCAAAAAAATGAAAAAATAAATAAATATATCCTATTTTTTTAAAAGACTACATTTTTATTAGGTGTCATAATGTTTTTACACGACTCCTATGTCATGAATATTGGGAACAAGTATCCATTTTTGGTGGGAGATTTCTTTTACACATTCTTCGGGAAAAAAAAGAAAAAAAAATCAAATTACAAAGGAACCCAACCACCCCGCACAATCCCATGAAAACCTCTCATTCCCCTCGTATTCCTTCCAACCTTAAAACTTCCACTGAAGCGCCATACCAACAAACCTTTCTCTATCCAGCAAACCTCCATTAAAACTTCCAACTAACCACCAAGCAGAGCCCTATCTACATTGAACCAACAAACCTCCAAGCAGTGTCATACCTCCATTGAATCAGTCGCACCTCTGTTAATGTAAGATACTCTTTCTGTGTTCATATTCGATCTATATTCAGAAAGTAAACAAGAAAATAAAAAAGTGTTTGGTGAAGCTTTAAAGATAGGATTTTATTTTGAGATTGGGTAGATGTAAACTGGATGTTTATATGGCTATGCTTCAGTGGAGGTTTCAACTGAATATAGATTTAATTTACAATATATATTATAAATATCACGGGTTTAATAAATATCATAGAATTCAACTGAATATAGATTTCATTTAATTTGGAAGAAAACCTCCATTGAGTTATGACGCTGCTTCACGATTAAAGAAAGCCATGATTTTGGAAGAAAACCCAAATAAAATTGTGAAGCTTAGGCCTAAATAAGATGGGAGAACATAATCAGTTGAAACGCGTTGTTGTTTACCTTTTTTTTCTTCGTTATACGGGTGGTTGTGTTTCTTGTTTTTACTGTAATGGTATACAGATTACAGATAATAAGATTTTATTTAGTGGAGCCATGGAGATCTCTATAGTTTTCTTTGCACAATTTTATTTTAAATGGTAATCCCTACCTGGTCACCTGTGTGAACAAGTTATATAGTAACACTAACTTTTCTAGTCGGTTTATAAAATCCTATTTATTTATATATTTTGACCACTCAATTAATTCTTGCTGGTATATTTAATCTAAACTTTTATAATAAATTTCAACCTAATTGCAAATTAATCTTTTGCCCTGAATTTGTGTTCTAGTTACATATATGATTTTAACCATAAGATGGTTTTGATTGCAAAATTTTGACATAAATGTAAATTAAATTTTTAACCTGTGATATTTATAACAATGCATTTATAACTTTTTACCTTCGATAAAATCTAATTGCAAATTTACTTTTCCACGTTTTTTTCTCATCTTTATCAAGCTATCATATGCTTATCTTATTTTTGCCTTAGTAAAAATACATTTTCATCAAATTAAACAACTAACAAAGTTACGTAAAATGTCATTTAATTGTGTATATTAAAATGAGAATAATAAAATTAGATATTTTTATAGGCAAGGAATTAAACTAGTTCATCTGTGCCATTGTTGAATAATTTGTGATTACCATTTGTTCGACATGTTTAATATCTTTGTTGGTTGATCTTATCAGTTTGAGTTAGCGTAAAAAAAATCGGTCAAACTTAGTTCACAAACTTCAGGTCGAACTGAGTCGCGTTACCATGTCGGGGCGAAATTTGACATTAATTATCAAATTTAATATATTATGATTTACTAATTGTGAGTTCTAGTAAAGTTAAAATTAAGTCTTTAATCTTATGAAAGTCTCACTATATCAACCCAAACGGTCCCGTTTGGTCGGCCCTCTCTAAGTTTAATTTATGGTTTTGTCCTTAGGGCCCACTTAGATTTAAAAAATAAATCTGACAACAGCTGTTCATGAGTTGCCAAGCTTTTACTGTCTCTGATATATAGGCTTTTGTATTTTTATTTTAAATCTTTGATGACAAAAAAATTAATTGTGATCATGTTTTGCATGTATTTTTATTGTAATAGGGCTAAAGAATGATTATCTAGTTATGGCTACATATTCATCTACCTGTTTATTCTTTCCTCATTCTCTAATCATTTTCTCCCCAATTATATATGGTATATATGGATACGAGTATGTCTTTATGATCACATAAACCCGAATGTGATTATTCTTTGTTTATTATTTTTATACGCTATATGAGACTTTCAGTTCTTGATTGCTCTACTAATATTCTTATGTGAAATAGGAATTCATTGACTTCTTATTTATGCCATTCTTAGATATTGAAAGGAGCTGAAAATAATTTTCTTCTTTTATAGGCTATGTTTCTATCATTGATCCTTGTTTTGTAAAATTTTATTTCTCCATCTGTCTTGAATTAAGAAAACAATTTTTTGCGTAATAAGTAGTACTATTAAAATTATGAATTCCAAGGTATATTTAACGAGAGGAGAATTTTCTACATTGATTTTTGAGGGAGTATTTTATTAATTGCTATAATTAATAATTGTTGACATTTCCATATATTATCTAAAATGTGTTTTCATGTTCCCCACCCACCTTTATGTATTCTATTTTATTTCTATTAATGTGTGAATATTTTATTTCTATTAAATTTTTCTCTCTTGAGATTGTGTATTGCCACCAATATTTGGGAGATGGAAAAAAATTTGGTAAGAGAGGATCAATGCTTGCGATTGGCTTGGGTGAAAGTTGATCTAGTACCAATGGGTAATTTAATTTTTAGTGTTGATTATTCAGGATGGGTAATTTGATTTCTTTATTTCTTCGGACTAAATTGTTATTGGTTTAATTATTGTTGTTGATTATTTTGGATCAAATAAACAAATGTAATCACACAAACTATTTTTTACATATGCACGCATGATGTTAATAAAATGTTGTAGTAAAAATTATTGTGCCCCTCCCACCTCTTAAGGCTTCCCTACATGGTAACTCTCTACCCACTCCGACATCCTTTCCATTTAGAACTCTAAACTTATTGAACATACTAATAACTATACTATTCAAAATATCGAATTTTCAAATTATGATGTTATGGTCACTTCTCAAACTTACGATATTTTTTGCCAAATAAAGAGAAGGTCTAATGTCATTTTCTAGTTTTGGGGTATTTTTTTTGGCTTGAAGTGCTTTTTGGTTATTTATTTAGATGATATCAAGATATTGGATCTTTTGGATGGTTTGAAATTCAAATGAAATAAAATTATATCTTCCTTGTTATTATTTTTATAGTTATTGTTAGCTTTCTAGTGTACATATAGAATTGAAACAGAATACAAAAGAACAAGGTTGCAGGGATATATAAGGCATACTTGATTGGAAAAATGTTCATAATCTATTTAGAATTGAAACAAAACATGAGTGTGTATAAGTTTTTTGTTTTGTTTAAAAAAGTATATACTAGTAAGTTGTTTATGCATAAAAAAAGACTTGATTGAAATCAATTTCATAATCTATTCATTTCTTACTTCTATTTTGGGCAAGTTTTGGCCTATGACTTCATTAATTTTTTGCTACAGACACGTTATCATGCACCAAATGATATTTTGGTGCCATATTTTTAGATGTGAAAGTTTATTGGCTCTTAATTCCTGAAAATTAATTTTTGTAGATCCTAAATAACTTTTTCATTCATTGACATGGCATATATAGTGTGAAATTTGGCAACTTTTGTGTTATTCTCCTTTTCTTTCTTAATTAGCCTATGTGAGTTTTATTTTTTTTTATCGCATTTTGGATTAATTCTTTTTTTCTTTTCCGCGTAGCCTTATTAATACTAAATTTGATGCTTTCATTTGAAATATTTCATTGTTCTATTTTGTAGGTTATTTTCTTAGGGTAGTATTCAGACAGTACAAATCAGATCTAATATAGGTATCTTTATCTTGCTTCATTTTTGTATCTCGTACTTTGAAAATATTAAGTGTATATTCTCACATTGATATTTCTGAACATATGCATATTATAATAGGTTAACTTGATATGAATTATTGAGTGTGGGTGTTTATATTACTTCTAAGTTCAAGGAAACCATGAATAAGACAAAAATGGCTATAGTCCATTCGTGTTAATTTGTAGCCCCGATGATCTAATTATATATCTATTTCAATCTACCTTTGTCGATAGTGACTAATCTAATATGATGTAGTAGAATATGACTAATATAATGAGATCTTGTAGAATGTAACTATATTTGAAAAGAACATGATATTTTATCCATTTATTATTGACATTTTACCTTTTTTTCAATATTAGTGTTTGTTGGTGTAAACATACTAGAAACTAGCAAGTGGGAAACTCAAGATGTAAAAAGATTGGTTTAGATTTCCAAGGTTTTTCATTATTATTACACGCATATAAGTTTACATATATTAGAAAAATCTGAAGTATTTTTCTAAATGAACACTATTCAGAAAGTGAGAAGTGATTATGATTTTATGCTAGATTTTACTATCTATAGACATACCGAGGAGTACCAAGATGGCATGTACAAATTTATTGAATCTGCCAATAAAACTGCTAGAAATTATGATATGATAATATGTTCTTGTAAAAAATGTGAAAACTTTTGTCAAAAAGATGAGAAAGAACTATTTGAGCACCTAGTCATTCATGGCTTTGATCCTACGTACAAGAAGTGGGTATTTCATGGAGAACATTCATGCTCTAATGCTATTGATATTGAATTGTCAGATTTACATAGGATGTGTAGAGATGCTTATGTTCAAGATGCAGTTTTTGCCAAAGATAGTTTTGAAAGAGGTGATGAAAGTTTTAAACAAAAGTTGAAAGATGTCGAGACTCCTTTATATCCCGAGTGTACAAAGTATACAAAGATGTCAACAATTATAAGTGTATATAAGCATAAAGTTATACGTGGACTATCTGATAGAGGATTTAATGAACTTCTCGAGTCTATACATGAAATGTTGCTCGGGGATAACATTCTTCCTAAGTCTTTGTATGCATCAAAAAGTTTCTAAAAGAATTTGATATTGGCCATGAGAAGATAGATGCCCGCATTAATGATGGTTGTTTATTTAGAAAAGACTATGAACATTTGGATAAATGTCCTAAATGTGGCTCCTCGTAGGGAAAGTCGACGAATGCATAAAGAAGGTTAAGAAGGGAGTATCTGTAAAAGTATTGCGATACTTTTCAATAATCCCAAGATTTTGAAGGATGTTTTTATCGTTGGATAAAGTAGAGCAGTTGCAGTGGCATGCAACTCACATAAGCAAAGATGGAAAGCTACGACATGCAATTGATTCATTATCATGGGTCAAAATTAATAAAAAGTGTCCTCACATCAGACCCAAGAAGTCTTAGGCTTAGAGTTGCAGCGGATGGATTTAATTCCTTTAATAATCTTAGCACGAGCTATAGTTGTTGGCCCGTAATTCTAACTATGTAAATCTTTCCCATGGTTATGCATGTTGCAGGAAAATTTAATGTTGACTTTGCATATATCGGGGCCAAAACAACAAGGAAATAATAAAAATGTAAATCTGTAACAACTTATAGTGACTTAATCACATTGTGGAATAATGGGGTGGAGATGTACGGCATCTAGCCAATCTACTTTTGATTTGAAATCTATTTTGATGTGGATAACAAATGACTTTCCCAAATATGATAATTTAGCCGGATGTACCACAAAAGGGTAATTTGCATGGCCAGTTTGAGGTCCTAACATATCCTCACTACGGTTATCAAAAAGTATGAAATCGATATATATGGGCCTCAGACATTTTGTTCCAATGAACCATCCATAGAGGCTTACCAAATAGAGTTGGTTTGATGAATTTGAAGAATTGAGGAGGACACCAAAACCTTTGAATGCATAGGAAATTTTAGATACTCTGAAGGGTGATGAAAATGATTTCGGTAAAGGGAAGAAGCGAAAGAGGAAAAAGTTTTCTTGAGAAAGAAGTCAATATTTTTTAATTTACCGTATTAGAATGTACGTATATTTTAACTCATAATCTAAGATACTAACATAATGCAATTCTATTAAAAGTTTTAGGACATTTATTTTTCATATTAATCCTCCATCACTTTTTTTAGGCATTGGATTTACGTCAGAATTTGGACACGACGCACATCGAGAATAATATAAGTGAGTCATTTCCACATTGTTAAATACAAAGGGAAAATCAAAAGATGGCCTTGAGTCTCGTAGATTATATAGAATTGGGCATTAGAAAGGAATTGCATCCTCAACCAAAAGGGAATAAATTTTACCTGCCTATAGCACCTTACACTCTTAAAGAAAGAAAAAAAGTTTTTCGTCAAAAACTCTATGATTTGAAGTTACCTAATAGTTATAGCTCTAACATTAGTCATTGTGTTTCACTGCAAGAATTTAAGTTATTGGGATTGAAATCCCATGATTTTCATGTTTTAATTCAACAATTATTGTCAGTTGCTATACGGGAACTATTACCAAAGGGGCCAAGACAAGTGATTTTTAGCTTATCTTCATTTTTAATGAGTTATGTCACAGAGTGATCGATAAAAGGAGAATGGAAAAATTATAGGAAGATATCCTAGAGATTATATGCACGTTGGAGATGTACTTCCCACATTTGTTTTTGGACATTATGGTTCACTTGCTAATTCACTTAGTTCGAGAAGCTCAATTATGTGGGCCAATACAATTTCGATGGATGTACCCATTTAAAAAGTAATTTAGAATGTATTTAACTTTTTTATTATTAACAAGTTAGATATGTAGTAAATAGATGTTATATTTGTATTATTTAACTATGGTTTGTCATTAGGTTTATGAAGGTACTTAAGAGTTATGTTAAGAATTGTGCACGACTTGAAGGATGCATCGTAGAAAATTATTTGACTGATGAGTGTGTAAGGCTTTGTAGCATGTATGTTAAAAAACAACAGATATAGGTGTCCCCCAATCACAAAATTAAGAGTTCAAAGATGAGACAATACTGGGAGGTCGACCTATTTCTAAAGGGAAGCCAATAACATTATCTGATGACATGTTAAAAAATGCCCATCGTTATGTGCTATTTAACAATCTAGAAGTTGAGTCATATATAGAGTGAGTAAAATGATGCTCCTTATATATATTTATTAACTTTTATTATCATTAATATTATTATTAAAAATCCTCTACATTCATATTAGAATGCCTTTGAGCGAGCTAAGGGATTCCAATCGAAGTTTATCCCAAGACGAGACTATGCTATAAAAGAGACACATTAAGACATTTGCTTCATGGTGTGTGAACAAGGTCAACCCAATTTTTACATTTTACATTGTAAGAGTCTAATGTTGTTATTTATATAATAATTCATACAATTTCATTTATGATCTTTTAAACAAATTAAGGTTCAAGCAAATACGACCGAAGTATCAAAATCCAAAAGTGGCCATCAATTAAGCCACGACACTATCCTATGTCATATTCAAGCTACGCAATAAATGGCAAACGATTTCACACATTGATAGTTGAAAATTCCACCCAAGATAGTGGAGTTTTTCTCGAGGCGGGGACTATTTATAGATCTAGTGCAAGGCATACCACACATGTAGTTGCTAACGTTTCATATTATGGGATTATACGTGATATAAATTTATATGACTTTCAAAAATTTCAATTGCCCATATTTCAATGTGATTGGGATAATTTCTAGTGGTGTTAAATTTGACCATGGATTCACTTTGGTTAACCTCCACCAAGGATAAAATTAGTTGAAAAAATATCATTTTATCCTAGCATCACAAGCAAGACAAGTATTTTATTCGATAGAAAGTAGAATATCAAATTGGTATGTTGTTATCAAGGCACCACCACGAGGTTTTCATAAGGTAGAGACGTGTGATGAGAGTGCTTACACATCATATTTTCCGATTGATGTTTCAAAACTTGACGATAATGAAAGAAGTGGTGATGAGCCTTATGTGAGGATAGATTGTGAGGGTGTCATTGTGTGATTGTTATTTGTTTTAGCATGTTGACATTAAGCTTGTTTGATGAATATAAATATTAGTATGTTTATGGTAAATTCAACGGTGGATGATTAATAAGGAATGTTTTTTTGTATGCTAATTTGTGTGTTTAACATTATTTGTATCAATGACTTATATTGACTTTGCTACAAGAATGTATGTTTGGATTGTTGAGTAAATATTTATAATAATAATAATAATAATAATTGAATTGTTAAGATGGCTTCTTATAGTGGTACGACACTATTTGGCATTAAGCCCATTCATTAGTCCAGTTTGGGTGAATTTAGAATATGCAGAATAATATGATTTATGAGTGTACTTTGCATTTTATTTTTCATAATTGTTGCAATTGTCATATATAAGACAAACACTAATACTTTGCATTTTATTGATGTTGAATCTATTTTGTATAGATCTTAATTTTGGTTGATGAATCGGTGAAAAATTCAGCCTTTCAGGCCGATTCTAAATGTCTTGCCACATTACTATTGATTTGTGACATTCAAGTACATTCTTCTATTAGACATCCGAGTTATCAAAACTATTGAAAATAATGCACCAAAATTTGTGTGTGTATATATATATATATATAATTGACATGTAAATCCAATAAAAGACAACTTAATAACAACACTTGTAAAGTAAATTTTTGTTTACTTATATGAAAACTCCCTTAATCAAAATTTACAATAACCAATGCAAGACAAAAATTCAAAAAGTTTCTAACTCACAAAAATATTTTCCTTAAAACAGAATTTATGAGCATGGCTCTATTTTGTTTAGTTTAGACCTCAAAACATTATACCTTTTGATTTTCTTTTTTATATAAACCTCATATAGCCAAATTGTAAGAAAAGGGGATTGAAAGTATCTATCCATAAGTTCTTGTATTTCTTTATATTTTAATCTTGATCAGTAAGTAGTAGGCTCTTGCTAGGACCAAAACATTTATCTAAGTAATTTGGCCTCATTTAGTTTTGTTCCGATTGGTCTTCTTTGAGTTTCAAAGTGGTAGACCTTAGATTGTTGGAGTTATGTTGTAACAGTAAGTTATCAGAATTGGAGTTTCATTTTTATTTTTATGAAGTCTTATATTGATTACTAATATGTGTTTTAAAGGATTTTAATGCTCTCCTTTTTGTGTTGATTTTATTTTGTTTCTTAATTGTAGGACTATATTTTGTTTCCTAACTGCTGAAATAGGGAACATATACATACTGAGTGGTAAAGAAAAGGAAAAATCAGTGATCAGTTCTTAGAAATTTAAAAGCTTAATAATAGAAAAAAATCAGTGATCAAATTTAAGGAAAAATCAGTGATCAGTAAAGGAAAAGTCTGTGATATTCAAATAATTCATGCTCAGAACATATACATTAAGTGTCAAACAATACATTTGAAAACTTAATTGTGAATGCATAAGTTATTGTGGGAAACAAAATGAGTTGGTATCATGAACTGATTAGTTTATTGCTAGCAAAAGCGAGAGCCTTCATTCCCGTGGGCATTATGGGAGAGGTGTCCTTTGTTGAGAGATAAAGAGTGAGAGGGAAAAGGCGAGAGCCTTTATTAATGGAAAGTTTCTAGATTTTCCCGACTCATGTCTATCGAATATGGTTGTTCTTAGATGTGGTTGTGTGTGTTAGGAATTAGGAGGTCAAATTGGATTGAAGGTGTCATGTAGTTGGATGTTTTATTCACAACATGTATGAATTGTGTATGAAGAATTTGCAATAAAGGGATCGAATTCCCGATGAGGATTGGGTGTTCGTTAACAATATTCATTAGTATATGCACATCCAATACAAATAGTGTGTAAACTTGCAGATAAAATTATTGCCCCAGGTTCTGTCGCGCCCAAAACTCAGCTCTCAAATTCCATATTCCCTCATTATCAAGCGGTATGTAAATAGTAGTCCATCACTAGGGGTATACCTGCACCACCATCAATTTACTCATCAATATCATTTTGTGTATGTAGATACAATATTAAGAAAATATGGTAGCAATGCAGTTTAATTTAGAGTCAATAATATCACCTGTACGGTGCAACGTGAAACTGCATCTTGAAGATTGTATTGTTTTCTACTTTCGGGTTCCCATAAGCCTCCACCCATTATGCAATACAAAAACCCTTCCAACATTAATAAATAAATATTTATGTAATTAATTACGAATTTTTGAATAGTTAATCTAGAGCCAACTTAACGTTTTTTTGAAGCATGGATTGAATTTTTGACATGTTTTTAGCAAAACACCCCTTTTTAGTACTCCCAAATGAAACTAGCATGTAATATTAAAAAGTAACAATTTCCACAAAACCCATTACTATTCCATAATTACGTCTGAAATTTCAATTTTTTTTACCATATGCAAATGCAAAAAGTTCTCAAAATAATCAACTTTTCAAGCATTTTCATAAACTAGCATCCTTGGTTTTATTACATTTCTCAGAAAGTATTTTCAAAATATATTGCTAAAGTTTCTATATTCTAGAATCCGAAACATATGTGATGAGTGCATTATTTTGTATATTTTATACCCAAATTTATACTTTGTTAGTCCCATTTTAGTGTATTTAATAAGTTCTTAGGACAATTTTATTAAAAAGAGGAAAAAAAATGCAAAAATGATTGAATTCATTTGAAAATGGCAATTTTAAGTAAAAAATGGGCACTTCGATAATTTTATAATATTCTTGTGCTAATTTGTGAAAAAAGCTGCCTAGTGAAATTTTTGCAGATAATAATGGAATTTGGTGCAAATTGATGATCAATTCAAAAAAGGCGCGAAAAAGCTGATTTTTACGGTCATTCGAAAAAAAACTGATTTTTACAAAAGCTGAAAATTTTTATTCTCCGATTTGGACGAAACTCAGCATGCCTGTTCAACAAACAAAGATAAGAATTTTCGAGTGGGGGGAAATTCCATCCCTTATCACGATCCAAAGATTAAAGAGGTGGAGAGATAGCTATCAACACCATTCGTCCAATCAAAAAGAGCCCCACCACAACTCAAATACATTACCACTTGTCCTATAAAAAGGACCCTTGGGCTCATAATTTCGGAGACAATTAGAGAGGAATTTCGTGGAGGATTTCGGAGAGAAACTTTGAGTGATTGTAATCAATTTGAGGGCCAAGTTTTTATCATTTTTTAGAGGATTGAAGATTGTTGTGAGAGAACTATTTGTAAGTTTGGTTTATTAATGAAGATCTCTACTCATTCTTACAATTCTCTTTCATTATGGTAGCTTGATTCTTATATTAGGAGTAGGGTGAAGTTTATCATAGTCAGCTAATATTGTCACGTTAATTTTATTGTTGTTTATTCCCTAATTATTTTTAAAGATTCGGTATTCATTTTAAAGCGACACGAGAGTGTGTTTTAGAACCTTCAAGATTGTTTTGTCAAATCAAGTTTTGAGATTTAAAAATAGTAATTTTTTATGGATTATGCTTGCACTTTGATTGTTTTGATCGTCCATGCTTAAATACATTTGCGAATTTTAAAACTTGTATTTTCTAAGGGAATAGGGATTTTAGCCGTCTATTAGAGATGTTAAAAATATTATGATCATAACCGTCATATTTTTTGAATTAAACGCGGCGAGAGTCGGTTTAATTTGAGTTATAAAGAGGAAATGACAACATTAAATTAGTGTGCAATATTAGTTACGTGATAAATGGATCCCGAATCCTAACTATTTCCTAATTGTTTACAAATATCTTGTGTTACCCTCATTTATCGTAGTTGCTTTTATTCAGTATAGTTCATAATCATTCTCTACCCCATTTGATCTAGTTGGACATTTGCAATTCTTTGAATAATTAAAATTGACAAATCCTTGTGGGTTCGACCCGTACTTACACCCGCTATTCTATAATAGCTCATGCACTTACGGTATTTTATAAATTAACGACAAGTTTTTGGCGCCGTTGTCGGGGATTTGACAAAAAAAATTTAAAAGAAGTTGTGACTTTTGGACTAGTTTGTTTTACTTTTTGTATTTTTTTTAGTAAAAATTTCATAAAATCAAAAAAAAAAACTCGTAACAAGGCTAGAATTAAAAGCTACTCCTACGCGAACTTGTCAAATTGATTTCGTTTCACCTTGTCTAGGATTAGTGATTTTTAATGAGTCTTCGTATCGACCACCTACCTGGAGGTGAAATCAGAATTTGAGGAGACAACCGTAGTTGGTTGTCTTTTAAATTCGCCCTTGTCAAAGAGTAGGAGCTATCCAAAATAAATAAATAAATTCATGTGTTGTAAATTGCAATGGGTGATCCACATATTGTTATCCCGTCATCTTTATCATATTCCTCAATGGATTATGTGGACGTGTTTTTACAAAATACTGAAAATCTAGATGACTACGTATTTCAATTTAATTCACATGGGTCAGTAGTCATTTTAAAAATTAAAGAAGGTATGGATGAGACTCCAACCGCTATAATTACTATCGGTCCACCAAAGTGTATCAATTGGAGAGCGGTGAACAAACGGTATGATGATGCTATTTCTGAAAATAATCATGAATTAATTAGGGATAATCAATTTTGTGAGGAGAAAAAAATTGACAATCTTGACACGTGTAATACTTGTGATGATTTGGATGTTTGTGAAGATTTTTCTCCTAATTTAATTGAGCAAAATGCTGCATCTTTTTATATGTGGGAAAATTTATTTGAGGATTCGTCATCCGATTTTACTGATACTTCAAGTATTTATGACGGTACTTCTCTTTTTGATGAAGAAAGTGTATCACCCAGTGATGCATCTTCTTCCCACGCTTTTCATAAAATCTCATATTTAGAAGTGGAGTATGCATCCCCAATTTTACGTGACTATTTTCAAAAAAGGGATAATAAATATTTGGATCCTTATTGCAATTTATTACCTCCATGTGATGCATCGACATATGATTCATGCGATTCAAATTTATTTATTATTGATGATGTCGGTGCTCACCATTATGACCATAGATTTAAGATTGAAATTTGTGTTGTGCGATCATGCTCTCAAATTTATGATATTTTGGCACTTAGTGCTATAAAGTTTACTAATTGGAATGACCCACAACTATTTCGATTATTAATTTATGGTGATGATAGTAATTGTCATGTGTTTGTATATTATTTGTGTATTTTTTTTCTTTTTGTTATTTTTTAGTTAACATGTATCATCATTTTACTGCTTTACTTTATTTTCTTTGTCCATATTTTTATTTAAGCATACATTGAGGACAATGTAAAATTTAGGTTTGGGGGTAAGGATGATATTTTTGAAAAAAAAAATTAGAAAAAATTCAAAAAGATTTTCAATATAAATGAGTTTTGAAACAATTTCTTAATATAGAATTGATTCATTGATCTCTCAACTTATAAACTTTTTACACATTAGCCGTATAATATGATCGAAAATGGATATTGAGGTGAAAGTTAATATGCTTAACGAATAAATGTGGATATTTTAACTTGGTGAGATTTTTGTGCCATTCATCGTTTTCAAGAGATTTAAATCAATCCGAGTTAAAATAACTCAAATTTTCCTTCAGTGATAAATTCGTTGATGATCTCAAATTCTTTGTTTTGTTCCATTAATGAAAACAAACGGTCAAAATGTGAATTTTAAAGCACTTGAAGTCTTGATAATTCATCTTGAGACACAAATTAACTGAACGAAACTTGAGAAATGAGATTAGCCCGTCTTTTGAAAGCCCAAAATTAAGCCTAAATCCAACCTTTTTACAGTATTCCATTGCAAGCCCATTTGAGTCAAAAAGAGAATATGTCTTCTGTTGAAAACCCATTATCCTACCTAACTCCAACTGGGAGTTTGAAGCTCATAAAAAGAAGTTATACCCATTTTCTGAGAATACTAGGGTAAAATTACGGTTGAAAAAAAAGGAAAAAAAAATAAATTCGCAAAAGAATGATGTGCCAGAAAAAAGGGGAAGAAAGAAAGAAAGAAAGAAAAAAGATGATGAAAAATGTGAGTTGAAAAGAAAAAGGAAAGAGAAAAGAAAAATGTAGGTGAGAAAAAGTGCCTGAAAATCAAAATACCGAAAAATCTCTATATTCTCAAAAATTTTGAACTCCAAAAAAAAAAATCATTCTTTCTAGCGAAACCCGAGCTTACAATACAACCAAAGAAAGTCCTAATCGATCTCAAGGGAAGTTAGTTATAGTGTGGAGAGAATATGAATAGGATCTATTGTGAGATTCAACGTTTTCAACATGTAATCGATTTTCCATTCATGAGATCGTATTCATCCATTATAAAAAAAATCCATTTTTGATCATGTATATGTGAAATTTGTCTGACACCCCGCCTAATTAAACCTTGGGTGATCAAGCCTTATTTTAATATAAACAGGTTTCTTAAATGGTTCATTCTTAGCATCACTGTCGAACGCCTTTCAAAAATTACTAACCACTTAAATGAAATTAAAACGGGTGCCAAATTTTATCTTTCTTAAACAACAAATATTCTAAACCACACATTACCAATACTAGATATGAATGCTCAGTACACAAAAATAATCTGAAAGCAATTAAAGTCTTGCCGTAAACCACGGCCCAAAAAGACAACTACAAATCCATAACTAGAATAAACTGTAATAGTAAAGGTGGAACGACATGTTCCAACTAGAAATAATAAGATTGAGATCCTACACTAGAAATGAAAAAGAGGAAGCGTCTAAACAATCCCTGCAACCTCCACACTGGCTGCAGCTCCCAAATCTCTGACATGAAATCAAGCTGGGTGTCCTTGTGGCTGGGCACCTAAAAGGTTTTTAAAATTTTACATAGCAAGAGTTAGTACTCAAAATATTTGAAAATATTTTGCAAGCAGTTATCACAATTAAGTTATTGATTACACATATTAAGGTTTCGCACACTCCCTTGAACTTCCTCACCTCTCTTACGTAGTACGTAACTATCGGGGATACTTAGTCTACCTAGTTATACTGTCCATAACCGTAGTTAACTCATTTACTGTTCGTTGTCCTTATTCATGTAATAATTTCATCATGTTATAAATTATTACTAAGACATTTACATATCGTTTCATTGACTACTATTCTCAATTTGTAGATTATGCACATAGAAACATTTTGTCCCACAACAACGTATTTAATATTAGTTACCTCTAATATATCCTTTTATTACACACAAAGGACCCTTGGCTCGGAATAATTCATCGACTCCAAGTGAAAGTTGGTTCGAATGATCCATCGACCCCAACTATCTACAAATATAAATATATACACATATTCTGGTTCGGGACTCTTTCATCGCGGCACCAGTTCAAAGTTTGGTTCGGCATTAAAATCGACCCCAAATATATAATAACTTTATGTTAGTTCGGAATGTCACATCGACCCTAACATAATTAGTTTAGGTAATATTCTCTTAACCCAAACCTATTTATATAGATATAGTAGGTACACACTCGACCTAATAAATCATACCCGTACGTAATATATTTTACTTATATTCTCCGTACTTATTAATTACAATTTCTCTCACTATTGTATTTATTCGGGTATTCGCATAACTCTAAGGGTCCTAGTTACCCCTCCCTTATTTCAGTAGTTAAGATAATTTTAACCTACTGGTATTTTCTTTCCGGAATTAAGTCTCACTCTTTCCGTAATTAAATTAACCATTTCAACTCACGGCTAAGTCAATCGTTCTATCGTCATTCCATTTCTCCAACATTCCTACTCAATCATTAGTGGAGGAACCTAATGGTATACCTACTGGTAATTTCCAAGTCCCCTCATAGGAAAAATATCAATTCTAAGGTTCCCATTAAGTAACGGCAATTAAAGAAATTTCTACACAAATTTTCTATAGTTCAGACAGGGTCGATCAATCGAAGGAAGATGGTCGATCGATCGACTGCTTCGATCGATCGACATTCAAGGGTCGATCGATCGATCGAGCAGTGACAGACCCAGTTCATCTTCTTCCTATGGGTTTCACCATTTTTACATCTCTAACTTTCATGATAGGCCATCATATTCACAACCAACAATTTCTAATCATTCCTACATATTCTGGGATGATTACTAACGATTTAAAACAACAAAATCATTATAAATCTTGGCCAAATTCACTGAAAATCTCACTAATATTCAAGAACCCTAAAATGCATTCTTTATATTTTTCATCCAAATTCCAGATTTTCTTACGAATTTCTCATCAGGTTTTCTATGATATAAACATACTTGGTAATTCAAAAACGTCCTACATGCAAATCCTAATCAATCATGGATTATTATCAATTGTTTGTTCCCAAGAATATCATAAAAATCATGTTCTTCCTCAAGCTTAATCATGGGTATTATAACTCAATTATTTTGCAAATAACCACTTGCCTTAAGATTTGTAGGGTCTGATTTCGTGGTTGTTGATGATGATTGATGATATTGATACTCCAATCCTCCTTCCCAACAATCCTTGTGGTGAAATCCTCCTAAGATGATCCCTCCTTCCTACTTTTGCCTTAGGAATTTGCCTCTCTCTCTCTTCTCTAATGGCTATGGTGTAACTCTCATTGCCTAACCCTAGCCACCACTCTTATAATCAGATTTAGGGCTTCAAAATTCGTAGGTCTTCTTTCCCATAATTGTAAAGAGACCAAAATGCCCCCGAATGGTCCCGGTTTAGTCCGAAAATGACCCGGCACTCAACTAGTACCCCCGGGTACACTATTTTGACTAATTCGACCCTTTCGGAATCAACCGTGGGCTCTAAATTATCATTTGAGTCTTGTAAACATTTTTCTACTCTCATCCCTAAATTTTGACGAGATACTTCTGGTACGTCCATATAGTCACTAGACCGTACATATCAACATTGAAAGTTTCTACTCACCTTAGTGAATTTTCTTTAACGCATATTTATCTTTATTAACATAATATCTATTTAAATTACTCTACTCACGTAATTTAAATCAAACATATTTAATCACATTTAAATTACTCTACTCACGTAATTTAATTAAAGCGCGCATCTAATCCCATTAAATTACTCTACTTACATAATTTAAAATTAAGCAAAATTACGGGGTATTACAATTTGTTCATATAAATTTACTCTTGTATTTACATATACGGAGAGAAAATAACCCATTTTCGAGCGTTCGATTGTGAGTGCATCCCGTGAGATTTTGAAATCAAAAAGAACTTTTGGATAAGAAATGTAACGATCAAATCTTTTGAAATTGACGGTTATATTGGCTATGCACATACCACGATAAGTTGAGATTGAAAAATGAAGTTCTACTATATTTATAAAGTTCGCATTCAAACTTGGTTATATTACTTTTGTGTCTTTTGTATTGAGTTAAGTTTTTGAATTTTGTGGGTATATTCACTGCAAACCCTCACGAGACAAAACTCGTCCACTAGGGTAACCTAGGGGTTTAACGGCTTGTTGCACATGCTAAGTGTAATCGTGATTCCTACGAAAGTGAGTTAGATTTTAATTTTTAGTTTTGCTCGAGGACTAGCAAAGTATAGGTTTGGGGGTATTTAATGAGTGCATTATTTTGTATATTTTATACCCAAATTTATACTTTGTTAGTCCCATTTTAGTGTATTTAATAAGTTCTTAGGACAATTTTATTAAAAAGAGGAAAAAAATGCAAAAATGATTGAATTCATATTGAAAATGGAAATTTTAAGTAAAAAATGGACAGTTCGATAATTTTATAATATTCTTGTGCTAATTTGTGAAAAAAGTTGCCCAGTGAAATTTTTGCAGATAATGATGGAATTTGATACAAATTGATGATCAATTCAAAAAAGGCGCGAAAAAGCTGATTTTTACGGTCATTCGAAAAAAAGCAGTTTTTTACACGTGCAATCGTAAAAAAGACGGAAATTTTTATTCTCCGATTTGGACGAAACTCGGCATGCGTGTTCAGCAAAAAAAGATAAGAGTTTTCTAGTGGGGGGAGATTCCGTCCCTTATCACGATCTAAAGATTAAAGAGGTGGAGAGATAGCTACCAACACCCTTCGTCCAATCAAAAAGAGCTCCACCATAACTCAAATACCTCACCACTTGTCCTATAAAAAGGACCCTTGGGCTCATAATTTCGGAGACCATTAGAGAGGAATTTCGTGGAGGATTTCGGAGAGAAACTTTGAGTGATTGTAATCAATTTAAGGGCCAAGTTTTTATCATTTTTAGAGGATTGAAGATTGTTGTGAGAGAACTATTTTTAAGTTTGGTTTATTAATGAAGATCTCTACTCATTCTTGCAATTCTCTTTCATTATGGTAGTTTGATTCTTATATTAGGAGTGGGGTGAAGTTTATCATAGTTAGCTAATATTGTCACGTTAATTTTATCGTTGTTTATTCCCTACTTGTTTTAATTGTTATTAAAGATTCAGTATTCATTTTAAAGGGACACGAGAGTGTGTTTTAGAACCTTCAAGATTGTTTTGTCAAATCAAGTTTTGAGATTTAAAAATAGTAATTTTTGATGGATTATGCTTGCACTTTGATTGTTTTGATAGTCCATGCTTAAATATATTTGCGAATTTTAAAACTTGTATTTTCTAAGGGAATAGGGATTTTAGCTGTCTATTAGAGACGTTAAAAATATTATAATCGTAACCGTCATATTATTCGAATTAAACGCGGCGAGAGTCGGTTTAATTTGAGTTATAAAAAGGGAATGACAACATTAAATTAGTGTGCAATATTAGTTACGAGATAAATGGATCCCGAATCCTAACTATTTCCTAATTATTTACAAATATCTTGTGTTACCCTCATTTATCGTAGTTTCTTTTATTCAGTGTAGTTCATAATCATTCTCTACCCCATTTGATCTAGTTGGACAATTGAAATTCTTTGAATATTTAAAATTGACAAATCCTTGTGGGTTCGACCCATACTTACACCCACTATTCTATAATAGCCCGTGCACTTGCGGTATTTTATAAATTGGCAACAATATGGTCAAAAAGAAACTTTAAACCTTGTTTGGAAGAAAATATATAGCAGCCTTGGATAATTTTAAGATGGATTTTTCATATAATCTTACCCGACAACGAAGAAAGAATATCCATCAAGGTGCCATCTCTGGTTTATGCTCTCGCGATTCTCAAACACAATCTCCATAAATGCTCTGAAATAAATACCCATGAAATATGTGTACAGGTATATTGGATGATGGGTGGGGATGTAAGGGATGCTTCCAATCAGAAAACCCCCTCTAATATTAATGTTGTTTGTGATCTTAAGAGGGGTGTCTGAAGGAATAAAGGAGAGACGATGTTAACCCCATATCTCTGCTTCCCATTAACTTGGGTTGTCAAAGTAGCTAGTTTAATGGTTCTAGTGTGTAGACACGACATTATAGGCCCTCCCTAAGTCTCTTCTTAGGTCCCAAAAACCTCCCCATTTCACTATAAACCCTAGGCCGCACTCCGAGTACCGATCTAGAGGCTATCGAGTTCTCCCAAGCCCCGTTTGACTCTGGTCAACTCTATTTTTAGAGAAAAATATCTCTGAATGTTCGAATGGATCTAAATATTCTTTCCACCGGTGTACCTCGTGTGTAAATCGACATAATGGTTCAGACGAATAGACTATTTTACTATTGAAATTGATTCGGAGGCCATCAGGCATTCTCGAGCCACGATTTGACCCGAATCAACTTAATCGTCAGAGTGAAAGCTCTTTAAAAATTTGAAGGTCATTGAAACCCCTTTCCAATGGTCCACCCCTGCACGAAATGGCATAACCATTCGGATGAACGATACGTTTTTCCCCAAAAACTGATTCAGAGGCCATCGGGAGTTCTCGGGCTTCATTTGAACAAAGTCAACTCTTCAGATTGAACGAGACTGAATGAATTTTGAAAGGTCACTGAATACTCTTTCCAACAGTCCTCCCCATGCGCAATTCTGATTTACGGTACGGACAAACAGTTTATTTTACTCGAAGAGGTCACCGAGAGCTTTGGCCCCAGTTGACCAAGGTCAGCTTTCCGAACTGATCAAAGCGCTTTGGAATTCGAAGTACGTCTCTGATCCTTTCCAATGGTCCACTCCGTGGATGATTATACTTACCATGCGGATAAACGATCCATTTCTGTCCGACGATATCCCGTCCAAGGGACCGACGTGCGCTTCTGAGACACATTTGCACTACACCAAAAACAGCAATTTGGCACACCCTGATATAAAAAATCTGGCACAGTTTAAAACTGTGCCAGATTTTGGCACAGTTTAATAGAAATTTGGCACACTTTAAAACAGTGCCAAAATTTGGCACTGTTTTAAAGTGTGCCAAAATTGAGTACACTTGACTAAAATATAAAATACCCCAAAAAAATTATTAGAGTAACTTTGTCTAACCCGCAATTTTTTTCCCGCTCACCCTCTCATGCTCTCCCGATTTCTTCCGTCTCAGATCTCTCTCTAGTCTGTGTGGAGAGCTCTCTCCGGTCCGTTCAGCTCAGTCTCTCCTCTCATCTCCCTATCTTTATCTCCGCTCAGCTCTCTCTCACTTCACTTCAGATGCCTAAGTCTTTACCGAGAATTTATTTTACCCGATTTGGGCATTGGATGGCACTATCTAATGTTGTTTAGATCTTATTAAAAGGGGTGAAACGCAACCCGGTTTTGGTAAATGCTTACTCGTTTCTGGTATGATATATTCCTATTTTGTTTGTTATTAATATTCTTGGTTAAATTTGGTATATATGTGATATATCATCTTTGGTTTTGTTTATATATGTGCTGAGTTGTGGATTTCGTTTATATATGTACTCGTTTCTGATTTTGTTTATACATCGACTGCTGTGGATTTCGTAATATCTACAGGGGTTACGACTAGGGGTACAAATAAGGAACTTTACAGAATTGAAACTGCCATGAACACACCTAAAATTGAGGTATTGGTGAACCTTGATTCAACATCACTGGTCGAGGACATAAAAATCAGACAAGGCGACTTCAGTAATCCTGTTAATATAACAGACCAAATGCCTTTGTAGTCCTCTCCTGTTTAAATCTCGCAACTGCTACTCACAATAATAGAGTGGTGGTTCGGGGGCATACCTCAGTCGAGGCCCTTGAATCTGGATTCACCTGGGATAAAAGAGGACATCGCAGTCTCTATAATGAAGGGGATCGTTTATGGTCCAGATGTTTCTCATTTGAAGGACTCTGATGCTGAGGATCTAGAGAATTATTAACTACACTCGCTACAAGAAAATGCATTTATATAATTATTTTTAAAAATGACCTAATGTTGGTTTAAAATACAGTAATTAAAATTATAATACTATTAGATATTTGACTTGTTGTAGCATAAATTGTCATGAAAATACTAGTTCACATTATTTTACATAACAGTTTATTAAAAAAAAGTAGCACAAGATTTATGTTTTACGACTCTTTTTGTAATATTTATAAATAGATCTTACTTCTTTTTATTATTTTTATGACAGTTCCTTAGAATAAATACTCCTACTAGCGATAATATACCACATCTATAGCGCTCTTCAGCAATTTGGCACACCTCACTAAAATATAAAAGCCCTCAAAAAATAATACCCCTCACTTATTTTGCTCCCCCGCTCTCCTCTCCCGCTTGAGTACAGTTATTTTTCTATATGATATGCACCTGTGATTTGCTTCACAGAAACCATTATATAGAAAATCCAAGAGAATTATATCTTATGTATGGATACTACTGTATTAGATACCACCCTACACCTACTCCAACATCTCCCATCACTTAATTGGTAAGAATAAACTAGTAAAAGTTGATAATCTTGCTGGACTTATTGTCTATCTGATGCTAGCACTTCTATTAATCTTCCTGAAAGTGTTGTCTAAAATTTTGTTATTATATGCTGCAGGTCATGAAATTTGATGATATGAAGGAACTTGGTTCTAAATCTGTTGTGAAGGTATTCTAAATCTGATATGAATTGTTGTGTTTTTTATTTATTTAATATGTTAGATTATACGTGTGTGTGTGTGTGTGTGTGTGTATACTGTAACAGATATTGAAATGATCATATATAGTATGCTGCAATATTGAAAAATGTGAAACAAGCTTGGAGCTTCTGTGTGTATAATCATATATGGGTACTGTAATATTAAAGAGTTTTATTTAGTGCTGGGAGGGAATTGAATGCAGGTATTGGGGAGGTTTGGAGATCAAAAGGCCAGCATAGGCTGCCAGTGATTTGTTTGGTTTTGTTTTACAAATGTTCAACTCACGCCAGTTCCATCCAATCATAATCAGGTTACTACAGGTAACTATTATTTCATACCCACTTATTAACCTTTTAAAATGCAATGAATTATTTCTACTCAACATTTATAGTTTGCCTTTTTCATTCTATATCTGATCATTCCTTTTAAAGTTTGAAAATCACTTCATGGCTTACTTTATGAGCTTATTTAGTTAAATTGGTGGAAGGGACTTGCTGGTGGTTTGGTTTTGGAATTTGCTGTTGCTGTTGAGTTTATTTTAAATGTTAAAACATATTGGATTTAACAAATAAACAAATGAAATTATGTCAAAAAATTTTAAAATCCATAAACATTCTAAATTGATTAAAAACATACCGTTAGAGAATATGACGATATAGGAGGCACGCACACCTCGCACGGGACCAATGTAACTTGTAGGAACTGACCGCGTAGTCCCGGGTCTCCCGATTTGAGAGTATGACGATAATTTGCAAAAATCACACATAGAATTAAAAACAGGCCGTTAAAGGGTGAAAACCCAAATCGGCCCCCAATCGATCATGTAGGAGGCACGAACACCTCCCACGAGACCAATGTAACTTGTAGGAACTGATCGCGTAGTCCCGGGTCTCCCGGTTTGAGAGTGAGAATAATTTGCAAAAATCACACTTAGAGTTAAAAACATGCCGTTAAAGGGTGAAAACCCAAACCGGCCCCCAAACGACCCCATAAAAGGCACGAACACCTCGCACGGGACCAATGTAACTTGTTGGAACTGACCGCGTAGTCCCGGATCTCCCGGTTTGAGAATATGATGATAATTTACAAAAATCAACACTGAAACTTAAAAACATGTCGTTAAAGGGTGAAAACCCAAACCAGCCACCAAATGACCCCGTAGGAGGCACGAACACCTCGTACGGGACCAATGTAACTAGTAGGAACTGATCGCGTAATCCCGGGTCTCCCGGTTTGAGAGTATAACGATAATTTGCAAAAATCGCATTTAGAATTAAAAACATGTCGTTAAAGGGTGAAAACCCAAACCGGACCCCAAATGACCCCGTAGGGGGCACGAACACCTCGCACGGGAGCAATGTAACTTGTAGGAATTGACCGCGTAGTCCCGGGTCTCCCGGTTTGAGAGTATGATGATAATTTGCAAAAATCAGACTTAGAGTTAAAAAAAATGCCGTCAAAGGGTGAAAACCCAAACCGGCTGCCAAACGACCCCGTAGGAGGCACGAACACCTCGCACAGAAACCAATGTAACTTGTAGGAACTGACCGCGTAGTCCCGGGTCTCCCGGTTTGAGAGTATGATGATAATTTATAAAAATCACCCTTAGAGTTAAAAACAGGCCGTTAAAGGGTGAAAACCCAAACCGACCCCCAATTGACCCCGTAGGATGCACGAACACCTCGCACGGGACCAATGTAACTTGTAGGAACTGACCACGTAGTCCCGGGTCTCCCGGTTTGAGAGTATGACAATAATTTCCAAAAATCACACTTAGAGTTAAAAATATGTCGTTAAAGGGTAAAAACCCAAACCGGCACTCAAACGACCACATAGGAGGCACGACCACCTCGCACGGGACCAATGTAACTTGTTGGAACTGACCGCGTAGTCCCGGGTCTCCCGGTTTGAGAATATGACGATAATTTGCAAAAATCAACACTTAAACTTAAAAACAAGTCGTTAAAGGGTGAAAACCCAAACCAACCACCAAACGACCCCGTAGGGGGTACGAACACCTCGCACGGGACCAATGTAACTTGTCAGAACTGACCGCGTAGTCCCGGGTCTCCCGGTTTGAGAGTATGACGATAATTTTCAAAAATCACACTTAGAGTTAAAAACAAGCCGTTAAAGGGTAAAAACCCAAACCGGCCCACAAACGACCCCGTAGGAGGCACGAACACCTCGCATGGGACTAATGTAACTTGTAGGAACTGACCGCGTAGTCCAGGGTCTCCCGGTTTGAGAGTACGACGATAATTTGCAAAAATCACACTTAGTTAAAAACAAGCCGTCAAAGGGTGAAAACCCAAACCAACCCCCAAACGATCCCGTAGGAGGCACGAACACCTCGCACGAGACCAATGTAACTTGTAGGAACTGATCGCGTAGTCTCGGGTCTCCCGGTTTGAGAGTATGACGATAATTTATAAAAATCACACTAAGAGTTAAAAACAGGCCGTTAAAGGGTGAAAATCCAAACCGGCCCCCAACCGACCCCGTAGGAGGCACGAACACCTCGCACGGGACCAATATAACTTATAGGAACTCACCGCACAGTCCCGGGAGTATGACGATAATTTGCAAAAATCACACTTAGAGTTAAAACAGGTCGTTAAAGGGTGAAAATCCAAACCAACCCCCAAACGACCCCGTAGGAGGCACAAACACCTCGCACAGGACCGATGTAACTCGTAGGAACTGACCGCGTAGTCCCGGGTCTCCCGGTTTGAGAGTATGACGATAATTTGCAAAAATTAGACTTAGAGTTAAAAACAGGCCGTTAAAGGGTGAAAACCCAAACCAGCCGCCGAATGACCCCGTAGGAATCACGAACACCTTACACGGGACCAATGTAACTTATAGGAACTGACCGCGTAGTCTTAGATCTCCTGGTTTGAGAATATGATGATAATTTGCAAAAATCAACACTTAAAACTTAAAAAGAAGCCGTTAAAGGGTGAAAACCCTATCCAACCACCAAATGACCCCGTAGGGGGCACGAACACCTCGCACGGGACCAATGTAACTTGTAGGAACTGACCGCGTAGTCCCGGGTCTCCCGGTTTGAGAGTATGATGATAATTTGCAAAAATCACACTTAAACTTAAAAACATGCCGTTAAAGGGTAAAAACCCAAATCAGCCGCCAAACGACCCCGTAGGAGGCACGAACACCTCGCACGGGACCAATGTAACTTGTAGGAATTGACCGCGTCGTTTCGATTCTCACGGTTTTAGAGTATGACGATAATTTGTAAAAATCAAACTTAGTTAAAAACATGCCGTTAAAGGGTGAAAACCCAAATCGACCCCCAAACGACCCCATATGAGGCACGAACACCTCGCACGGGACCAATGTAACTTATAGGAACTGACTGCGTAGTCCCGGGTCTCCCGATTTGAGAGTATGATGATAATTTGTAAAAATTACACTTAGAATTAAAAACAGGCTGTTAAAGGCTGAAAACCCAAACCGGCCCCCAATCGACCTCGTAGGAGGCACGAACACCTCGCACGGGACCAATGTAACTTGTAGGAGCTGACCGCGTAGTCTCGGGTCTCCCGATTTGAGAGTATGGCGATAATTTGCAAAAATCAACACTTAAACTTAAAAACAAGCCGTTAAAGGGTGAAAACCCTAACCAACCACCAAATGACCCCGTAGGGGGCACGAACATCTCGCACGGGACCAATGTAACTTGTAGGAACTGACCGCGTAGTCCCGGGTCTCCCGGTTTGAGAGTATGACAATAATTTGCAAAAATCACACTTAGAGTTAAAAACATGTCGTTAAAGGGTGAAAACCCAAACCGGCCCCCAAACGACCCCATAGGAGGCACGAACACCTCGCACGGTACCATTGTAACTTGTAGGAACTGACCGCGTAATCCCAGGTCTCTCGGTTTGAGAGTATGACGATAATTTGTAAAAATCACACTTAGTTAAAAGCATGTCGTTAAAGGGTGAAAACCCAAATCGGCCCCCAAACGACCCCGTAGGAGGCACGAACACCTCGTACGGAACCAATGTAACTTGTTGGAACTGATCGCGTAGTCCCGGATCTCCCGGTTTGAGAATATGACGATAATTTGCAAAAATTAACACTGAAACTTAAAAACATGCCGTTAAAGGGTGAAAACCCAAACCAACCCCCAAATGACCCCGTAGGAGGCACGAACACCTCGCACGGGACCATTGTAACTTGTAGGAACTGACCGCGTAATCCCGGGTCTTTCGGTTTGAGAGTATGACAATAATTTGTAAAAATCACACTTAGAGTTAAAAACATGCCGTTAAAGGGTGAAACCCAAAACCGGCCCCCAAACGACCCCGTAGGAGGCACGAACACCTCGTACGGGACCAATGTAACTTGTAGGAACTGATCGCGTAATCCCGGGTCTCCCGGTTTGAGAGTATAACGATAATTTGCAAAAATCGCATTTAGAATTAAAAACATGTCGTTAAAGGGTGAAAACCCAAATCGACCCCTTAGGAGGCACGAACACCTCGCACAGGACCAATGTAACTTGTAGGAACTGACCGCGTAGTCCCGGGTCTCCCGGTTTGTGAGTATGAGATAATTTCCACTCATATATGTAATTTTTTTGTTTTGAGTATTTTTTTTGGTACATTATTGGGTTACTAATATCGTATCTTTTTTGTATTCTATTTTTTTGCAGGATAACAATTTATCATTGGCTTTTATTCACGTGGAACACACAAAGAACTCAATGGTTTACAACAAGGGGTTTATTAATGATTCCATTTTTTGTGTCATGACCGTACGGTCTTTTGTTGTTTTATTATTGACTTGTATGGCCATGAGGGCTTTTGTAAATTAATTGTTATATTTTGTGGCCGTGCGGGCTTTATGTTAGGCAGGTTTTGTATTAACAGGTTTTGGAATGCCCAGAAAATAGAGGAAACTCTACCCAATTTTTTTTTGGCCTGTGAGTTGTTAATGATTTGTAATATTTTGAAATTTGTATGTACATTAGTTTATTAATAACGCGCAATATTATTAATTTGTGAATTTTGTGCTTTCAAATAAATTTTTTTTAAATAAAAAAATTGGCACAGTTCAAAACCGTGGCAGAAGTGTATCATATTTTGGCACGGTTTTGAACTGTGTCAAATTTTTTTAAACTGTGCTGAATCTCGCACAGTTAAAAACTGTGCCAAAAGTGTGCCAGAAATATCAAATTCTGGCACGGTTTAAAAGTGTGCCAGAAGTGTTCCGGTTTGGCTGAATCTGGCACAGTTAAAAACTGTGCCAAAAGTGTGCCAGAAATATCAAATTCTGGCACGGTTTAAAAGTGTGCCAGAAGTGTTCCTGTTTGGACAAATCTGGCACACTTTTGAGCCGTGCCAGAAAAAAATGGCCATTTTGGAACACCTGATTCTGGCACAGTTTTAAACCGTGCCTGATTCCTGTTTTTGGTGTAGTGTTGACCTATATTCAACCCCCGAACCCGAGAGAGGTCCAAGGACTCCTCAAGGTCTCTGAAGTATCTTTCTAACCATATGCCCCTACTCGATTCGGATCAACGGATTACGTTCTACGATCATTTTTCTAGAAAAATCTGCACGAGACTGCCAATCCACTACACCAAAAATAGCAATCTAGCACAGTTTAAAATCGTGCCAGATAAAATCTGGCCCGGTTTTGAACTGTTCCGGAATAGGGTGTTCCATAATATTCATTTTCTTCTGGAACGGTTTAAAAGTGTGCTAGAATTAGACAAACAGGAACACTTTTGGTACACTTTTAAACCGTGCTAGAATATGATATTTCTGGCACACTTTTGGCACAATTTATAAGTGTTCCGGATTGAATACATTTTGGTAGACTTTTAGCACAGTTCAAATCTGTGCCAAAATTTGATACACTTTTGGAACGGTTTTGAATTGTGCCAAATTTTTTTATCAAAGAAAAAAATTAATTATTTGAAAACAAATCGGGAAAATCATCAAATTCCAAATCTGGTAGAAAAAATATTTGTTATTTACAAAAAAATAAAAAAATTCACAAACTGCGAATCTCGCACGTTGTTGATAAACTAATGTACATACAACCTTCAAAATATTACAAGTCTTAATAGTTCATAGACAAAAAAAAATTGGGTAGAGTTTCCTCTATTTTCTGGAGATTCTAAAACCTGTTAATATAAAACAAGCCCAATGTCAAGCTCGCACGACCATAAATATAACAATAAATTTACAAAACCCGCACGACCATAAAAGTTAACAATAAAATTACGAAAGACTTCACGACCATAACACAAAAAATAAAATCCTAAACATTAACGACATTAAATAAACAACCCCCTTTTGTAAGCTATTGACTTCTTCGTCTGTTTCATGTGGATAAACGCTAACGATAAAATGTTATCCTGCAAAAAAAGATACAAAAAAAAGATGATATCAGTAACTAATTTTAAAAAATTCTCAAATGAAAAATTGCATATACGAGTTATAATTATCGTCATATTTACAAACCGGGAGTCCCGTGATCACGCGATCAATTCTTACGAGTTACATTCGTCTCGTGCGAGGTGTTAGTGCCTCCTATGAGGGCGTTTGGGGTTTTTTTTTTTTTGGATTTTCACCCTTTAGCGGCATGTTTTTAAGCCTAATCTATGTATTTTCAAACTATCATCATATCCTCAAACAGAGAGTCCCATGACTACGCGATCAGTTCCTACTAGTTACATTGATCCCGTGCGAGGTGTTAGTGCCTCTTACGAGGCCATTTGTTTTTTTTTTTGGATTTTCGCCCTTTGACAACATGTTTTCAAGTCTTGATATTTTCAAATTATCATCATATTCTTAAAACAGAAGTCCTGTGACTACGCGGTCAGTTTCTACGAGTTACATTAGTCCCGAGCGAGGTGTTTGTTCCTCTTACGGGGCCATTTGGGGGCTGGTTGTAATACCCCGTATTTTTATGCTATAATTAATTTGGGGATTTATTTAATAAAAATCCGGAAATTAATTATGTTATAATTATTAACGTGACGTGAGTTAGTAATAATATGAAATTGTTGAATATTACTTAAGAGCATAGTAATATATGGTAAATGTCACGAGTGAATGAAAATGACAATTTTGGTAATTTTAGTCGGGACGCGCCCGTGTCGCGTCGGGACTAATTATTGAGAAATAAAAGTAAATATTTTATGAGTTGTCCGTATGGTCGTTTTGAGTGCGCCAACGCGTCCGGAAGGGTCGAGATAGTCAGAAAAGTGTACCCGGGGGTTTAGTTTGGGTCTCGGGATGTTTTTAGTCTTAATTAGTGACCCGGGAGGGCGTTTTGGTAATTTTACAAATTAGGGTAATTAAACCCACGAATTTCAGCCATCCTTAGCAGCCATTTAAGTCAGCCTTTTAGGGTTAGATCATTCAGAACCCTAAGACGGCTAGTGGAGAAGAGAGGAGAGACCTTGCTAGGTGATTCAAGGCCAAAAACACCACATTTTGCACCACCGTCACCACCAACGCGTAGATCGCGAGGAGGAGAACGCAGCCATACCAATATCAGCAGGAAACCAGACCTCTGAAATCCCAGGCAAGTGTTTAACTTGCGTATTTTCGTTGGTGCAATAATCATGTTAGTGTAGGAATGATTAAGAGTATAATCCATGGAGGAAAACCCAATTTTGATAGGGATTTGCATGTAGAAATCATATGAACCTTATTCTGGAAATTAATATGTGAAGTAGATGTTTAACCCACGAAATTATGATGATTTGTTAGAAGGAATTTCTGGAGAAAACTGATTAGAACAAAGGTTAAGAAAACTGTAGGGTTCTTGATGATTAGATGAAATATTAGGTTGTTTAATCATGTTTATTGATGTATATACGCATGCTGATCGTTAAAGAAACCTGGAATTATGTTAGGATGTAAGCAGTACACTTTTTGGGTCAATTAGAGTTGGAAAATATGAGTTTTGATGAAGAAACCTAAGCAACCCCGTCACTGCAGTTTCTGCAGAATTTTCACAGACCTGCTCGATCGATCGATCGACCCTAGATCGTCGATCGATCGAAGGTTCGATCGGTCGACCCCAGACGTGGATCGATCGACCCTCCCTGGCAGCCTATTATTCCCCTTGTTTAATTAGTCGAATTAATTTATCGTGGAATAAACCTTGGGCATTCTAAATAAAATGATTTGGGAGATATTGAGGACCAGTAGAGTATATGGACATATGTTAGAACCTTTAATCTTCAACGAAGATGGTAATTATGGGATGTTTACTTTAGGTTGTTAGATTTATGAAACTTAAGGGTGAGGTGCGTAAGAGAGTTACGTTGGAATCAAATGAAGTTATTTACTGAATTTTAGAATTGTAAAGTTATAACCCATGAGTATTAGGTAATGAGTGAGAAAACCCTTCGAATTAAGGTTAGAGGCGAAACCTTATACGTTATACTAATAAGGTGAAATTTAGGACAAAGGTTGTAATTATGGGTAATGAGAGTGACCTATATTAATATGATGAAATCGGTATATTTATATGAATGTGTGTACATATATTATATACATGTGAAAAACGTACCCGCGCTACTTGCTATACCTGAGGTCACCGCGCTGGGACGATCGTATCCTGTGTTGCTTTATGGGGATATTGAATCGTACCCTAGAAGATAGAGATCCTAGGTACGGGCTATTAAATTGATAGTCGGACGGTCCTAAGAGACGTGTGGGTATGTACTGACCTCTTGGACTTGGAATCTATGCTTCGCCTCAACGTTGTTTTGTATATGTTAATACAGTTCGAGAGTGATTCCGAACTTGTATTTCCCTTTATGTGAGCGATACGGGGATTGGATAGCAGAGTATGCCCGCACCATAGTTTAGTTGGGGTGCCATTATATATATATTTTATGCGAGTAGTTAATATATATATGAGGTTATAAACTTTGAACTGCCTACTGTGATTTGATAAGTAGAACGTGGTTGTTGACTCAAATTATTAAATACTTGTTTTGTGAAAATATGAAAAGGTACGGGGAAATCTTATAATTTAATGAAGCTAAAACGAGAGGAATACTACAAATTGAAAGTAACCTTTTTATAACATTGTTATCGTTCAGTTTTTGAAAACATTTGAGTAAGTTAAGATAAACGAACCATTGGGAAGGCTAGTACGATAGGAGTGCACATTAGAAGAGAGGTGAGTATTTCTCAAGAGAGAGACGAACTAATATGAAGTTGCATTGGCCTGTATCAATTTAAATACTTGCTTAACGTATTCTAAAATCAAACACACTTTCAGGCCCTGACCCGTTTCCTTTTTTCTCTCTCTCTCTTGTATATATATGTATATTTTTCAGGTGCCCAGCCACAGGGGCGTCTTGCTTAGGATTCTTTGAGAAGAACGAGCTGCAGCTTAGGTGGGAGTTGCAGGTCCCTTGAGTAGACGGCTTCTGTCATTGACTCCACTCCTATTACTCTCATTTATGGGGCACGTGTCGCCTTTTTTATCATTTCATTTATTGTTGGGGATTTTTATATTTCAGTTATTCCAGTATTGTTTATGGGATTTGTTTCAGGATGGTTTATGATTTTAGCTTTATATTATTGACATTCGATTGGTGAATGTATGGTTTTATTTAGATTTCGTGGTGTGATTCTATAATGTAGAAATGTTGTTTTGGTATTAATAAAATCTTTTCTTTAATAAAATTTGGAAGTTGTATGAAAAATGTTTTGACACTTAGCTTAATTATTTAGGGTGTTAAATTGGAAAAATTATTTTTATCGACAGTGATGCTGAGAATGAACCAACTGTTTACCTTGATTTAATTTAATAAAGGAGTGATCGCCCGGTATTTAATTAGGCGGGGTGTCACACTGGTTTGGATTTTCACCCTTTAACGACATGTTTTTAAGCATAATCTATATATTTTCAAACTATTATCATATTCTCAAATCAATAGCCATGTGACTACGCTATTAGTTTGTATGAGTCATATTGGTCCCGTACGAGGTGTTAATGCCTCTTACGGATCCATTTGGGGCTGATTTAGGGTTTCACCATCTAACGGTGTGTGAGCCTAATCTACATATTTTCAAACTATTGTCATATTCTCAAATCGAGAGTCCTGTGACTACGAGGTCAGTTCCAACGAGTTACATTGGTCTCTTACGAGGTCTTAGTGCCTCCTATGAGATTGTTTGGGGGTTATTTTGGGTTTTCACTACCAAACGCCATGTTTTTAAGTGTCCTATAGTATTTTCAAAAAAATGCTAAAATCTATAGACACCAAAAATACTTTGTTTACCTAGCAATTTGGTAAGGAGCAAAACTTCATGCAGGATGTGAAGGTAAAATGTTTCCCATCTGGCATAAAAAGAAAACAACAAGATAAGAGAGGGAATTACGATGAAATAAACAATTCACTTAAGTCAACGATTGTTAGAGGCTTAAGAGCACCAATCTCATCATTATCAACTTGAAAAATACAAATTAGGCAACATCTGTAGCCACTCACTTACACAACCCGTACATTAGAATAAAATCACGTTTTATAATTGT
This sequence comes from Sambucus nigra, assembly GCA_949130495.1. Classification (NCBI taxonomy): domain Eukaryota; kingdom Viridiplantae; phylum Streptophyta; class Magnoliopsida; order Dipsacales; family Adoxaceae; genus Sambucus; species Sambucus nigra. The sequence continues at coordinate 601,461,431 of OX422209.1, forward strand.
GCACTCACTTGCACCGCATTCAATCATTAGATATTGAGCATCTTTGGTAACACGAACGTCTACAGGCAACATCTTTTTAATGACATTAGTCATAGTCTTTTAAATGAACCAAACGTTGCATTAATATATAGCATCTAAACAAATAAATTCAAGGAGTATGGTATGAAGTCATGACGTAGCCACCAAAACACCTAAAAAGCTTCCTTGGATCAAGTTTTGGGGCTTTTTAGGATCCGAGATTGTTAAATTCACATATGAAGTCTCATAATTTAGGTTGGGAGCATAAATAATATTATGTCAATCATTTTCCTAACGTTCAGATTTACATGTTATTTTATCAATTTAGATTATACTCCATATTTGTGTCTAACCACTTGGGTGAGATACCCCCACCCCCCCACCCCCCGGTATTCGTACTTATGCTTAAGAAACGGCACCACCACAAACTACCACAAATACCTAATCCAATAACCCATAACTAAATATAAAAGTGAACCAAGGTATAGGTCTATATAAAATATTGAGTTACTCATGCTCTATTTTTTCCTCTCTTTATATCTGTAAATTTGGTTTAACAATGTATCAATCGACAACCAAATTTTAAACTTGGAAGATTTATCTTATTTTTCTACAATTTCACATTCAATTATTGGATCAAATAATCTTGATACACCATTGTCAAACTTCATGACATAACTTATCTTGAAAATAGGTAATACTTTAGTGAAATTAAGACAACACAGAACTTTTTAATAGTGGATCATATAATGTTGAACTCCAACATGTATGCATATATGCGCACATCAACATATATGCATGCAACAACGTATATGTTGCATATATGCAATAACTATATGCATATATGCGTTGCATACAGTAGCATATGTGCTACATCTATGCAATAATTGTATGAATATATGCTACATATATGCACACAACAACATATATGCATACAATAGCATATATGTTGCATATATGCAATAATTGTATGCATATATGCACACAATAACATATATGTTGCATATATGCATAAAGTAGCATATATACACTCATTCCAGCTTTGAGAGGTGCAAACAATCAGTTAGTTGGTGAAAAAAGGAAGGTGATGTAAATAAGATTTACTAGTGAAGCCTTCCTTGCTCTATGCCTATCTCATCTCGCCCCTTACTCCCTCATACAATCTACCTCGTACAACATATTGAACGGGAGACCAATTCCTTAATCTCAGAATCTTTGAGGTTTCTTCTTAAGGAAATGTTTTAATAATGGAGTCATTGTTAAAAGACTCAACACTTACAACATACGACGAATAAGCATAGAAGTATAGTCCCGGAGGCAAAAAAGCACATAAAAATATGAATTTAGTAAGTGCAGAACCAAATACACCAGTACGGTCTGAAACAGAGGGAGGGGAGAGTATACTTGATATGTGTTGAACACCAAATTGAAGATAAACAAAATTAGTACCTGATAAAGCCAAAACAAACACATAAGTAAGCACTATAAGTAGGTTCTTGTAAAAAAGACACAAATTTTGAATATAAAAAACCCTAAATACTTATACATTGAACACTACTAGTGTTGTGACTATTAGGAGCACCATTTGGAGGCTGAAAGAGCAGACAGAAAGTTAAATGCTATCCATTGATATATGGTCAAGCATAATCCTTAGCATTTGATGCAACTTTGGTTGTTTTTATCTAAACTTCTTCATATTTAGTTTAATACTTTTTCGATTCACATTTTATGAAACTTGGGAAGAATATTTATGTGTTTGTTTCAAAGATTTCATTTTTTTAATAACCCAAGCAGGTTATTGAACGGTGAGATGATTTTATCAACGCGCTCAATTAAATTGTTTATATTTCCTGTTTAAAAAACAATTATCATTAACCGCATAAATAACAGAAGTATGTAAGAATCAATAAATGGATAAAAAAAATAACAACCTATAATATGGGTTTCTATTTTTCCCCTCTTCTTTGAACCATATGACCAGGTCAGGGAGGCACTACCAAATCCCAAGCCTGCAACCATTAGCAATCGGTAAAGGAAAGGGTGTTGAGAATCTTCCTATGCCAGAAAAGATCCTCAAGGAAAACAAGATCCTCAATCAGTTGAAGAAAACCCAAGCCAACATCACTCCGTGGGGACTTTTTATGTCTTCCCAGCTACACCGAAATGCCTTGATCAAGATACTCACAAGATCCACAGTCCCTCCTTCCACCATGATAGAAGAAGCAGTGAATCTGGTCGGATCTCTAATCTCTACTAGAATGCTCTCCTTCTTCGAAGAAGAAATCTCCAAGATTGCTCCAAACCACAATTATGTTCTTAATATCTCTGTCAAAGTCATGGGAAAGACCGTCCCACTCTCACTTATCGATAATGGATCAGCTTTTAATGTCTTCCCATTAAGTACCCATAATTGTTTGGGACTAAAAGTGAGCGACCTTGCTCCAACATCTGCCGAAATATGTGCCTATGATAATACCCACTGAGAAGTGACGGGATTTATAAATCTTGTAATAAGGGTTGGCCTTATAAATCCTCTTGTTGAATTCTAAGTCATCGATATTCTAGCCTGTTTTAATTTGCTGCTCGGATGACCATGTCTTCATAGAATTAAGGTTGTGTCTTCTTCCCTTCATTAGAAATTGAAGTTTGTCGCTAATGGGCATGTCATAACCATCTTGGGCGACGAATATAATACCAAAAATGCAAGCTATAATAATCCAGTAATCGAGATATAACACAAGGCAAATGATATGCTTCTGTCAGGCTTCCGAGTTGAACCCCTTCTACTCCAAGTAGGGGACGATTTCAAAGATAAGGTTTACCCAGAGTATAACCCTCATGAAAACGTCAATGTAATCTAGATGTTCAAGAACATGCTCTTCATGCCCATACTGGGGCTGGGACGAAGACAACAAGGGATACTTGAACCCATAGTGTTGAAGAAAGCATTTCCTCCATATGGCTTGGGTTATCAACTATCAGCAGAAGAACTCAAAACGATCTGTCTACCTCGGCTAAAGAGAAGTCTAGAAAGCATCAAGTCTGTCTCAAGAGATTACTTAAATGGAAGATTCATTAGAGAGGGTGAAGATTTCGCCTTTTAGGGCTTTTCTGAACCGTGGTATGATCATGTGGATAAGAAGATGAAACCTCGAATGGAAATCTTTTTCCAAGACAGCTACTCGTGGGCTAAATATTCCCAATATCAAGTGCAACCACTCATTGAGAAGACCATAGCTGATACCGAAGATCCTGAGGGAAGTGACTTTGAGGATTCATTCAATTTATAGACACTAAGGCTGACACCGTATAATCCACTTAGGGGCTACATCGTCGGATCTGTCCCATTGATCAAAGTTGTTGATACACCTCTACTCAACTGGCATGCTGCACATGTGTCACCTGTTGATATTTAACCGAACCTTAATGTTTATCCCCTTTCTTCTTTTCTTGTTCCTCCTTACTCTGATGTAATCGAGAGCTCCTTGGAGGAGGTTCTCAATGCTATTTTTCCTATCAATGAAATAAAGGAAGATTTTGAGTATCTTGCCTTGCCTTACATTAATTTTCTCGATTCTATTAAAACTCTTGATGATGATGATTTTGCAAATGAAAAATTCTTAACTGATATAAATAAGGTTAATAACAAACAACATAATTGCGTTCAAGTTAATGAAGATGAAACTGTTGTTATTAATTTCAGCTTTAGTAGCCAATTGTACGAGATTAGGATAGGGGCCACCCTTGATGAGCATGAGCGCTCACAACATGAAAAATTACTAAAAGAATTCGTGGATGTCTTCGTATGGTCCTATAATGGTATGCCCAACATTGATCCTAAGATAGCTCAGCATGAGATTCCAACTCTCCCTGAATGCAAACCGGTTAAATAGAAACCGCGAAAGCTCCGCATGAATGGTCACTCAAATTTAAAGAAGAAGTGGTCAAATAGTTGAACATGGGTTTCATTTGTGTGATCTAATATCCCTTATGGCTAGCCAATATCATACCCGTGCCGAAAGAAGAAGGGAAGGTTCGCATGTGTGTTGACTACCGAGACTTGAACAAGGCATCTCCAAAGGATGATTACCCACTACCCAACATCAATATGATTGTGGAGAACACATTCAGTCACACTCTCAAGTCATTCGTCGATGGGTTTATCGAATATAATCAGATCAAGATGCACCCAGATCATCAATAGAAAACCGCATTAATCACCCGTTGGTGAACCTTTTACACCATCATGCCATTTAGTCTAAAAAACGTAGGGGCTACCTACCAAAGGGCTACCATAACCATCTTGCACAATCTGATTCACAAAGAAGTCGAGGTCTACGTAGATGATATGATTATCAAGTCTAAGACTAGGGAAGGTCATGTTCCCTCTCTCCAGAAGTTCTTTGAACGACTGGGACGGTACCAGATGCGATTTAACTCACATAAATGCATCTTCAGCATTACCAAAGGAAAACTCTTGGGATTCATGGTTAGTGATAAATGGATAGAAGCAGATACTTCCAAGATGAAAGTCATACTCAAAATGCCACCACCTCAAACGGAGAAGGAAGTCCGAGGATTCCTTGGGAAATTGTAATATTTCAGCCGATTCATTAGCCAATTGACTTCCATTTGTGAGACCATCTTCAAACTCCTTAGAAAGGATTCAACCAAGGTTTGGAATGAAACTTTCCAAGAAGACTTTAACCGAATTAAGAAATACCTAATCCGACCTCCAATACTCATGCCGTCGTAGCCTGGTCTTACCATACTCTTTTACCTAACCGTAACAGATACTGCAGTTGGGTGTTTGGTAGACCAATACCTCAAAGAATCCAACAAGGAAAGATCCATCTACTATGCCTATCGCAAATTGGTCAGGTATGAAGTTAACTACAAAACTCTAAAGAAAGCATGTGTCGCTCTTGTCTGGGACACCTAAAAACTACAACACTACATGCTCGCCTTTCCCATCAACTTCTATACCAAATGGATCTTATCAAGTACCTACTCAAAAAACCTGCCCTGTCCAGACGAATGGCCCGTTAGTTGATGCTTCTAGTCGAGTTTGATATTGTATATATCACACATAAATCCATGAAAGGAAGAGCCATATCTGATTACCTTACTTACTACCCTATGAAAGAAGTCGATGTATAGATTTTCGAGTTCCCAGATGAGAATATCCTCTGTACCTCCCAAGAAGATATTTGATGGAAAATGTTCTTTGACAATGACACTAACAAGAAAGGGTATGGCATTGGGATACTGCTAATTACCCCTGATGACTCTCACACTCCCATTGTAATCAAACTGGATATTCGCTTCACCAACAACATGATTAAATACGAGGTGTGCATGGTAGGCCTCAAAGTTTCCCTCAATAAAGGAATTAGATATCTCGATGTCTATGGGTATTCAACCCTCGTCATCGGTCAAGTGATCAGGAGATAGAAAGTCAAGGATGAGAAACTCCTACCCTTACATGCCCACTTAGAAGAGCTAGCTTCCAAATTCTAAGAAATCACCTTCCACTACCTAGATCGAGCAAAGAACAAACTAACCGATGCCCTTGTACCTTAGCCTCCATGATTGACATTCCCAAAGGAATAACCATAGCCCCTTTCCTTGTCCAAAAGTAAGATAAAGCAACTCACTTCTACCACATTGAGCGTATCACAAAAGAAGATCTCGAGATAACCAACTATTGGTACCATGATATTTTGCGCCTCCTCAAGCATGGTAGGTACCCCCAAGGTTCTGACAAGAAAGATCGAGCAACCCTCTACAGACTGGCTGGCCAGTATATTATTTTTGAGAAATCACTGTTCCAGAGAAACTTTAATAGAACCCATTTGTACTGCATCGTAGGGCCTGATATTAAAGAAATAATGCAGAAAATCCACAACAAGGAATGCGAACCCAATATGAATGGCCATATTCTCTCCAAGAAGATCATTTGATAGGGCTACTACTGGACTACTATTGTTTAGGATTGCAGTGCCTACGTTCGAAGATGCCTCAAATCCCAGCAGCTTTCCAACCTACAACACTTGCCTTCACGGGAATTGTACAACATGACTTCTCCATGGTCTTTCTACACATAGGGCATCAATATTATAGGGAAAGTTACACCTAAAGCGTCCAACGATCATGAGTTCATCCTAGTTGCCATTGACTACTTCACTAAATGGGTCGAAGCTGAGTCATGTGCAGTTCTGAATGCTAAGAAAATGGCCAAGCTCATCAATAAAAACATCATCTGCCGATATGGGGTCCCGCACGAGCTAGTGTCAGACAATGAGTTACATTTCGAGGCAGATGTTACAAAGTTTATCGATGAGTATGGGATTTAGAGACACAAATTCTCTCCATACTGACCTCAAACCAATGGAGCAGTTGAGGCCACTAATAATAATCTCAAAGACATCATCAACAAGATGACCGAAAGTTATCGAGATTGGGTCGACCGGGTCCCTTATGCCTTTTGGGATATCTCACTTCAGTTCAAACCTCTATTGAGGATACCCATGACACTCTAGTCTACGGCATGGAAGCGGTCCTACCCGTGGAGCTGGAAATCCCTTCACTACGTGTCATGCTTGAAAGTAAAGTTAGCGAGGAAGATTGTCACCAAATTCGTCTCGACGAGCTGTCACTCTTGGATAAAAGGAGGCTGAAAGATCTATATCACATACAAGGGTACCATTGCCATATAACGCAATCATTAAATAAGAGAGTCAAGGATCACGGTGTCCGAGAAGCAAACTTATCCCTCAAATAGATAGTAGATCTCATCTGGGGCCCTAGAGGAAAATCCATGCCCATTTGGAGTGACCCCTACATTGTGAACAAGATCTTGCCACGTGGCGTCGCTATGCTCACCGATCTTGATGGAGAAGAAATGGCGCATCCAGTCAACCTAGACCTTCTTAAGAAATTCTATCCCTAGTCTGAAATCTCGGTGCGCTACGATTCTTCTCATCTCCCTTCTATTTAAAAAAAAATCTGCATTTCCCTCTACTCAGAACTACATGGGTCCTGATCCTTTAAAAATCCTTTTATTTCAAAAATTAATTTCAGAAAATTTTCAAAACCCTGAGAGTACGTAGGCAGCTCATCCGCTTTACATGAGCACGATCCCTTTTTTTCAAAAATTGTTATTCTATTCCTATGCCCAAGAACGACAATTCATTTTAACATAAACATGAATATCATGATTATGTATGCCTTAGCAATTAGCATAGATAATTCAAATGCAAAACTCATCAAGAGTCACAACTAGATGATCAAAATTCCTTCATTCCATTATTTGAGAATTCCAGTACAATTATATCAACGTAAGGAATCAACGACTTCCCTCGCTAGTCTAATCCTACTTTCCTAAAAAATCAAATCAAAAAAAGCCCCACTATAGCTAAAACAACCCTTCTAAATCAAAATAACCTATATAACCAAACCAATACAAAAGATTCACAAATAAATTCCCAGGGGTCCTACCCACAGCTGCCAGAGGAACTAGCTATATTATCACCCATATCTTAGGGTCCCTAAACTTCCCCTACCTGAAAAGGGTGCCGCTAATGCTCCATTGAATGATAAGGACAGACCAGCCTGTGAAAAACCACAACACCTCCCTCCATGGTGTCAGATACGATAAACCACTTTTATCGATCTACACAACCAGCATCTTGGAAACTACTCTTCTCCTTAACCACCTCATGTAGTACCCTGAAATATGCTAGACTCTACCAACATACTATGATGGACAGGTCGATGGTCGGCGATTCTCCTGCAAGGAGCCCAGCTGCATGCGCATACGCTCTGTCAGATCCTCCACATGAAAGAGGTCAAGTGTCTGTAGTTGCACAATCTATTCTGAACCAAATCGGTGCAGAAGCAGCCGAGGAAAGTAGAAAGAGGTATGCCTGAGGCCTACCAACTGAACATACTGGTATTCTTCGAGTTCCAGAATGGGCATCCACTCCCCCCACCAAGGCACTAACCAATGCAACTCTCGAGCCCCGTGCTTCGGGAACTTATTTTACTAGCTCTTAATATCTAGGCTTACACTAATAAAATAGCGTGAGAAGAAGTTTGGCACTGCCGACAAAGGATACTCGTGTGGGAGATCCATACAGAATCTCTTCGAAAACCACATGAACAATATTATGGGGCTACCCCTCAGAAAGTCAGAACGGCCTTCCCGTTAAGAATCCAGACCATTCAGAGTCTTCGTCAGTATCACTACCGTAGGATTGTTATGGTATGACATCCAGGAAACAATGGCTGCAAGTTGTGGATCCACTAGCAGTTCCCCAGTCAACAACATCACTTTTGAAACCAAGCTCAGAATGACATCTCCAGCATCAATACAGTCTCTTCAACAAAACAAGTTCAGCACAATCTAGTGAAGGCTAAAAGCACCACTTTATTACCAAGCTCTCAGTTTCCCCTTCAGCATACCAACCAAGCCTCCAAGGCCTTCCTTCACTCAAAAATTCCAAAACACTCATTTTTCCTATTTTTTCTCAAAATAAATCCTTTCAAAAGGGAAGCCCTTTTTTCAACCAACCCATCAAATCCATCTTCTACTCAAACAAATTCAAAAATCTCCAAAAACACAATCTTTTTATTCTTTCTCAAAATAAAAACTTAGCAGTAAACTAAAATGCATATGGAGTAAGCCACTAAATCAAGATAATCAAATGAAATATGCATATCTTTTTGCATTTTGAGTCTCTATTCATGTGCAATACCGCTACATCAAACATGAAAAATATCACACAGTCAACGATGAATCTACAAGGAATCCTTAGGGGAAAGAACCAGAATTTGATATCACCTCATCAGACATACCCAAACTCAGTTGCGCTTTCCCCAGTCAACCCTGTATGCCGGATGTCCGTCCCCTAGGGATAAAAGGTCACCTGTCGATTCCCCAGCAGATAAACATCAATATCGAAAAAGGTCATCAAGGGAAAATGGTCTCCAGAGGAAAAAGGAATTTACCTAAAATACTGTGCCACTTCCGTTCGGTACCCCTCACACTATATCGGTCGACACATTCTTTAAGATTTTGTATAGAAATTCCCAAAAATACCCTGAAAATTCCCAAAATTACCAAATGGATTTAAGAACCCTTTTCATCAAGAAAATCTTTTTTACCACACTCATCTCCCCAGTGGAACTCTTACCTCCTTGGAGAAATTCCCAAAATCAATTGGATATCCGCCTCATCAACACCAAAGGAAACCACAAAAACAAAAAATTCTCCATCCAAGAAAGCATCCAACCCTCAATCCCCAACGAAACTACAAGATACATATACCCAGTGGAGTCTCCAAATTTCCCCAGGAAAATATCTATCTTAAGCCCTCAAAATTATCTTAGACCTCGAGTATTGGGTCATCACCTCTTTTAGGTCAGAATTGACCTCGGCCCTGGGTCGTCACCTCTTGTAGGTCAGAATTGACCTCGGCCCTTGGGCGCCACCTCTTTTAGGTAAGAATTGATGTCAGCCCTTGGTCGTCACCTCTTTTAGGTCAGAATTAACCTCGGCCCTCGATCGTCACCTCTTTTAGGTCAGAATTGACCTCGACCTCAGGTCGCCACTTCTTTTAGGTCATAATTGACCTCAGCCCTTGGTCATCACCTCTTTTAGGTCACAATTGACCTCAGCCCCGGGTTGTCACCTCTTTTAGGTCAGAATTTACCTAGGCCCTTGGTCGTCACCTCTTATAGGTCAGAATTGACCTCAGCCTCGGGTCCTCACCTCTTTTAGGTTAGAATTGACCTCGACCTTGGTTTTTCACCTCTTTTATGTCAGATTTGACCTCAGCCCTGGGTCGTCACCTCCTTTAGGTCAGAATAGACCTTGACCCTCGATCATCACCTCTTTTACGTCATAATTAACCTCAGCCCTGGGTCATCACCTCTTTTTTTATCAAAATTGACCTCAGCTGGGTCGTCACCTCTTTTAGGTCAGAATTGACCTCGACCCTCAGTCATCACCTTTCTTGGGTTAGAATTGACCTCATCCACGGGTACCTCTTCTAGGTCAAAATTGACCTCAACCCTCGATCGTCACCTCTTTTATGTGAGAATTGACCTCGGTCCACAAAATTGACCATCCTCAGCATTCCCTTTAGGTCCTCATAATCGACCTCGACAATCTGAATTAGTTACCCTCGTCCCTTAGGTCCTCAAAATCGACCTCAAACCTCAGAATCGGTCATTCTCGTCCCTTAGGTTCGCAGAATCGACCTCTTCCTAAAACGTCATGTGGTATCTATTCGACGACTTTCGCTTATTTTAAGCTCACCTGTCAAGGGGCTCGGTAGACACCACATTATAGGCCCCCTAAGTCTCTCCTTAGGTCCTTAGCACCTCCCCATTTCACTACAAACCCTAGGTCACACTCTAAGTACCGATCTTGAGGTCATCAAGCCCTTCCGGACCCCGTTGAACTCCGGTCAACTCTATCGTCAGAGTAAAAGCTCTTTGAATCTTTGAAGGGCTTTGAACCCCCTTTCCAAAGGTCTACCACATGCACAAATTAGCATAACGAGTCGAACAAATAGACCATTTTACTACCAAAAATCGATTCGGAGGCCACTGGGTGCTCCCGGGCCTCGATTTCTTTGAAACTTCTAAGGACACTAAAACCCTTTTGCAACGGTCCACCCCGTGCACGAAACGGCATAACTGTTTGGACAAACGATACATTTTCTCGAAAAATTGATCCGGAGTCCACCAAGCACTCTCAGGCTTCGTTTGACCAAATTCAACTATTCATATTAAACGACACTGAATGAATATCCAAAGGGAACTAAATACCCTTTCTAACGGATCGCCCTGTGCACGATTTTGACTTGTGGTACGAACGAAAAATCCATTTTACTCCAAGAGGTCAACGGGTGCTTCCGGGCCCCGATTAACTAAGGTCAACTTTTCTAACCAAGCGAAGCTCTTTGGAATTCAAAGTACATCTCCTAAACTTTCCAACGGTCCACCCCGTGTGCAATTCTGACTTACCATATGGATAAACGATTCGTTTATGTCTGACGTTCTCCCGTCCAAAGGATTGATGCGCGCTTTCGAGCCACATTTGACCCATAGTCAACCCCCGTACCTAGGAGAAATACAGAGGACTATTGAAGGTATATGAACTACCTTTCTAGCGATATGCCCCGTGCACAATTCAGATCAACGAATTACGTTCTACGATCCTTTTCCAGAAAAATCTGCATGATACTACCAATCGATGGGTCTAGTTCCCTACATATCGGCAGTGTGTCTAGGGTCACTTATCGATAGGAATGACTAGGTAATTCCGGTTGACACCACCCCTCACCCTATAAATAGTGGGCATGACCTCACTCCCAAGGCACACCAGAGATCCATCAGCATCAGTGATCCCAGCAACATTCTCTCAAAATCAACAAAGTTCCTCCATGTGAAATTCCGTTCAAGTTTATATTCCCATCATTTTCAGACCCAATTTGGAAAAATCTCATTCTTTCTCATCCAATATTCATCTTACATTCAAGGGAGTTCATCCCAGATCAAAGATCAAGCTTCACATAAGGTTCAATTCCTTCCCTCTCTATTTAAATTCCTTATTTTTACATATATTACATTAGATTCATAATCTAGTTCTTACTTTTGTTCATACACATTAATATCTACATTTTTATTAGTATATTGTACATACTTTATTTTCTATAAAAAAATCTAAAACAAACAAAAAGAGGGTTACGCTCCTAAATTCCGAACAGGATTATCCATCACTTTTTCAAAACCAAAACACATTTTTCAACACACACCTATAATAAAATCCCGTTCGGATCTATGGGATGAACCCCACCCCCAATGTCGCATTCGAAATACATGTACTTTGATGCCTTTATAGGCTATATAGGCGTTTCGGATTAAAACTCCTTACTCGAATCCAATTTTCTAATTTTCCAATTTTTTCATTTCTCCAAATTTCCAAATTCACCAAAATCCTCATTTTCATATTTATCATATTCTTGCATTAGTATACATATTATGCTTATTAGCGTTTCATCCAACACATATTATCGTTTCATCATACCGATCAATATCGCGATAAACGCATAAATCATATTTTCTATATGTTATTTTGGGAACATTCCTATGAATGACCTCAATCCATCTCTTCCATGGTATGAGTTGGGGCGATTCCGATATCCATTATATATACAAGCACACACACTTCATGTAGAAATAAAAGAAAATAATAACACTAACCCATGACAGACCAAAATGGCGGGATGGGTGCCAAACACTATCACATTCCGTAACTTAGCCCCCAAACCTCTGAACTATTGATTTCGTATGTATCAATTTGTCTTTGATGCCATTCTCTCAAGGCGAAAACATGTTCTTTTACCTGTTTTGTGCAAAATAGGCTAGCGATTCCATCTCTTTACATTTACCTCACATCGACGACGACCGAAGCATTCCCAATTAGGGCGTGATACTTTTCGACCCCCTTCCATCTCCATTTTCAATCCCCCCTTTTTTGGCGAGCTAAAGAAAAGTGGGAGGAGAGGAAGCCAGTGCGCTATCTCGATCGGGATGGCCACATAGTGACATTGATAAGGCCATAGTGGTAGTTTTAAACATCATTCAAGGAGAAGTTGGTCCTGCTTAGGTAATTATGCCATATTTCTTAATTAAATTTTAAAAGTTTTTATGGTATAACTTATCTATTCAGTCTAGTTCTGTGATACAATGATTTGAATTTTGGGGGTTACAATTGACTAATCAAGACTTGAAAAAAATTCTTATAAGAATCATAGGCAAACTAGACCTTTTAAGGACGTGAGTCGATAATATAATTTATAAATATGTTATAATAATAATTACATGAGTAATATTTAATCTCAGTTATCAATCCAATGGTCATCATGAATTTAGTTAGATATAATCTGTTGAAATTTATATCAATCGGATCAAATTCATATTCACGAATCCTAACAAATCTTTTTTTGTTAAAATGTTTGAACTTTCAAATAGGACTACTGTCAGAGTATTCAACATAACTGTTGTCTTTGCTAAAAGTTTATGGCACAATAGATAATTGAAAGGTTAAGCATTTCTCCATCAGTTAAGCATTCATACGTCTTCAATCGCATATACAAATTTCAAAGTCTCAAATGGTTTTTTTACATTACATTTACCTACATGGTTCCAAACTCAAGCTATGAAATCCATTACACGGAGCAAAGACTGAATCATAGGGTACCTATTAAACTCATGCACCATTGGATCTAAATTCCACATTAGTCAGGCAGGACTTCTCTAACTTTGCATGATAAACTCATATAAACAATTTCATGTTTTTATGCCCTTTGAGAATAAGATATGGATCTTTCCACTGCCAAGTGTGATCGACTAATAGTAATGATGGGGATGCCGGCATTGGCTTCATACACAACAGCTTTTACTTTGGCATTCGTACCCTCTTCCTTTATGTATATTTTAATTAGTTTTGAATGTGGATCGATGGGTGGGATGCTATAAAAACCCTCAGCATCACTCAATAGAACAAGGAGGCCAATTTTAAGCTCAAAAGTTAGTTGAGCTGCTAAACAGTCATTGTCCTAGAATATACTAGAAGAATCCTCATATAGATCTATCCTCTTGCTAATAGCATCATTTTCACTAAATATAGGAACAACCATTAAAGCCAATAATCATTTTACTGTTTGAATTAGTTGCTCCCTGAGATCTGAATCTCTAACATCATTATCGGTCACTAGAAGCTGAGCTTATGTCACATCAAGCTGACTAGAAAATGCGTCATAGAGAGCCATGAGAACATTTTGTCCAACAACTGCACAAACCTTTCCATCAAGCTCCACTTTTGGTCCTTGGAGGTCAGCAAAGTTGTTGTTAACTAGTTTCTTGTATTTAAGCCATTGAAGGCCAACACGAACAGCTCCTCATGTCACAAAAATAACCTAATATCCTTGAGTGTTCAATTCTTCAATATGCTCATAAAGTGCTACTAATCTTCCAAGTGCTAGCCTTCCATCACTATCTCGAGTGATGACAATAGATCCAACCGTGATGACGTTACGTTTCGTTAAGGAACGCTTGAGTTGAATCCGTTGAGTCCATGTTAGCGACTCTTCAACCACAAAGACTCTAGGAATCCTTTATAAATCTTGATTTGATTGATCTACTTATACATCCATCAAATTATTGGATCTAAATCAAAACTTGATCCATTTATAAGAGTAGCCCCACTATTATATCATTCCATTCTTCAATTTATATGCTCAATATGTTGGATTTGGATCAAAACTTGAGACATTTGAATGTCTTGTTTTGTTAATTTTTAGTATTAAATGTAATAAAAGGGGACTAGGCATTCTTCTCTTCTAACCTAGTTTTTATCATTGTGAATTTGTTGTTGCTGTAGCCATAAGCACGTGTGTATTTGTTGTTGCTGTAGCCATAAGCACGTGTGTAGAACTTCATAATATTGTCGCATTTTTTCGAATGATCTAATGTTCTTAACATTTTCTTCGTAGGATGTCATGTTTTTTAGGAATTGTATATGACTTTTACCCTTCTCAACTTTTATTTATTTCAAATGTAGTGCTAATTCATGTGTTTACCTGAAGTTGATTATGCAAAATTATACTAATATTTCACTCATGCATGAATCCCCACTTATGTTGATTATGCATTGTGGGGTCCAAATTGTTCTTTTGAAAATACAAACTTCACTTAATTTTATCGTGATTTGTTTTATAGTCCAATATATGTCCCTTTTCTTCATTTTAAGCTAATGAAGTTACGTACTGATGTTAGACCTTTTTTTACAGATCAACATTAGACCTTTCTCTAAGGTCATTGAATTTTTTTTGTACGACTTTGGTTACCCATTAATGATAGGCATGTTTAAGTCCGTATAGAGATTTTTGGAAGTGACAAACTAAATTATTTGTCCCATTTCTACAAACCCCCTAAGGAAGTTACATATAAACTTCCTCGTCTAAGTCACCATGGAGAAAGGCATTATTAACATCAAGTTAATTTAAATGCCAATTATGAGTGGCGATAATAACAAACAAATAATGAACAATTATAAGTTTTTCCACAGGAGCAAACGTTTGTTGATAATCAAGGCTAAATTTCTTATTGTAGATGGTTTGTAACACTCGAGGCTTCCATTAGATTTGTATGTCAAGATCAAGGAAAAGGAGATGGTTTCTCCAGGGGTAGAGTCTGCTAGCGGGTCGTCATTTGGGAAGAGATGTTTCCAAAGTGGGAATGGGACTGGAAGAATGGGGTTACCTGAAGGTAGGTTTAATGGGAGCAAGAGGAAGACTGGCACCATTGATGTTCCTCCTGTTAGGATAGTCATATGATTTCTTTTGTTAATTAAAAGAGGATGCATTTAAGATACTCCGAGTAACCAATCAACATGAATCTGACATTTCACTGAGTAACCAATCAGCATAAAATATGTATTTTTTTTAAATTTAAAAATCTAGGAAAATTAGATTGGAAGTTAGTAGACTTCACAACAAACCATCAGCACATCTATATAAAGTAAGATAATTTCAGGACAAAATGGCAAATAATAAAAGGTTGTTTGTTCAAAATCCAGACTGCATGACTGCGAAAACTGAAATTTAGGAAATGAAAATTTTAATATTGAAATAACAATTTTGAATATTTGAGGTGTATATAATAAAATTCAATGATAAAATTTTAGGGTGTCTTTGACTGGCATTGCCTTCTTTTCCATGGAAAATACCTCTATATACTCTATTTTTTCTTGATTGCAAATGTGTTCGAACAAAATGCTAGTCTTAAATGTGACATGTGTTCCACCAATCCTCATTCTTACATCTTTTTAACCAATCTTATGTGTATATTAATGACATTTGTCATGGTTGGCGAAAAACATTGACAACTGGGAAAGTTAACAAGAAGATTTTAAAGCTTTTCATTGCGGCTGGCAAAGAAGTCCTCTCCCTCATCAACGTGCTTGATATTCAACATGTCATCACCCTTGTCCTTCCCACAAGTAAGTTTTTTTTAAAAATTTTTTGAAAGACGGCTAAATACCAAGCTCTGCAAAATAATGACCAAACTCAGCATGCCTAATAAACATAATTACATTGAACTGTAAAACATGACAAATAAATAAAATTTAGAGCTACATTATGTTATTTATAATAACCCCAAACTTCAAGAAGTGAAAATTGGAACCTGCTTATATACAAAACTATTGCATATAAGGTATACAACACTGCTGCTTAGATACAATATTATAGCATAAAAAGTTGCTCAAGTGTATCTACTGTCACAACAAAATAATGATTTAACATAAAGATACTGCATTACATAAAGATATCTATTGTATCTACTGTCAAAATAGAGTATTTACTATATATATCCTTGGCACAATGTCAAAATTATTATCCTTCAAAA
Source organism: Sambucus nigra (assembly GCA_949130495.1). NCBI lineage: Eukaryota > Viridiplantae > Streptophyta > Magnoliopsida > Dipsacales > Adoxaceae > Sambucus > Sambucus nigra. The sequence continues at coordinate 601,477,934 of OX422209.1, forward strand.
TCGGACATGATGTGGTAGGCTACTTGTGATGAAGATACTACACTACATAATTTATTACAAATTCGAATGTATCATCACATTTATATATTCTAAAATAATGAAGCCATAAATATAGTTCTGACCTCAATGATTTGCTAAAAGTAGTTGATTGCTCTGCCTTTCCATTAAATTTATCATATGTCATGATATGTAGTAAGACTTAAAGTTATAAGAATTCGAAACATGTAATAACAATATTTTTAATTTTTGTCTTAAATAAAATATTTATTTACTTTACGTCCCTTTTTTCGGATATTGCAAGGGTCCCATTTCAAAACTTTGCCTTAGGCCCCCAAAACCCTAGGGTTGGGCCTGCAAAGACTCCCCCTAAAGTGTGAAAATTTTGTTGCTAAAAAGACTCTTCAATTTGAACTTTCTAATAAATGTTATTGAAGTCCATATAATTTACACTACATTCCACGTATATTGTGTGTATTGGAAACAGGATGCTAGGGGTAATAGATCGATACGAAATACATGCAAGGAGAATGAGGGTCCAAGATTATCATGTGCAGTTTCTAACTCACATGCGATGGAAGAAATTTATGCGGATGAAGTACCCAACATTGATTCTGTTGACAAGGGCAAAAAAAAGAAGCGGGGGCCATCAAAATTGAATGTAATTACAACTGGGATAAAAGACCATAAAGAGGTAGAATTCAATGAATTTGGGTAACCAATTGGACTCAATTCCATCCAGTTTAATTCTATAATGGGGATTTTATGATGAGAATGTGTACCATTAACATATAAAAGTTGGGATAAGGGGACAATTGACATCAAGGATCAAATACGGGAGTTTGTTACATTGAGTATTATTTTCTCTACTCAATTCCTTTGAATGTCATGCTAGTATTTTATAATTAGTTTATAAATTTCTTTGCACGATTATGTAATATTTTGAAAGTAACTTTGTACATATTGAATTGTAACTAATATAGTGTATTTGTTTTGTATGATTCAACAAAAATATAACCTTGAAGAATGCCGGAAGGCCATTATTTTGGGTCAAACGGGCAAAGCTTGGAAAGATTATAAGTTAAAAATACCAACGCAGATATGAGAAGAAGCTACATGACCAAATTTCGCTCGACATTTTACATTGCTCAAGCCCCCCGGAATGAAGTCAAATGAATGGGATGAATTTGTTAAATCTCGGTTGTCACCTGAATTTGATGTAAGTGAATTTTATTATTTATTTTTTATTTTATCAATAGACTAAAGTCCCCTTTTAGTATTCTCATATTTCTTGCAATTATATATTTTTCTCTTATTTTAATAGAAAATAAGTGAAAATCATAAGGAGGCTAGAGCAAAGTAAATCCATCCACGCACAATTAGTCGTAGAGCCTATGCAAGACTTGAGGAAAATATGATATGTTTCCCCTTTTAAACTCTTATACTTTATAAATAGCTTACATTATTTGGTAATTCTATGTTCTAAAATTTTGTAGAAAGTTGAAGACCCAAATAAATCTATACATTGTGTTGATGTTTGGATAAGGGGATATAGGAGAGAAAATGGCAATCCGGTTAATCAAGTTGTTGGTAAATCAATAATAATCATTTAAACACTTACACAATACTTTACGATTTATTTTTTTATCTACAATGTGTTTATTATATTTTCTAATATGTTGAATTCATATATTTGTTGTAGGAAAAGATGGAAAAAATTCCATCTCATGACTCAACATCATTGAGAGATGATGTAGTAGTAAAGGTGCTTAGTCCTAAACGTCCAGGTCATGTCTGAGGTTTTGGATTTGGGGTGACGCTTACAAAGGTAGATACGTCATTACATAGCGATGCAAGGGTAACGACTCTTGAAAATAAAATTCAATAACTTTTGGAATTGAAGTTGTACATGAAAAGTCGAATGACACAAGGAAATGAACGAAATATGGTATTTTTCTTTTAAATTAAACATGAATCGATACGTATAGTTTTTCCCTTTTCTTATCTACTTCACTTGCCATTTCAATAGGGTCAACATGGGGGTGGTGGGGACGCAATGCATAATGATGAACATACTCCACAAGTTATTGTTAATGAATTATCTAAGTGTGAATTGTTTTACTAGTTGAATTAATAATTATTTTTAATTATTTTCTTTGTACTATTTGTTAGTGCAATCAAGACAGCGCATGTGTACAAAGTGTTCCACAAAATAATTTTACCTGCAAATTGTTACATTAGTTGGGGGTCGGAGAAGAAGTGGCAAGCACATAACTGATTTTATAGACCCAAAGTCACTAGTGCACCATCAAATCCTTGGACCTGATTGCTATAAAGTGCGGGTTGTTGAAATTTTAGTGCCCAAATTGCCAGTGTTTCGGTACACGGATGCGTTTCACACTTGATGATGCAAAAGGAGGTACCATAGCATGGACACACCGATACATTCATTTTGACTAATTAAGTGAGTAGAATAGTTATAGTTCTTGAACTTTATAGTAAGAATTTTATTTTGACATTCTCTCGTATCGATGTCAGGAAGACTTGAGGAATCAAGTGGGTATGGTGTTTCTTTATTGCTTTTGGGATTGAAGGTATATTTTGATTTTTAATTTTTTATTACAAGTGTGTTATTAATTTATGAGAGTATTTACTAAAATTATTTTCTGAACATGTACTTATTTTTGGAAGATGTTGAAGACATTTTGATAGGAATATTTTTAAAGGATGCTATTAGTTTTTTTAAGGAAGATTGCATTTTAACTTGTTAGGTTATGCTTGTTTCATCTTAATCCCATGTTTCTATATGGCTTATAACTCCCAAATGTTTATTACTTCTACTTTTTTGGATATGACTTTGATATTATGGTTATGAGCACATTTTATGAGTTCGTCTTAATTAAATAAGTTTTTTTTTTTAATTTCAAGAATTGTGGAACTGCCAATTATGATACAAACATTTATTTGGATATATTAATGTTAGTACAAGTAATGGGTATTTGAGAAGCTAATTTTAAAAAAAAAACTTTACACCTTTAACGACATGTTTTATATATCGTAAAAGGATAATTACGACTCTTATATTTTATCATGTACAATATTAACGACATGTAGGTTTAGTCGTAAAATATCATTCACGATACATTATAAGTAGTCCCGAAAGGTTTTTTTGGGGAATGACTTTTACGACTAGTAACTAGGTGTCGTGGATATTTATTTCAACGACACTTGGAAGGTTTCGTGAAATTATTTTACGACACCACAAAGGTGTCGACATAGCAAGTAACTTTCAACGACAACCCCCTCAACCACATCAGAAATTGTGTTGTGGAAATAGTTTCACGACACATATCAGGTGTCCTAGAAATGACTTTTTCTTGTAGTATATTATTAAGTTTTTTATTCACCGAATTAATTTCAGTTAAATAATACCCAACTCCATCAGTAACCATTGTCCATAGTAATATTAGGGAGACTCTGAAATGTGACCTTTTTTTATGACGTGATTGATGTGTTAACCACACATTGGGTGGTGTTTTAAATTGATCCACGTGACTTACAATCACCACCCCATGTATGTTTAACATATATGACAATCACTAGAAATTGATCCACGTGACCGAAATTAATATTTCAATGTGTTATTTTAAAAAAAATCAAATGAAAATAATGTCTTTTGTTATTTTTAAAAAATAGATTAAAAAAACTAACAGTTTTTACCCTTTAAAACTGTCTGCTTTTTCTACCTATTTTTTAAAAATAACAAAATACATTATTTTGATATGAATATTTTTACAGGGGCACACTGAAATATCATGAACCCATATAAAAAATATCAAGTCACGCTCTCCAACATACCTCACTTAATATACCATTTTTTTTTAAAGTAAAATAATATTTTTTTAACCAACTCGGCATATATGATCTGCATAGTGAGGAGATCATGTAATAAAATAATCATAAAAAAATTCAATCCGGAAGTAGATAAGATGGTGGTAAAAATTTGAACGGCCGAAAAGTGCTCATATATACACACTTATCATTTCATCCATTTTCGAGTTGAATTTTTTTACGATTATTTTTGCAGATGATATCATCACTACGTAGATCATGTATGCCGAGTTTGGTTAAAAAATACATTTTTTTTACTATTTTAGAAAAATAGGAATGTTGGTAGGAGGTATGTTGGAGACCATAACTGTGTATATATATACCACTACAAATTCAATCAAATAAATAAACAAACAATACATGTGATATAATTTTGCCATTAAAAATGAATTATTCTTCAGAACAAGTTGAGTAGCAAACTCAGGAAGCTAGACGTGAGCATCAAATTCATCGATGATTGGGTGCTTTTTGCGAGGGACCCAATTTTGCTAGTTTAATTTTAGGCTGACGATTACAGAACGTTGTTACAATCGAGACCTTCTTTGCCTTCGCGACACAAACGAGAAAACAATCCGGGCGGGTATTTTCCATAGAGGTTTATGTTGTCGAACAAGGTGCCGGCGCATTGGCTTTTCACGTCATTTACTTGGTCGGCAAAAGGGCAAGCTAATTGCTTAAAGGCCGTGCAACATGGTTTGGGTTGGTAATTTGGACCTTTACATTGACTAGTAATCGTTGTGTAATTTTGGTTCTTAAAGTCCACGGAGCAACCTGCGAAATATGCGACATAAAAGGTTATTGAATTCGACAAAAATTCTCGAAAGTCAGGTTATTGAATTTGATAAATACTTTCGAAAGTCCCTAATACAGTCTCAACACTAGGTGACACGTGTCCGGTTCGCACTTTTAAAATGCGGACTAGTCCGCACAAGAGCAGTATTGTAGATAGATAGATAGATAGATAGATAGATAGATAGATAGATAGATAGATAGATAGATAGATAGATAGATAATTTTGAAGTTGTTACTCATATTCTGATCAACAAAATTCCAAATGAGGACTTAGTAAGCTACATTAAAATATAAACATGTGCATATGTAGAATTATCAAGTTTCTTTATTGTCATTAGGAAGCACAAAGAAAACAGACTTTTGTTAGAGACGTATGGGATTTATAAACAATTTTTAGTACCATTGTTGTAGCTATTTTTGGTTTATTTATAATGATAGAAATAAATCATCATGATTAGAATTTTTTTTTTATTCAATTGGATTGATTGTGTTATGTAATTCTCTTGTGTATTTTTTTTTTTCTGCATGTACTTCCGTTATTCTCTGTTGTGGGACAAATTGTCCCCTTAGCTTTGTACCTTCCTTTTTTTAACTTTAGTGAAAGATTTTATTTATTTCAAATATTAAGAATAAACGAAGAAGAAAAATGTTCGAGTGACAGAAAACCTAAGGAAAAATATTTTATCGAGTGAAAGAGATTAAATTCCCACCATCTTCATTTGTATATTCATTCAGTAGATTGTTTAATACATCAACCCCACGCAGCCTAAAAAAAGTTTATATCCAATTTAGATTATCTGATTTAAAGACACTTTAATGGTACAAATGATTAAGGAAACCTCTTATCTATTAATATGACCATATTCACATGTTAAACTTTTTTTATTAAAAAACTGTCACATAAATAAGTTATATTTTTAAGGAGACTCAAGTCATAATTTTACATCGCCATTAAATAATGATCATAATAATTAGCTCATAAAATTTCCATAAACATCTATAGTTAGTTGACCCTCTAACAATTACTTTTTTTTTTATAATTTGAGAATCTCTATTGATTACTGTTCTTTTAGGCTTGATAAATAAGTTATGTTTATATAAAACATTTTTCTCATTGGTTTTATCAAAATAAAATTTCTTCAATAGGTCTTATTCATACATGTAACATATATTCACTACCTATTTTCTAATTGGACCTAAGGAGCAAAAATATTTTTTCATGAAACGTATTGAAGTAAAAAATACAAATCACATGACCCATTTATTTACATACTTAGTAAACGTGGATATTTTTGTATAAATTTGATGACTGTATAATTCATAGGTGTTTTTGGTTATCATTATGAAATTAAAATAGATACATGCAAACTTAGATGTTAAGTCGATAGAGAATATAAATAAATCTTCTAAAGATGATCAACATCAAAGCCTTTGATTGTTGTTTTCAAGTTGATGGCGATGTGTATATTTAGATGTATATAATAAATGTTATGAATCCAAAAACTCATATTGGTTTAGGTCCCAGAAAATTCGAAAAGGTCTCCCAACAAAAGAGTTATGCTGGTGTAAAAGGGTTTCTTTTTATTTTGCTTCTAATAATGAAAAACATGCATGATGTATAATTTCAAGATTTATAATCGTCCTACATTTAATTCTAGAAAAGGAGAAGAGGTATAAACCTGTTTTTTCCTGAAGAAGGCTACGGCCTCTCGGGGCTCCCGAGCCTGCACATTTACAAAATAAACAAAATTAAAATTACAATTCACATATGATTCGACCACGCGCGGACCCAATCAACATATTTCCTAACACACTATTTCAAAACGACACCATTTTAGGGTGAAATGAGAAATTTGCTTATCATTTCACCCAAAAACGACATGTCGTTTTATGGTACTTTATATGTAAACTCGTTTTTTGAATTTGCGCCTAATGGGTTTTGTAAACTCGTCCAATTATGGCTACTCGATGGCACAATTGTACATTAACAAGGTATTTTCTTAATAAATGAAACTAAAACATTAGCATCTATCCTTTAATATCTCCAAGAAAAACTCTGGGCCATCCTATTATTTATAGGGATGAGTTTAACCTATTCCTCCTATTTATTTGGTATTACCAATTGCTAAATAATTTTCATTTAATCATTTGATCTCACCTCATCTCTATATATTTCATAAAAACTTAATTTTAAAGGTACGTTTGGTTCAGAGTAAAATATATTTTAACGCGATGAAAAAATAATATGATGAAATACATTTTCACCTATTTAGAGTTAAATTTTCTTCTCTATTCATGTTAAAAGTTTCATAATTCTAAATTTTTCACTTATTTACAATATCAACCCAATAAAAAATTAATTTTAAATATGTGAAAAAATATTTCACGATTTTACTTTTCTCCCCAGTTAAAAATATTTCACTCTGAACCAAACGGCCTTAAGTAGAGCTGATAATTGAATACATTTTCTTAGATTATCAATAGCTCCAACGTGCTTAATTGAGAAGTACACCAAGGTGGGCTATTTGATGCTTCTCCCACTTTTCACATCATCCATCTCTCTTTAACAATATATATACACTATGCAATATAAAACCAAAATAAAGGTCTATTTGATGCTTCTACAGATTAAGTTTTATTTTTTTATTTTTTTTATTTTTTATTTCATACAACTTATTATAAAGTTCTATTTTTATTTTTGAGTGTGTGCGTGAATTTTTATTACATAACAAAATGAATGAATTCAAAGGTGCGCAAAAAGGTGCTTTTAAAAGTTCGTGATAGATAAGGGAACAAAATAAAGATTAAGTGGTCCGGTCACAATATTCATTGAAACAAAATATCTTGGATAATCTTGAATGTATATTATAATAAATAATTTTGCATCTAAAAAGGTGAGAAAAAATTTCGCCATAATTTTTTAAAAATTTGAACGTTAATATATGTGCATAATTTATTTAAACAAGATTTTCATGTCCACTAGTCTCATGCATCGGATTTAGATAGCCGATTCAAAACTCAAATGAAGGACGAGTTTTATTTTCAAAGAGAAACTAATATTTTAAAAAAATTAACACGAGGCCAATCTAAAATTTCCTGCCTTAATCCCACGTTTTCTGGGCCAAAAAAGGGTAAATATATTTAAAAAATAAATGTTTAAATGTTAGGATATCCAAAACAAATGTTAATGCTACAGTCAGAGAAAATTTAGACACTTGTCCCAACAAAAGACTTTATGGTGTCAAACTTAGGTGAGTAAAGGGTTTTCTCTTCTTTGCTCCTAATAATGAAAAATATGCACTCACCCTGGTGTGGTCTAGTGGTAAGGACGGCTCATTTAGGTAAAAAGTTTCGAGCTTGAAATTCCTTGTCAGATACCAACCGAATTTCAAGTGGAGCGTGTGCAGTGATGGATCCAGAAACGCGAGTAAGAGGGGGGCAAACATTATAGATCTATTTTTGTAGGGACCAAAACTATAAAAATATAAAAAAAAAAATCATAAAATTTTAAAATGTTAAGAGTCAAAATTTGATTCTGACACAACCTCCCCTTGTTTAACTCGTATAGGGATAGTTCAAAAGGCTCGTTCATGTAGAGATTCAAGATTATCGAAAAATAATAATGAAAACATGCATGATATATAATTTCAAATTTTATTATTGATCCAATATTTTCTAAACAAGGAGAAGAGTAGTAAACCTTTTTTTCCCTGAAGTTGGCTATTAGCAGTTAACTGCCCAGGAGATCCAAATATATCATCTGCACATTTACATAAATGCACAAAATTCAAAAATACAATTCGCATGTGATTTGATTACGTGCAGACCTAATCAATAGATTTATAGATTTACTAATAGACTACCTCAAAACGACATCATTTCAGGGAGAAATGAGAAATTTTCTTATCATTTCATCCAAAACCAACATATCGTTTTGAAGTACTTCATCAGTAAACTCATCATTTGGAATTTCACTTCATGGGCTCTTCATATAACCCCCAACCCACCCACATAGAAATACTCGTGTGAGGTCCTCAAATAACTACCTTCCGTGAGGATGATTTAAAAAAAAAATAGTAAACAAACATATTTTTTATTATTTTAAACATATTGGTCAACATAGGTGGTATGTATAAGTGTTATGTACACGAGTCTCCCTCTCTCTCTCTCTCTCTCTTTTATATATATATATATATATATAGAGAGAGAGAGAGAGAGAGGCAGGCTCTTGTGCACACTAAGTTTGCACATTACCTTTTTAAAGTAGTAAAAAAAATATTTTTGAGTGGATTTTTTTTGTGTGATATTTAAACATTTCAAGGAACCCATATAAAAAAAATCAGCTCAAAAAAACTTTTTTTGCTAGTTTTAAAAAATCGGTCAAACTTTCTATGCTTTTAAGCCCTTTAAAAACTGCGAAAGTTTGACCGATTTTTTAAAAATAGCAAAAAAAGTTTTTTTGAGCTAATTTTTTTTATGTGAGTCCGTTGAAATGTTAAAATATCACATAAAAAAAATTGGTGTGCGCCAGCACTCAAAAATATTTTTTTTACTACTTTAAAAACTTAATGTGCAAACTTAGTGTGCAAACTTAGTGTGCACAGGAGCCTGCCTCTATATATATATATAAGGCAGACTGAAGTGAGGTCTCAATTTGAGGATTCAGTTTGTGGGCCATTTTTTTAAAATAGTAAAAAAAAATATTTTTGGACTAATTTTTTTTATGATTTTTAAACATTTCAGTAGGACCATAAAAAAATATCAGCTCGAAACAAAATTTTTTGCTATTTTAAAAAAATCAGTCAAACTTTTCAGTTTTAAGTCATTTTTATGCTGTTAAAAACTGATAAAATTTTTAAGCTATATATATATATATATATATAAAACCAAGCTCCTATACATACTAAAGTTTACATACTAAGTTTATATACCAATTTTTTTAAAATAGTAAAAATATTATTTTTGAGTTGAATTTTTTTATATGGTATTTAAACATTTCAATGGGCATATATAAAAACAATCAGCTCAAACTAACTTTTTTTGCTATTTTTAAAAAATCGGTCAAACTTTCACAACTTTTAAAATTTTTAAAAAATCGTTCAAACTTTCACAACATTTAAAATACTTTAAAAGCTGTGAAAGTTTGACCGATTTTTTAAAAATAGCAAAAAAAAGTTATTTTGAGCTGATTTTTTTATATGAGTCCTCCGAAATGTTTAAATACAACATAAAATTTTTTAATTTAAAATCATTTATAAAAAAGGGTCCGCCCCAGCGGTATGCAAACTTTGTATGTAAATTCAGTATGTATGAGAGTCTTTCTCTCTCTCTCTCTCTCTCTCTGACTATATATATATATATATATATAGTCAGGCTCTCCAACATACCTCATTAAACATACCTATGAACATACTTGTTTTTTAAAATAGTAAAAGAAATAATTTTTAGTTGATATTTTTTATAAGGGTTCATGATATTTCAGTGTGCCCTTATAAAAATATTCAGCTCAAAATAATGTTTTTTGTTATTTTTAAAAAATAGATAAAAAAAAACTAACAGTTTTAAAGGTTAAAACTATCAGTTTTTTGACCTATTTTTTAAAAATAATAAAAAATATTATTTTCAATTGATTTTTTTTACAGGGACACACTAAAATATTATGAACCCATATAAAAAATATCATCTCAAAATTATTTTCTTTACTATTTTAAAAAAGTAGTATGTTTATAGGTATGTTGCTAGGTTGTATGTTGAAGAGTCTGAATGTGTGTGTGTGTGTATATATATATATATATATATATATATATATATATATATATATATATATATATATAATGCTCTTGTGCGGACTAGTCCGCATTTTAAGAATGCGGACCGGACATGTGTCACCTAACGATGCGTCTAGAAATTTTCGCTTAAATTATAGGCACACTCTCTCTCTTTTATGGGCTCACCGCCAGGTGACACATGTCCAGTCCGCATTCTTAAAATGCGGACTAGTCCGCACAAGAGCATGACTGTATATATATATATATATATATATATATATATATATATATATATATATATATATAGACAGGATAAAAAACGGACCTCAAAGAGAGGTCCTAAAAAACGGACCAATTTTTTTAAAATTGTAAAAAAAATTATTTTGAGTTGATTTTTTTTGTGTGATAATTAAACATCTTAGGGAAGTCCCAAAAAAAAAATCAGCTCAAAAAAAGTTTTTTTACTATTTTAAAAAAATCGATCAATATATGTCAGTTTTTAAGGTGCTAAAAACTGACATGTATTTGATCGATTTTTTTAAAATAGCAAAAAAACTTATTTTGAGCTGATTTTTTTTTGGGACTTCCCTGAAATGTTTAATTACGACAAAAAAAAAATCAACTCAAAATAATTCTTTTTACCATTTTAAAATAATTGGTCCGTTTTTTAGGTCCTTCTTTTTGGTCCTTTGGAGATCCTCTCCCTATATATATATATATATATATATATATATTGGTAAGAAGAATATGAATTACATGAAATGTAGGTTGAAGAGGTCAATCCAGCCAAAAGGAAGAAGAGAAACAGATGCAAGAAACCAAAAGACTCCATTTTTCTCTTTTTCAATCTATGGCATGGGAGACCCTCTCACAATATAGAGCGGACCCCTCAATTTATATAGGTTTGGTGAAATGGGAGCCACCCAACATTAACGGAACCTAGTTTTAATTCTAACCTCTCACCTTTCCTCCTATTTTTGGGGGAACCTAGTTTTAATTCTAACCTCTCAGCCTTCCTCCTATTTGGGGGGGGGGGGGGGGGGGGGGGGGGGGGGTTAGTTAATAAAATTAGAACCTAGAGGGTCGCAAAGCTGTACACGCCGGTTCATGAGGGTAGTTGATCCCCCCAAAAAAGTGATTATTATACCTAAGTCTAATTTTAAGAGTTTTTTCTTAACTAAGTGACCATTAATTTAGTCTTATTTTTAAATTTATGAATTTTTTTCCTAATATATCCATATTCCTATATTCCCCCTCAAATTTAAAAATAATGGTTATTTTTTCTCTCTTTCAATTTTTAAAGAACTGTTACTTCCAACCGTTTAATAAACACAGTACAGACTTACCATGGGATAATTGTAATATACAGTTGAAAAAGTGTGCCTCGTTGAGTGGGATACCAATTTTCAGGCTTTATTCTCAATTGGAAAGGAGTTATTGCTTAATTTTGGCATTAATCGAAATGTTGCTTGCCTAATCCTGCATAAATTTCTCGGAGCACATGGTCTACTCCTCAGGGAAGTCCTCAAGTTTTGTAATCTGTGATTTCTTCTTTTCGTGTAAACGCTAATTCCAAGGGAAACTCGTAATTGTACACATTTCCTAGACCCATTTATGTGACACTCTTCACGTGAGATAAGAAAACCCGCTCAGCGCTCAAAACCAAACCAATCCACCTACGTTACTTAAGGTTGTTATTTTAGAATAACTCTTTTTTAAATATTTTTTCAATCACTGTTTTTTTAAATAACTCTTTTTTAGAGAACAGTAAAAAGGAATTTTAATTAAATAACAGTTTTAATTAACAGTTTACTTAAAAAATTGTTTTAATTAAAAAGTTTTTTTTAACTGTTTTAAATAACTGTATTTTTAACTGTTTTTTAATTTTTTTAAATAAAAAAGTGTTTTGTAGTTTTTTTAAATAAAAAACTGTTTTTAAATAAAATTAACTTTTTAAACATTTTTTTGACGTTTTGATAAGTGTTAGTAAAAATAACGTTTTTAACTATTTTAAAAATAACGTTTTTGTAACAGTTTTAAACACGAACACGATCGAATTAAAACGTGAAATGACACATCACGATATGAAATTTTATTTTTTTATTTAACGGGACACGACCAAATAAAAGCGACACGATACGCTACGACAATTTTTTTTTATTTTTTTTAACAAGGACAATCCAAAAGTGACACGACAATGTATGAAATCTTCTTTTATTTTTTTAACTAACGCGGTCTAATTAAAACGTAACATGACACGACATAAAATCTCATTTTTACCTAACATGAACACGACTCAAATAAAGGTGACACGACATGATACGAAATCTTATTTTTTACCAAACACGGACACAATTTAATTAAAACGCAACACGACACGACACGGCACAACACGAAATCTCATTTTTATAGCTAACATAAACATAAGCTAAAAAAAGTAACACGACATGATCTAGCAGACGAAATTTCGCAAGATTTTGTGTCATGTGAAATTTTGTGAAATGAAATAAAGTCTTGTGAAATTTTGCGTGCTAGATCATCCCGTGTTACTTTTTTTATGTTGTGTTTATGTTAGGTATAAAAATGAGATTTCGTGTTGTACTGTGTCGTGTTGCGTTTTAATTAAATTGTGTCTGTATTTGGTAAAAAAATAAGATTTCGTATCATGTCGTCTCACCTTTATTTGAATCGCGTTTGTGTTAGGTAAAAATGAGATTTCATGTCGTGTCGTGTTACGTTTTAATTATATCGTGTTAGTTAAAAAAATAAAAGAAGATTTCATATCGTGTCGTGTCACTTTTGGATTGTGCTTGTTAAAAAAATAAAAATAAAAACTGTCGGAGCGCATCGTGTCGCTTTTATTTGGTCGTGTCTTGTTAAATAAAAAAAATAAGATTTCATATCGTGATGTGTCATTTCGCATTTTAATTGGATCGTGTTCGTGTTTAAAACTGAACAAAAACGTCATTTTTAAAATAGTTAAAAACGTTATTTTTAATAGCATTCGTTTAAAACGTTAAAAAAATGTTTAAAAAGTTGATTTTATTTAAAAACAGTTTCTTATTTAAAAAAAATTACAAAACACTTTTTTATTTAAAAAAATTACAAAACAGTTAAAAATACAGTTATTTAAAACAGTTAAAAATAACTTTTTAATTAAAACTGGTTTTTAAGTAAACTGTTATTTAATTAAAATTTCTTTTTACTTGTTGATGTAAAAAACTAGATTACTCTAATAATTCAATCACAGATAAATATAAATGAGACAAAAAATTTTAAAGTGGTTCAGCCTTATATGAATGGCCTACGTCCACTGTTATGTTATTGCTGAGTGTTTGGGAATTCTCGATTACAAGTACTATCAAGAAATTCCGGTCCCTTTGAATGAGGGTCATACAAAGTATTTATAGCCCTTAGGCTGTACATGAAAGGGTGATACATTAAATGATATACATATGAAAGGGTAACTCATTTAATGCTCTTCAAGCGTGTGCGTCAAGATGATAAGCATTCAATGAATAGTTGAACTGTTGATTATCTGGCAATCAATGCTGTGGTCGCGATGCAGCTCGAACCGCCTTAGTTGCTCGTCGTTCAAGTGTTCCTCGGAGAGTTGGAGTTCCTCGGAGAGCTAGTGTTCCTCAGAGAGCTGGAGTTCATCGGAGTATACTTGTTGCTCGGAGTGAGTCTGACTTGGTCGGGGAAATAGACTTCCTCGTTGCTATTGTGCCACGTAGATCGACACGTGTTTTCTTGTGATTCGTCTATATCAGCATACTAATTTTGGTATCAACAGAAGCCCCCAATGTTTCATATTTCGAACTTTGAGGAGTATGGAACATTCTTTCTCGATATATGGTAATATTAAATGACCTTCCTGGGTTTTAGGAGCATTTTCTTCATATTTGAATTTCCTTCCAAATTCGCAGAATCCGCCTTTTTGCATTTTTATAAGCGCTTCGATCTTCGTGCACTTTTTGTCCTTTTAGCCGCCGGTAGCGTAATAGTTTCCTTTTTGTAATCATTTCTTTCGCCGTTTCCCAAGGCAAAGTATTTAAGCTTCAGAGGCAATCCCATCGTCTTCTACCTTTTTCAATTTCTGCTTTCAAGTTTTCTATAGTTTTTCTCTCTCTTGTGTGTTCATCCCTTTCTTCGTTTGTTTGTCAACAGATCTCCTTTTTCCTGTAAGATTTTCTTCCTTCTTCTTCATTTCTTTTTTATCTGCATTCTGTCTGGATCTTCTTTTTTATGATTACTTTTTCTTTCTCTGCTAGTTTCTGGCCAGGATGAATATGTTATCTGCCAATGATACAAAGCTGATGCAGCAATGTCATGAATATTATAAGGCTGGTCACACAGAATTGAGTGTATCAGAAGTTGCTGACATCCTCGGTCATGATGCTTCAGAGCAGGCAGTAGAAGCTTATGAATACCTGAAGGACTTACTTGATCGAGCTGTGGCCAATAACGTGGCTTACTATGACATGATCGAGGAGCTTCAATATACTTTAGAAGATCTTCAGACTCAGTACAAGGAATCAACTGCCCTTTTGCACGAGGGGTATGAAAAGAGGTATCAACATCTTTCTGCCGAGACAGGCCACAAAAAGATCATTGTTGTGTACGATGTCAGGGAGAAAACCCTAAGGGGTGAAGTTGAAGTATGTAGACAGATTGCCGAGCTGCTGGAGCAAGAGAATAACAATTTACAGAAAGAGCTAGCACAGTATAAGTCTGTTGTAATACCCCTTATTTTTTATGATATTTATTTATGGGATTAATTGAATTAAATGTGTATTAATTGGAAATTAGTCCAGATAAAAATACTAGCGAGATGCGAGTTGGTATTTGATTATAGTGTGCATATATGATTATATATGAATACTGAATTATGAAATTGGTCGTGATATTGAAATACGGCAATTTGGAAATTTTGTTAAGACGCGTGTGACAGTCTCGTCCGGAATATATTTATTTTAATTAAAAAGTAAATTTTATTTCTATTAACCGTATGGTCGTTTTGAGTGCGCCAACGCGTCCGGAAGGGTCGAAATAGTCAGAAAACACTAGCCGGGGGTTTGGTTTGGGTCCCGGGGCATTTTTAGGCCACACCGGCAACGTATAAGGGTAGTTTGGTAATTTTAGATTTTTGGGAATTAAAACCTACGAAAATTGGGAATTAAAAAGCTGACTTGGTAATTGCCCACTAAACCCACTAATAACCAAATAGGCTACGGGGGTTATTAGAATTAATCCCAAAAAGTTCCTAAGGCAAACCCTAGCCACCATTAGCACCTTGGAGAAGAAAGGCTTGTAGAGAGAGAGGAGAGGAGAATTCTGCAGAAAGAGAGAGAACCAGCCATCAATTCGACATCAAAATCAGAGATTCAAATAAGGCAAGTGGTTTAATTTCGTTATATTGCAAAGAATGTTTCTTCCATGTGTAGGAATTGATAAAATCTTATTGTTCTTGGGAGTTAATGAAAAACCCATTTTAATTGGAAGTAAAAATTACATTTTTGATGAGGAATCGCATGTGATTTGTATTTAGATGATTATTCTGATGATATTATAATTTGGATGAAACGAAAACGGATTTAATTAGGCTCTTGGATGATTTATAAATTCTAGGGTTCATATTCTTAAAATTGGGGGAAATATGAAGAGATTTGATAATTGAATGAGGTTAGAATGAATTAACCCCACAAATCACGTTAGTATATGACCTAAATATGTTTAGGGATGATTAGTGGCTTTGAACAATCGTTGGATTAATGTTTGGATGAGATTTGAGGTGTAGAGAAGTTGGAAAAACGAAAATAGGAAATCTGGGCTCGAAACTGGCCACTCGTTAGAAGACCTGCCCAGGTCATTCGAACGAGCTCGTTCGAACGAGCTTCTAACGAGTTGACCTTTGACTTCTAACGAGGGTGAAGTTCGTTCGATGACTTCGTTCGAACGAGACCTCGTTAGAAAGCCCCCTTCGTTCGAACGAACTCTCGTTCGAACGAGACTTCGAACGAGTTGACAGTTTAGGCTTTTTAGCCTGTTTTGATTTCGCGTGTTCCGTAACGTTGTTTATATGGAGAAATAACATTTCCTTGATGGATTATTGGTATGTTTGGGATGTTTGGGATATAATGAGGAGTCAAACCTAGAAGTGTAGTTTGAACCTAAGGGAAAATATGAAGTAGGACGTGAGTGTCTATTACGATGCGAGAACTATTGACGGCCTAAATTACTATATTAATCGGGAACATATAAATTGTGTAACATTATATGTCGGTACGAGAGTGAGAAGTGTACCACCAATATATTATGATGATTACTAAGATGTGTGCATACTTAGTATATGTATTGATTTTATGTGTATGACATACCTACCATACTTGCTATCACGGGAGGTTTACATTCGCTTAGGTCCCTCTAATCCTTGTGTTGCCCGGATTTAGACTGGTACCTCGATAAACATAGGTCAGAGAAGGACTTATTGGGATGTTAATAAGTGTGCTGATCGTGGGAGCGCAGGTATGTGCGTGACCCATGTGATGTGACTGTGTTCGCCTCTATTATTTGTGATGTGGTTATCTGAGAACGATTCCTGAGAGATTCGGAATGCGTGATCCTTATGTACGTGATGTACCGGGATGGATAGTAGAGTATGTGTGCACCGCAGCTAGTCTCGGGGTGCTTGTATTGTATATTTATGACGTGAATAATATACACTTAATTGATGGGAACTTTCATGTTGGTATTGTGAATATAATTATGGTAATGTTTTGAGAAAACATAACGGGTTAATTGATAGTGAATTGTATTTCTAATTGAGAATCCAAGTGTATGTAAAGTCCTCTATTTAATTGATAACGTTAGAATGTATTATGGGAATCGAGTAGTAAGAGGTAGAACTTATTACGGTTTGGTTAGATATGTATGTTATTTAGATGGGTACGGTTCGTTAGGAGTGCACATGTAGTCGAGAGGTGAGAATTTCATGTGAGTGTACGTCCTAACATGTATTTTGCATTTAATGTTTTAATGTTATTAAAACACTTGTTGTTTTTAAAATGATTTCCACTTTCGGGCTCTGACCCATTTGCTTTCAAATCTATTTTTGTAAAAACCATTTTAGGTGCCCAGCCACAAGGACACCATGCTTAGGATCCTCATTCAGGTGATGAGTTGTAGCTGTTTGTGGAAGTTACAGGACTTTGCTTGTAGACGCTTCATCTATCTTGACTCTATATTCAGCATTTATCGGTTGTAAGGCATGTCGCCCATTCCTTTTAGAGACTTTTTATTTAATTCAGTTATTCAGACTTCTGGCATGTAATTAATTTAGGATTCAGACTTGTCTTATTATTTTCAGTTGTTGGATTGTTGTGAGGAGTTTTCCTCCGGACCCTTATTATTATTTGTTGGTTATTTCATTACTTCGTTATGGTGAATGGATTATGTTGTTATTCCATTATTCTTTTATTGCATGTTATTCAGACTTAAATTAAAATTTGGCAACTTACTTTTTAAATACTAGGTGGTTAGTAATTATTAAAATGTTTTCGACAGTGATGCTATTAACTGAACCAACTTGGCATTTTGTATTGATTTAATAAAGGAGCATCTACCCGGTATTTAATTAGTCGGGGTGTCACATTTGCAGCTTCTTCTTCAACAGCTGTAATCCCAGTGACTGACGAGGGATTTTCATTTTTAGAAGTTGAGAATGCAAATTAAGGCAAGAGTTGGATACCTGGAGAAGGTCGGGTGTCTCTACTGCTACTCGGGGACGAGGAAGAGGTTCTCGTGGTCGAGGAAGAGCTGCTCAGAATGTTGTCGAGGAACCAAGTTCTCGACCTGCTCGGGGAGGATCAAGAGCTCTTAGTCGTAATGTTGAAGAAGCTCGTACTCGATCAACGTTGGAAAATCAAGCATTCCAATTAATGGCTAAGAACCAAGCCTTGTCTGAGCTGTCCAAGAAAGTTAGAGAATTGGAACAACAACTCTCTTCAAAGGACTCAGTTTTGAAGACTAATGAACTTTTCATCCAGAGTCTTAACGAGAAGATTGCAAGGTTGACATTTCAATTTAATAAACAGCCTAGGGAGTTTTGGATGGCTGGATACAACGAAGCTTTATTCCATTTAGATGATCGTATCCAGAATGCCAATAATGAGGGCTACAAGCAAGGTTGGCTGAATGCCTTGGGCATGCTGAAGCTCGAACAAGGGCACTACCTGTGGGACTATTATGATCCTGGGGTATTAGACTTGCCTGTGCCACCTTATAAATTGGACATGGAATGGATCCCAGCTCGTGCCATTCCTCGGAACATAATTGCAAAATACCTCGGTGACTACAATCTTCATTCTCAGATCAAGGTATCTCGTCCCGAGCATCTACTGGACACCCCTTCAATAATGAACGTCAGAATGCTCCGAGATATTAACTTCATTAATTCTCCCCTTTGCTTGGAAAATCCTCCTGCTGGCGAGGAGCCTATATCGAAAGCTGAAGGAAAAAAGCCAATAGAATAGGAAATTCTGATGTAATAATTAGTACACAATTTAATATCAATGTAATAAACTTGTGTAATTCATTTCGAATTTAATGAAAGAATTTCATTTTTGTTTGCAAATTTGTATTGCTCTTGTATTTGTCAAACACTTTATATTTGTGCTTTCATAACAATATTGTGTGGTTCATCGACCAACTTAGTAATAAAAAGTTACAAGTATCAGAAATGTTGCTCGATCACTTAATAATAAAGTAATGAGTATAAAAATGTTGAAAATTATTCCAACCAACCAAGGTTGTTAAATTGTGCTCGTCGACCAATTATAGTTAATGGGTTTTTATCCCCGACTAACCATACTTGGTAATTTTTTGTCTTTTTCATAAAATGTGCCCGACCAACCAAGGTCGATGAATTTTCCTCGTCAACCAACTACAGTTAGTGGGTTTTTATCCCCGACTAACTATACTTGGTTCAGTTTGGAATATTTGTTCTTCGAGGAACTTTTATGTAATAAACTTACTTCCCGACCAACATAAGTTGGCATTTTGAGATAATCTTACTTATCGACCAACATAAGTTGGCATTTGAGAGCATGTCTTGTTTCCTAACCAACCGAGATTGGCCTTTCATCGATCATCTCGTGTTCTCGCTCTTTTACCAATCGGAGTTGGTCTGAGTTCGAACTATCGTGTTCTTGCTCTTTTACCAACCGGAGTTGGTCTGAGTTCGAACTATCATGTCCACTAACTCTTTTACCAACCGGAGTTGGTCTGAGCTAATGTACGCCTCCTAACCAAAGGAGTATGGGGTGTTCTCGCCCTTTTACCAACCGGAGTTGGCCTGGGTTCGAACTATCGTGTTCTCGCTCTTTTACCAACCGGAGTTGGTCTGAGTTCGAACTATCATGTCCACTAACTCTTTTACCAACCGGAGTTGGTCTGAGCTAATGTACGCCTCCTAACCAAAGGAGTATGGGGTGTTCTCGCCCTTTTACCATCCGGAGTTGGTCTGGGTTCGAACTATCGTCTTCTTTTTACTGCCGAGCAGCGTTGTGTGCCGAGCAGCGTAGTGTTAAACACACTAGTATTCCCCGAAAAACTTTAAATAAAAGGAGAGTAGATTGTGAAATATCATCATTTTATTCATATTGATGGAACTGCTTTACATTTTACATCACTGATAATACTTGCGTAGGTGTTCAGCATTCCATGCATTCTTAAATTCCTCTCCTTCTAGAGTCTCTATTCGGTAAGTTCCTGGTCGGACAATTGCAGTAACTCGGTAAGGTCCATGCCAGTTTGCTTCCAACTTATTGTGTTTCTGAATAACTTTCTTTAGCATGTAATCTCCTTCTTTTAAGTCGCATTTCTTCACCCTCTTGTTGTAGAACAGGGATGTTCGCTGTTGATAAGCAGCATTCCTAATGGCTGCCTCTTCTCTAACTTCCTCGATCATGTCCAAATCTAATCTCCTCATCAAGTCGCTGACTGGGGATTGAAATTCAGCACTCTGTGTGTTGGAAGACCCAACTCGGCAGGTATTACAGCCTCACTTCCAAATGCCAGCATATATGGTGATTCTCCAGTTGCTGCTCGGGGAGTTGTTCGGTAAGCCCACAATACTGACTGTAGCTCATTAATCCAATTAGCTTTAGCCTCACTTAGCCTCTTCTTCAAACCATTTAGTAATGTTCTTTTTGTCACTTCAGTCTGCCCATTGCTTTGAGGATGGCCTGGTGCTGAATGAACTTTCAAAATGTTTGACTGATGACAATAGGCGGCAAACTCCTCGTCATCAAATTGTGTTCCATGGTCTGTGATGAAGGCATGAGGGAGACCATATCGGCAGATGATGTTCTTCCAAATGAATTGGTACACTTTCTCGTATGTCATATCAATCAGAGGCTCATCTTCTACCCACTTAGTAAAATAATCCACTGCGATGACGAGGTACTTGAATCTTCCTTGGGTCGTTGGCAGTGGTCCAACCAAATCTATTCCCCACATGGCGAAAGGCCAAGGGGAAGTTATGGGTGTCAACAATGCTTATGGAGTTCTTCGGATAGAGGAGAAGCGTTGATATTTGTCACATTTTTTGGCATAGGCTATGCAATCAGCATTCATCGTTGGCCAATAGTATCCTTGCGTCATCACCCTTTGTAAAAGTGTCCGACCTGCTACATGGGCTCCACAGGACCCTTCATGGATCTCTTCAATCAATTCCTTCAACTCGGAGGGATGTACACATCTTTGCAAACCTTCCATAATTCCTCGTCTATACAAAACACCATTAGTTAGTACATACCGAGCAGCTTTAAACTTCAATTTCTTGGCAGCGATCTTATCTTACGGTAATTCTCCTTCCTCAACATATGCCCTGATGGGATCCATCCAAGATGGTCCTAAATCAAGAGTAATAATATTCATCGTCAGGTCTTCATCTATGCTTCGACTTTCTAACACCTCAATTGGTATCGTTCTTCGTAGCTCGGTACGAGTAGCTGATGCTAGTCGGGCCAGTGTGCCTGCTTGTGCATTCTCCATTCTTGGTATTCTGATCAACTGAATGGCATCAAATTCTGCCAACAACTCCATCGCCTTTGCATGATACTTGACCATTAATTCTCCTTTAACTGCATATGTTCCCATCATCTGATTCACAATTAATTGAGAATCACTGAATACCATCACTTGTTGCGCTTTCATAATCTTTGCTAAATTAAGACCTTCTATCAAGGCTTCATACTCAGCCTCATTATTGGAAGCTTTGAATTGGAATCGCAAGGCATATTCCACGTCAATGTCGTCTGGGGTGTTCAAAACAATCCCTGCTCCACAACCCGTTGTGCAAGATGATCGATCTACATATAATCTCCATATAGGTAACTCGTCCTCAAATTTCTTATCTGACAGAGTTCCTTGGTGAAATATCTGTTGTTTCCTTTCATCCTCCCCTGGTATTTTTCGCTCTTCGTCGACCATCTCTTCTTTCCCTTTTACCAACCGGAGTTGGTCTGGGTTTGAATTTGATGATCTTTCTACATCCACAAGCCCTTTTATCAACCGGAGTTGATCTGGACTTATGTCTGTTGATCCTGTAACATCCACAGATTGGTCATCGAGCAACTTTTGTTCCTCGGGGGTATCAGGATATGTAAATTCTGCTATAAAGTCTGCTACAGCCTGCCCTTTTAGTGATGATTTGGGTTCATACACAATATCATATTCGCCGAGCTCTATTGCCCAATACATCAGTCTCCCTGATTTTTCTGGCTTATAAAGGGCTTGTCTCAATGGCATGTCGGTATACACGACAATGGTATGGGCCTGGAAATATGGCCTCATTCTTCTACTTGCCTCAATTAATGCCAATGCCAATTTTTCCAGCTTTGGGTACCTGATCTCTGCACCTCGGAAAGCCTTACTTGTGTAATAAATTGGCTTCTGGACTCCATTCTCCATTATGATAAATGTCGAGCTGACTGCATTCTCTGATACTGCCAGGTACAAGTACAACTTTTCTCCTATTACTGGCCTGGACAACAGTGAAGGTGCTCCCAAATATTTCTTCAAGTCTTGAAAGGCTTTCTCACATTCATCATTCCACTCGAAAGTTTTTCGAAGCGTTTTGAAGAATGGGAGGCATCTATCAGTTGCTCGGGATACAAATCTGTTGAGCGTTGCAACTCGTCCTGTAAGACTCTGCACCTCTTTCTTCGTCGTTGGAGATCGCAACCCTAAAAGAGCTTTGATCTTTGCTGGATTTGCCTTAATGCCTCGCTGGTTGACGATGTACCCGAGGTACATTCCTTCTCGTACTCCAAAGGTGCACTTCGTCGGGTTGAGCTTCATTTGGTATTTATCCAGTTGATCAAAGGTCTGACCTAAGTCAACTAGATGATCAGCAGCTTTCTTGCTCTTTGTTAGCATATCATCGACATAGACTTCCATATTGCAACTGATTTGTTCGGCGAAAACCTTGTTCATCAGCCGCTGGTATGTCGCTCCTGTATTTTTCAAACCAAAAGGCATAACATTATAACAATAAGTTCCCCTAGGGGTAATAAAAGAAGTGCTTTCCCTGTCTTCAGGTTTCATTTTGATCTGGATGTATCCAGAGTAAGCGTCCATGAAGCTGAGCAGCTCGTGTCCCGAGGTATCATCTACTAGTTGGTCAATTCTGGGATATGGAAAGTGATCCTTTGGGCAGGCCTTGTTGAGATCAGTGAAATCAACACACATTCTCCATTTATTGTTTTTCTTCTTCACCATAACCACATTTTCTAACCAGTCTGGATATTTCACATCTTCAATGAATTGGTCTTTCTGGAGCTTCTCGACCTCCTCTTGTATGGCTTGATTCTTCTCGGGACTAAACACTCTTCTTCTCTGCTTTACAGGCTTGATCTCCTTATTCGCATTGAGTTCATGGCATAAGAAGTTTGGATCTATTCCTGGCATGTCTTCATGATTCCATGCAAAAGTTTTCTTTCTGTCTCTCAAGAAAGTTATCAACTCCCGTTTTATTGAAGCATCCAACGTTGAACCTATTTGGGTTATTCGTTCAGGGTGCTCGTCGTCCAGAATAACATTTTCTGTAGATTCCACCACCTGTCCTTTTACAAGTTGGGATTCATCTCTGGGATCCAGTGTTTCAATTTCTGTACCTTCATCCACCTGGTAGGTAGTAGTCTTTTTCCTTGATTCTTCAAGCTCCTCTTGCTCGGCAGACGAATAATAGCATTCCCGAGCTACTTTCTGATCACCTTTCACAACTCCTACTCCAAAATTTGTAGGGAATTTCAAACACTGATGTACTGTAGATGGAACTGCTTCGAACTTCTTCAAACCAACTCTTCCCATGATGATGTTGTAAGCTGACTGCACATTCTTATTCATCACAAAGAAGCGTATTCTTTCTGTTCGACAAGCAGGACAAGTTCCAATGAATATATCCAACTTGATCGTCCCAAGTGGAAAGACTTTCTCGCCAGCAAAACCCAATAGAGGTCTGTGATAAGGTTCCAATTGAGATAATTTCAAATTTAGACTGTCAAAGCATGAATAGTACATGATGTCTGCCGAACTACCATTATCTACCAGCACCCTTGAAATCACTACTTCTTTCATCCTCATTTTGATCACCAAAGGGTCGTCGTGAGGGTAAAGAACACCTGCAAGGTCATTTTTTGAAAAACCGATGACCAGCTTCTCTTTGTTTACCTTCCTCGGGAGATCCTCTTCAGCCAAATTTATTCGTTGAATGTATGAGCAAGCCTGAGCCTCACCGAGGTAAGCTTTTCTTTCTGCAGTAAGGTCTCCTCCTCCTGCATCTCCTCCTGTAATGACATTATAATCAAATGACCCAAAGCGTATTGAAAATACCTCTCGTTCTGGCTGCCTTGGTTTCTTGGGAAGATCGGGGTCATCCTCTGTATCATCTTCATGATCCTGTTTCTTTTTCTCCTCTGCTCGACGAGGAGATCTAGACCTTTCTCTAGTTCGGTCATTATTTCTTCTTTCGCCTCCCCGATCAACATACTTCGCTAGCTTCCCTCTTCGGATGAGTGTTTCAATCTCGTTTTGAAGAGCTATGCAATTTTTGGTCATATGGCCGTGATCCTTATGGAACTCATAATATTTCTCCCTATTCCTCGTGTCAGGGTCTGACCTCAGTTTCTTTGGCCACTTTACTTCCTCGTTATTCTTGATTTCTTCCAAGACATGATTAATACCCATTTTCAAAGGAGTATAATTATCGAATTTCTTCAGGACTTACCATGACGATTTATTATTCTTGGAATGCTTGTCACCGCCATTGCCCTTATGCTCTTTCTTCTTGGATTTGTCGTCTTCCACCTTGGTTTCTTTATCCATATTCTTCTTCGCAGCCATAGCCTCCTCGGCATTCATGATTTTAGCCGCTTTTGCCATCAACTCTGACATAGTTGTAGGTGGATCTTTGGCCAAAGTGTAATACAACTTGTTAGGCAACAACCCACTCATAAAGGCGGTGATTGCTGTCTTTTCTTCATAATCTATGACTTCCAGCTTCTCGTTATTGAAACGAGTTATGTAATCTCTAGTACTCTCACCAGATTTTTGTCTAACACTTAACAAGTGTGCTACTCTTTTTACTGGCTTTGCTCCAAAACAGAAATTGCCGATGAATAACTCGGCCAATTGAAAGAAAGTTGAAATCTTACCCCGAGGAAGATTGTTGTACCATATTTGGGCAGATCCAGTAAGAGTTCCCGAGAATGCCCTGCATCTCATCTCGTCGGGGACAGCATAGATGTCGGCGGCAGCTTGATATTGCTCTATGTGTAGAACAGGATCTGTCTTTCCATCATATTTGGGGGTCATCATAGGTGCTTTAAACTTTGACGGGGTAGGAAAACCCACAATGGCCTGGACAAAAGGTGTCCCTTGAACAAAAGTTCGTTGTAAGGGATTCTTCGCCTTAGCCATTTCTCTCAATCTATCCTCCAATCGCTGAATGGAACCCTTTCACGCATCATTTCCTTCCTCGGGCTTGTTAGTTCGAGCAATTGATTGCTCTGAAGTGGCCTCTTGAGATCTATCTTGACGAGCAACTGATCGTGATTGTGCTGATCCTTCTCCTAGATCTGATGGTTGTCGAAAACTCCTCGACATGGTCTTAGGTGGACTCCTATTCCTCCTAGGGCCCAATCGACTGAAAGTAGACACCCTACTCAGTCTTTCCAAGGCGCTGGGTCTTTCTGGAGAGAGAGTGATACGTTGATCAGTATCTGTAGCCCTTATTGACGAAGTTCGCCCAGGTTGATAAGAGAAATCATCAGATTCCTCATTACGATATGACTCAGTATGCCTGGATCGTGAAGAAAGTAAATAGGTTTGTCTCTGACCACTTCGCTGTCCCGAACGTGCAGGTGCACCGCCATGAAAGGTCTGTATGAGTTGTCGCATTGTTTCTTGCATGGCGGTTTGTCCTTGAGCCAGATTCGTCATAATTCCAGCCAGATCTGGAGGTGCAGAAGGATTTGGAGGATTTCCAGCATTTCCAGCATTTCGATTGCTCGATTCCGGATTATCTGCCATTGATGATGAATGATTTTTAGTGAGAAACGATAACAACAGTCGTTCCCACAGACGGCGCCAATCTGTTGATGTAAAAAACTAGATTACTCTAATAATTCAATCACAGATAAATATAAATGAGACAAAGAATTTTAAAGTGGTTCAGCCTTATATGAATGGCCTACGTCCACTGTTATGTTATTGCTGAGTGTTTGGGAATTCTCGATTACAAGTACTATCAAGAAATTCCGGTCCCTTTGAATGAGGGTCATACAAAGTATTTATAGCCCTTAGGTTGTACATGAAAGGGTGATACATTAAATGATATACATATGAAAGGGTAACTCATTTAATGCTCTTCAAGCGTGTGCGTCAAGATGATAAGCATTCAATGAATAGTTGAACTGTTGATTATCTGGCAATCAATGTTGTGGTCGCGATGCAGCTCGAACCACCTTAGTTGCTCGTCGTTCAAGTGTTCCTCGGAGAGTTGGAGTTCCTCGAAGAGCTAGTGTTCCTCGGAGAGCTGGGGTTCCTCAGAGTATACTTGTTGCTCGGAGTGAGTCTGACTTGGTCGGGGAAATAGACTTCCTCGTTGCTATTGTGCCACGTAGATCGACACGTGTCTTCTTGTGATTCGTCTATATCAGCATACTAATTTTGGTATCAACATTATTGTTCTCCAAAAATGAGTTATTTAAAAAACAGTGATTGAAAAAATATTTGAGTGGTGCTATGAGTCCCAAATAATTCCCCCAAAACTCCCCCAAAAAGTAATTAATTGGGTGCCCTGGCGGGACCCCATAACCCAAGGCAATACTTAATAGGCAGGGAAGAGAGTTAGTGGAATCAGCATCAGATTTGGGGGAGATTTTTGTACTCATATCATTATTCAAAATATTTAAGAAAGAGTTATTCTAAAATAACAACCTTAATTAACATAGGTAGATTGGTTTGATCTTGAGAGCTGAGTGGGTTTTCCTATCCCACGTGGATAGTGCCACATAAGTGGGTCTAGGAAATTGGTACAATTACCGGTTCCCGTAGAATTACTCAAACACAAAATAGCCACCTAGTTACTAAGGGTTCCGAGTCCTCTATCTTGTACTTTTTTGCTAATTAATGATCATTCCGTCCCAAATTAAGAACCTCTATTCGAAAATTAATTTTTTTATGAACTTTTACTTTCCGCATTTTTACCCTCCTAAAAATTATAAATACCAAATTTTCTGGTTACACCAAATTTACATCGCAAATCTTGATCTATGTGACTAACTAGATCGACTCTGCTAATAAACTTTAACCAATTGTTTGGCGTCCCAGTCTCTTGATTGAGAGGCAGGCTTGTTTAAATAGGCTCGCATTAAAGAATACATGGATCTAATCGACTGTAAAGATAGGGTCACGTTACGGGCAGTGGCGGATCCAGAATTTTAGTCCACCCAGGGCCAAATTGATTGAAAATTTCATATGCGAAAGTTTCGAGTGTTGTCGGGGGTTCGGGAGCGGGAGCCCCCGAGGCGATTTTTTGGGGGGTTATTTCTAATTTTAAACAAATTATAGTTTTACAATGCCCAAACAATTACTCTCAATCATTATTAACAATTTGAGATCAGACAAACATACATACAAATTACACAAATTAGTGCTCATGAAATTTATTTCAATAGCCATTTTTTATAGGATGAACTCATGAAATTTCTTTAATGAAAAATTAGTACTGAACATTGGCTGTTTTTATCAAAAAAAAAAAAATTTTTTTTTGTAGTTATCCAACCGGGGCGATGGCCCCTCTTGGGCTCAAGCTCCATCCGCCCCTGGTTACGGGAAGAAAAAAAATATTAAAATTAAATTGAAGGAAAACGACTCGTGATATTTGGGACCAAAGGTTCACAAGATACAATTGACATGACGTTCTAAGTATTTTAAATAAAGAATTAATTTGGAATATCATTTTATATATACCATTTTTAAAAATAAGACTCTTTACCGTTTTTATCTTGCACAAAGGGTGGGCACTCAAAGAAAACACTGACAAGAACCATCCTAAAAAACTCTATCATATTGATTGATTTATTCCCAAAGGAAATGTTCCAGAGGATAAATCCCTACCACTGAGGGAATATTTCATCATTCATGTGATGTCACAAAATGGTCCCTTCGATGATATCACATGGTTTAGAATTTTTTTATTTAGAACAACCTCATTAAACCTGATACGTAATAACTATTATTAAATGTTTAGGAAGACATGTCATGAAAGGACAAATAACTGTAAAAATGCTAAATAACCCCCACCCCCCGTTAACAGAATACTTGTCCTCGAGCTTTGAAGATGAGATTGGCGAGTGAATCACATGACCAATTTAATTTCGTTGGGCCCCATAATTAAATTTTGTCCCAGGTGAAAATGGGGCAACAGCCCAATCTGCTCTGGAAAATATTTATTGAACCCAAAACATAGAGTTTGCCCTTCTCCCTTTTAAAACCCCTGGTCTCCTTAAATAAACCCAAGTGAAGACTCCTTTTTTTTTGCACTCACTGTAATCCAGGGCCAGTTGCTAAATGTAACCCACTGAAGGGTGGCCTTAATTTCTCGCTTAAGAACCTTTAGGCTCCGTTTATTTGTCAAGAAAGTTAAGCGGAAAAATATCCCACCCTCAAGGCACGGTGCCCAAGAAATCGGCTCCTCGCCTCCGATACTTCCGGGAACATTGCCCCTAAATGCCGTCGAAGTTCTCTTTCTTCGCTTGCCAATCTCGAAGTAGGCCCTCACCTCCAAGGTCGAAGGGCGTCGCACAAATGCGATGCACAACATCGCAGCCCACAGGGCTATGATAGCTACCACTCTCACCCTCAAGCCCAATTATTGCGTCCACTGATGCACCTCACCTCTCTCTCTCTCTCTCTCTCTCAAAAGTTGACTTTACATCATCTCTTTCTTCCTCTCAAACCAGTCTATCTCTCTCTGCTCGTGTTTTTTATTTTTTACTTTTGAAATTTTAATTTCGTTTTTGGTAAAACTCAAAATATGTTCATTTTTTCTCCATGTCATATCAGAAAAAAAAACATGAACTTAAAATAAAAATAATTCAGATCAGAAAAATAGGATTTATAATAGTGCACTGCACTTAATTTCATCATTTTATTACCATCATGTTTTCATTTAGGGTCCGTTTGGCAATCCAATTCCAAGGTTTGGAATTAAAATTTGAAGGCCAATTTCAATTCTGAGGAATTCAAATTGGCCTTCCAATTCAAATTTCAAGCTTTGGAATTGGATTGCCAAACGAACCCGTATTGAATTCTACTTTTAGTTATGTACCCACTTTCAGAAAATGTAAAATATAAACTGTTGGAAATAGAATTTAGATTGTTGGAAATAGAAATTGCAGAATAAACGAAATAACCCAAATTCGAAATAGATAAAATTAGAAGGACTTATCGATCAAGGTTTGTGTTTGACACAAAGTCCTAAAGGTGAAATTGCTCGATGATATTTGTAACTGTCAGCCTCATGAACATACACCTCCCAGGATTCACCGATCAGATTTAAACACCAGCTTGTGTTAAATCTTCGAACTCTCAGGATACTCCAGCACTCCCAAAAAAGTGACGAACATAAATGTATTTGCAGAAAATAGCAAAAGAATTTTTGCACATAAAGTGATTTTCAGAAAATAGCAAAAGAATTTTTGCAGATAACGTGAGAGATTTTTTCCAATACGTTTTTTACTCTGTAGCCTTTTCTTATATAAAGAAAATAGTAAAAAATGTGGGTGGAGGTTTTAGACAACTAACCCACTAAAATATCCACTAACAGCTATAGTGGAAGAAACGGTCAAAGACTTAAAAACGGTTTAAAATTAAAACGATTTTGAAAAGATTTAATGCACATTAGAAATCCCCAAGACCCCAAGGCCCAATCTTTGACCCTTAATAATTAGTGTGCTCCCTAGGACTTGAACCCAAGACCTCATGCACACACCCACACTAACTTACCACTTGGCCACTCCAACTAACTTATTTACTTCATTCAAAATAAATATATATACCAATAATATACATACCCAACATAAACTTCTATATTTTTTGTTTTGTTTATCATTCCCCTTCCCTTTTGCAGTGGTCATGAGTATTGTTGTTTTATATAAAATGGTTTGACTTGCAAGATATATTCTACTGAATTTATAGATAAACACCTCTGACCTACCTAGGAATGGGTTAAAAAAATTTGGCGTAAAAATTCAAAGACTTCTATAGGTTCTTCCGGATGCTATTTTTGAGCCGAACATCAGTACACGTACACACTTTCTGACTCATTTTTTATACTCGCCAAATAAAACAAGGCAATAAAAAGTTGTACTTACTATCTTGACGGGACCACAACACTAAAATATAATCATTTAGAGCATTGGATATGAGATATGTGTACCAAAGTGATTACACCTATCATTATCCTTTTAGCCCCATACCAGTGCTAAGAATTTACTTTGCACGCAAAATTACACAAAATCTCACGTTTTTTGTCCAATTTACTCTTTTTCCAGCAGAGATTTGCTTCTGTCATTTGCATGCGCAAAACGGTGCATCGCACACTATACGAGCTAATTGAGTGAATAATACAAAAGAGAAAATCTAGATCGACTCTCTCCTCCGACTCACACATCCCTCTCTCTAACGTGGCACAATCTCATTTGTCGAGCTGATTTTTTTTTAATAAAAACTAATTATTTGTATTTTCAATAAAAAAATGTTTTTATTTTAAAAAAACGTTATCTTTATTAAAAAAACTGTTTTTTTAACTTTTTTTATGTTTTCAACTTTATATAACTGTATTAAAAATGATATTTAGAAAAAGCAAAATGTTTAAAAAACTAAAAATTTGTATTTTCAATAAAAGCCATTTAATATAAAAGCTTATTAAATGACGTGGGTCCGCGCCAGCGGCCCCAACTGTATTTTTTTAAATGTTTTTAACTTTGTATAACTGTATTAAAAAACAAAAAAAAACATTTCAACTTTTTTAAAAAGATATTTATAAAAACTAAAAATTTGTATTTTCAATAAAAGCTATTTTAAAAAAACTCATTAAATGGTGTGAATCCGTGTCAACGGCACTAACCAATCGCGATGAGGATGTGGTCCGCGCCAGCGGCACTAACCAATCGCAATAATCTTTTAAAACAAATTTTTTAAATGTTTTTAAATAAAAGTTAAAATTTGTATTTTCAATAAAAACTAGTTTTTTAAGAAAACTGCTATTTTTTTAAAAAAATGTTTTTTTTAAAACGATTTTTAACTTTTTGTAAGTGTAATAAAAAACAAAAAAAAACATTTCAATGTTTTTAAAAAGATATTTATAAAAACTAAAAATTTGTATTTTCAATAAAAGTCATTTAAAAAAAACTCATTAAATGATGCGGGCGCGTCAGCGGCACTAACCAATCGCGATGATGATGTGGGTCCGAGGATCCGCAGCAGCGGCACTAACCAATTGTGACAATGATGTGGGTCCGTGCTAACGACACTAATCAATCGCGATGATGATGTTGGTCCGCGCTAGCGGAATTAACAGATCCCGATGATGATGTAGGTCCGTGCTAGCTTTTAATAAATAGTTTTTCATATTTTCAATTAAAAAATTACTATTTTTTTTAATAAGAAACTGTTTTTAAAAAATAAAAATAAAAAAATTTTAAAATAAAATAAGGTTTAACAATTTTAAAACTGTTTTAATAAAAAAAAAATCTAGTTTTTAATTATAAAAAAGGTATTTTTTTTTTATGAATGTTGTATAATTTTTTTGTAACAAATTCTTTTTTTTTTTTTAAACAAGTTTTACCCTTTTTTTTTCTTTTAGTGGGACAAATCATATAGAGTCGGAAGAGAGTCCCAAAATGGGAGTCGCTCTAGCAAAGCTCAATACAAAATAGCATGGATTTCGCACGCGAAGTAATTTTTAAAGTTGGACCACCTACAAATTTACGTTGATCTATAGGTGGATAAACGCAAAAAAAGAAATCAATGACTCAGTGGGTCAAATCGAAGTTGTAGCATTGAAAGTCAAGGTTATCAAATGAGATCCAATCAAAACGACTTCCTTGTTCAAATTTGGATCCCGTTCCTCGGTTGATATCTAAAGTCGAATCCTTTCCAGAGCGTAATGAAAATAATACTGCTTTGTGTAGTCTATAACAATTGAAAAGCTTAGTTGCAAGAACTGTATTTGTGTAAAAAGATCTTGTTTACAAGTCTCGGGCCTGAACAGAGGCCCTAGGAGGTTGCGGTTGTTGCAGGTCTTTCCTCTGCTCTCTATATCAATATGGAAAATCTCAAGCAATGTGTCACCCCACTCACCTCCAACAACATGAGCTCATGTCTGGTCCTGAATAGGGGCTTCACATTGAACGGGGATAGGACAAATAGCATAGGTGATTTACTCATTATAAAACAATCACTTATTCAAAAATCTCGTGTGAGACTAATCGTTTTCATTTTCCATCTCATGGATAACCCTTTTCGCTCTGCTTAGCCTTACCAAGGTCAAGTCCTAGGCAAGTCGTAGTAGTTTAAATAGCTAGCCGAAGGTAACGAAAATGCAAAAGAGAAGAGCAAAGATTCCCGATAATGAACTACATTGTTTAAATAAGGGAGAGAGAACGGTTATATTTATATTTCTGGTGTTTCCACACCTTTACAGTACATCCACGAGTCTAATATATATGGCTCCTAACTATTCCTAACTGATATACCAAGTGTATTAACTATTGAACTCCACTACACCACTAAATTATAACTTCCACATATTGTAGTCTCCAATTATGCAGCCTACGACCATGATGTGGTAACTGTTTGCATGAAGTAACTGCATTTTTAAACATGTGTTAATACCCAACACACACTTCCATAATCAATTTTCTCTTCAGAAAATTCCCTTCAACTATTCATATCAAATAAAAAATATTGCAAAGTTCAAGGGAACACGATACATAAAACCCCTATAAGATAATACTCTTGGGACCAAAGGAGTTTTATGATTTTACTACTTGTACATGTATTATTTTTTTGGCCAAGATACATGTATGAATTATAAATAAATAAAAAACAATCAATGTGGTCAAAAGTTAATATGTTCATACATAGAAGCTCAAAAGTTAACATGTACATACATAAAAGTTGATATACATTGTTTTCCCGTACAAAGAAGCCCAAAAATTAATGTACATACATAAAAGTTCATGTACATACAATGGATGTGGCTTCAAAATTTATTTCCCTAAAAGATGAAGTGTTCCAAGAAGTTTCATGCACATAGAACATAATCTCCATAAATAATCATTAATTTTACTCTTAGACTCCAAATGATAATCTGTATAAGAGTAATTAGTTTTACTCTTAAGACTCTGAATGATATATTTTATATGCTATTTATTTTATAAATTTAATCAATTATTAATTTATAAATTCATTAGGCCCTAAGGGATTTAAAAACTATTATTACCTTATGCATTTAGCAAGGTTATTAATTTCGTACACTCGCCCGAGGTTGGACCGAAATATTTTATAACTTAAGATAGGTTATTATTTAATCGAACATTCATTTATGCATGTCTTATTTTAGATGTTTAGAGGAAAAATTGGGACATTTGGATTCGACACATAATAGGGAAGGGGTCGTGGTTGGTATCTCAAGGGGAAAGAGTCGCAGGTAGTGGGTACGGGGGTTTATCGGGTCGGGTTTAATTTAATAAAAGGAGGTCTCCTAGGCGCTAAAAGATCACCACCTGCCTTGCCTCGGCCTAATCACCATCTGCCTTACCTCGGCCTAATCCGCTGTAAAAATCAGGCAAAGTGATTAAGCAGGCCTAGGCGGAGGTGGGCTAGAGGGATTAGGCGGTCCAATAAAATTTAGGCTGGAGTGATTGGCATCTTTATTATGATCTTGGATCAAAGCTAATTACTATACATGCAATTCAAACTTAATAAATGGAAGAATTTACTATATCAGATGTAAAGAACAATTAACATGATGAGCTTGAGCATCATAAATAAATTCTCTATGACAATGTTCACCTGGAAGATGTCAATTGTTTCAAAGTTAATATAATCTTTCTGTTTGTTCCAAAAAAAATGAAAAAAAATTGTAATAAAACGATAAAAATCATATTTGCTTACTAACTTCCTATTAAGGCTTGGGGGTAATTACCAGATGTGGTGTCTCGTTTAATAAGAAAAGATGCAATTTCAGGATTGCAGAAGAACTATTAAGAGAATCTAACGTTGGCAACAACTTTGTTGTAATTGTTGAGATTTTGTCAAGGTTTTATTCCTTTTATAGATCTTAATTTTAACAATTATTACTATTATTATTATTATTATTGGTTTCCATATTTAATTACACTTCCTAGGAGTTTTAACTTAGAAGTTTTCCAGATTATTTATGTTTCCCATATGTGAAATTCCAATTTGTTGTTTTTCTTCTGTTTTCCATTTATATTTTAAATTTGGGGACCCTCATCCCCTTAACATTGTATCACCTTCTCATCATCAATAGGAATGTTTCCCATAAAAAAATGTAGGGTTGAATTGAAGTACAAATTTGTTAACCTTATCTAAATGAAGGCTAACATGACCCTCTAACATGATTGGCTCAAACATAAATGACTCAGCAATGGACAAACAATTTTTAATGAGTTGTCCATGTTTTAACCAAATTTCCATCAGATATATCCTTGAACAAAATGACATATCCTTGAACAAAATTACATGCCCCTCCACCCCCCTTCCCCTAATTTAAGGAGTTTTTTTAAGAAATCTCTTCAAAATTTATGGTCAACTCCACATCCATTTTCTTCTCAAGAAGAAAAGTTGTATGTTTTGAAAGAAGTCCATGCTCAATATCAATATAAACAAAACGCAAGGCAAACCAGGGGAGATACGAGTCCCATATGTTCCCCATTTTAAAGAAAAGTTTGTGTGGATACATGTGATTTTATTGGCTCGGGATTAACTTAAAGAGCAAAAATCTCTCTATCTATCTCTCCCCTTAAGTCTTCATGCTTGTGGAACATAAATAAAGAAAAGAGTGCATGTACAAATTGGTGAATATATGTAATCAACTCCTCAGTATTGAATACATCTTGATTCTCGTGTCATCTGAGTTTAAAAGATTAGCAATGAAGACACATTTTAAATGTAGTTTCTTGTGCACACCCTTATTATGATACTAATTGGACACACTAATTAAACTAAACTCTCTGCATGCATCACTCTCCCGTTTTCGAAAAAGATGGGCCACGAGCTTTGAAGGGGAATTTTGTTGGTCTCGATCAACCACTTGTGTCACTGATATTGGCCCTATATCTTCAAGGCCCTCTTATTTGATTCCTACTCCATCAGTTACAAGCACGCAGTTCATTTTTTTTCATCAGGACATTAGGAGACTTAATGAAGCAAACCATCAAATTTCTAGCATTTCAAGTTCATTGGGCACACCCTAGTATGGTAATTTTATTTGTTTAGATATCTCCTGATGAGGCACTAAGTTTACTCCATAAGTTAGGTCAGCCCACTAAAAGATTTACTGTAATTACCTATGTTTCTCTCTTATAAGTAAGCAAAATAGCAAATTAATACACAAATATAAGAGGCACAAACAAGCCAAGAATTTACAAGAGCTCATCTCTCAACCTTTATTTTAATCACAAAAAAATTTAAAGGAAATACATAATTTCAGCCAAGGGCTGATAAGTGTGTGTATATATATACACAGACTTAGGAATTGTAAATTTAGCCATGAATGACAAATAAATATTGACTATGTATTACAATTTTATTTGAATGTCTGGTAATTTTTTTTTTATCGGTCAGGGTCACTTCTTAGAAGAGGTTTGGCATGTCTATAATTCCAGAAAACGATGGAAATCACACCCAATCTGATTCAAACTCTTGTTGACAAGTGTCCTGGGAAATTTCTTTGCTACCCCGATTTTGCTCCACTCCCAACCATTATATTCATAGAGATTGAGCTATAATACCCAGACTCACTCACTTGGTTCGTATCTTCTTCCCTTAGAATTTTTACAAAAATTACCACTATTAAGTTTAACACCCCTCGTTAAATTTAATATTCGATAATTTATTATATATCTATAATAAATTAAACCGTCTACCCCTGCCTAACACCATGTGCACTAGCCTGAAAAATATTCGAGTTAAATCCATGACTCTTAATTTAATTAATTCACCTCAATTAATTTTATCGAAGTAGTGTCACTCAACCAAGATGCCCGGACTCACTCAATCGGCCCATATTTTAACCTTTTAGGATTTATTACACAAGCTCCCATTAATAAGTTTGGAACTCTTATTAATTTTAATATTCCTTAATACCCATCTCCCAATATCCTAGGTATTAACCACCATTTAATTATTCTCTAATTAAATCCTTAAGAGCAAAATCCCAAAAAAAGACAAGGAAAAAGGAAGGAACTGTAAAAAAATTCCACCTATTGTTCGAACGACCCTCACTGTCGTTTGAACGACTTGTAATGTCATTCGAACGACTTGCAATGTCATTTGACGCTACGTTCAGCCACTTCCTCTTCTTCCCCACAAATCCTGATTCCACATGATTTCCCTCATTCTTCCATTAACATACTGTTAAGTTTTTGAATCTTCACACACTTTAACCCGGTTACAACTAATATAATACACGCATCCAATTCCAGTTTTAATCGTCATAATAACCTTTAAATATTAACGATTTATATCCCATTTTTCAATTTTCGTATTTGGGTTTTCGCGAGTTCAAAAAAATTATTTTATAAACTTTGTTTCTAGTATCCGAATCAACCCCCAACATCCTTTGGGTTCCTCACATAATTTAGATTCCTACAACATTGAATCATAATACAACCTCAATTGAACTTTTAATCTACACAATAAACTCAATTCACCAAAACCCATTTCATATAATATCCCAGTCACAAAAACGAATTTCTTTATCACACCCACTATGATATGAATCGAAATACAGCAATTAAATTGAAAGAAAGTTTAA
This sequence comes from Sambucus nigra, assembly GCA_949130495.1. Classification (NCBI taxonomy): domain Eukaryota; kingdom Viridiplantae; phylum Streptophyta; class Magnoliopsida; order Dipsacales; family Adoxaceae; genus Sambucus; species Sambucus nigra. The sequence continues at coordinate 601,515,023 of OX422209.1, forward strand.
CTATTTTCTTGAATAAATTCGTAAGGTCTAATTTCCTTTGATGTAGACGAAGGTTCGACGAAAAACACACTCCTCTTCTTGATTTGTCTCCCAAAAGCTCCCCCAAATTCTCTCTCTTTTTCCCTCTGCAAAACTAGAGTTTCATTTTTGAGTTGTGTCTGCCACAAACTCCCTAATGTAGGTTTTATACTGCTAGTCCTGAAATTAAGCCTATGGGCCAAGCCCAAATGCCCCAAACACCCCCATGTGATCCCGGTTATGACTAAAAATTTCCAGAGACCCAATTACTATCCTTAGGTACTCTTTTTTTACTATCTCGACCTATTCGGAATCAACCGTGCACTCAGAATCGTTATCCGAGTTACTTTACTAAAATTTCCAATCTCAACCTCAAATTACGACACATGTAAATTTTAAAAATAACCCGAATTAATTAAATCTTAACTCACTAAATTAATCAAATCCTCGAGGTAATTTAAATCCTATATCATCAAATTAATTAAATTCTATATCCTTAGAAATACGGGGTATTACATACTCCCCCTTACAAAGGAATTTCATCCTCGAAATTAAGATGAGTCTATCACTCCGAGCCTCAAATATTTCCCTCTTCACATGCCCCTAAGATCGCTACAGATATCTCTACACCCTCTAATCGTGAATTATATTAAAATCAATTTAATTACCTTGGGTGCCCATACGCCCTATACTCATGCTCATTGATCGAGAGGAAAAACCGAGCCTCCGTATAATACGCTAGTCATTGTTATCGGCTTCCAACCTCAATACAAAAAACCTAAACTTGTAACTACACTCTTAAGGAGTATATTGGTGAGTCTGGGTATCGAATCCACAGGGAGTTAGGACGTGTGAACGTGACGACAAAGGTAAAGTAGTTTAATCCTAAAGTTGATGTTAAAAGAAAATAAAGGAAAAAGATGATTGATTTTTGGATTTTATCTATGAATTAACTAAATTCAATTAAATTAACCTGCGCATGTAAAATTAACTAACTAAGAAGGAATTAATATGAATCAAGAAATGGGTTAAGAATACACTCCCCCAAACCCTAGTGTGTATGCCAGTAAAAAAATTAATCATAAATTAGATAATTGATCAGACCCAGTCTTTAGTACTCCAAAGCATTACATATATGAGGTTCAAGCCCGCATCATACATAATCAAAGAATGAGTAAAGCAGTGTTGCAATAGTTCACGCGCGTTGCATCCTTAAGCACCCCGATTACTTAGGGAAAACGAGGTCAAAAGGTCTACAATGGTTGTGAAACTCTACAGCAAGATATGATCACTTATTTAATTTAGAGGACAAATATTATATCTATGCATACCACATTGGGTTGGGTTCATGCATCCCAACCCTTGAAAACTTAGCTTAACATGATTAAAATAAAAAGAAAAATTAAAACTGAAAGTGCAAGAATTCATAACTAAATGTAGAAAATTGAGAACATGACTTGAATTGGTATTGAAAAACTAGAGAGCAACAATTAATTAAACAAACTATGAAAGCAGTAAAAATAATAAATTAAAATTACTTGCAATGGATGAATGATGAATCTTGAATAGATCTTTCAATCTTGAATAGTAGCCAAACTTCAAAACTAGGGTTCTTGGATACAAGGATCCTTTAAAAACTAACTACAATGAAACCCTAACTACTAGCCTCCTACAACTTGAAGTAAAAAAAAACTCCTTTCTTCCTACTAGGGTTTGACCTTTTATACATCTCAAAAACGACTCTTCCAATGCCTCTGGACGTTTTTTATTTAATTAAAAGAAATTGTGAAAAAAAATTCCAAGAGTTGTGACTCTTCAATTCTAAATTAAATTTCAGAATTTTAGCAACCGGACCGGTCCTGTTATCATCGGATCGGTTTGGTTCCATCCGGATCGATTCTTTTTTTATTTGTCCGGACCGGTCCTGTACCGGATCGGTTCTTTTTTTATTTTTCTAGACCGTTCCTATTTTTCTGGTCAATTTCTCTTCATTATCTCGTAACTTCAAAACCTCGTAACTTCTTCACCGTAGCTCGGAGTGAGGGGCCATTTGTTCCAGTGTTCTTGTAATTAGAATATCTTCAACTTTATAATTGGACCCACCTCCAGACTAAGGCTGCAAAATTGCAAAAAATCCCTTGAACTTCCCATTTCTTGCTTTCTTTCACTGTTTTGAGTTCTCCTTCGCACTAACTTGCATGAAATACCTGTAAAACACATAAGAAATACACAAAATATGAAATACTTATCACAAGGGGTTAGTAGAATAAATACGGGACAAATACAAGTAATTCACACTGCATGGTATCATAAAATTATCAAAATTAAGGAGATAAATGTGAAGAAATTATGCCTAACCACTCACCTGCATAAATATTACCCCACTCTACTAGCTTTAAATAGTAATATAACTTCCAACTCACAGTTATAACTACATATCTTTCGAATAACCAAGGTACCATACCCATGTCCTAGTGACCAAATATCTCCCCACATCTAACGTTGCGCCAAGTTTCATGCGTAGGATGTCTCGCAAAGTTAAATCTAAATAAGAACTCCCCATCCCGATACACTACTACCTAACATTGTCGGTAGTTGAGATTCATTAACCCCTCATCCCATAGCACGTACCCCAAAACTCCCATCTCCTAACCTAAAAGTATACTTAACTACTCTCATGTTACAAAAGACATCATAGAATATGACGCCTTTACTATCACTAGTTTCTTAGCTCAAATCAATCACAAGTTATATATCCTCGCTCGATAAAAATCCTATCCACACTGATTCCCATAAGTAAATGTCCCTACTCACCAGGATCAAATATAACAATACAAATATTTTCTTATAAGTTTATTATACAACACACTATAACATATATACACGTATATATAGGCTAGATCCTCTTTTAGGTGATAAGTAGCATAAGTAAATCATACCTTGGAATAGCGAACACAAAGTCATATCATACTATATACTATATCCCAAACATCATAATTATCACTAACATCTCCTACGTAACATACTTATCTCATGCTCAACATTTATTATCCCGCAACGAAGCTCAAAATAACATTCCTCAATGCATTATCCCCTAGCATTATCAATCAACGAAATCCGTGGGTCCAAAGCACATAACTAAGATATCACAAATTATGTCTCCTGACACATAAATCAAATCGTCTACACCCATGTCTCTCAAGGCATCACACGATACGATGCTCTCACTATCACTAGTTCTCAGTGCGTACGCAACAATGAGCTAAATCTCTCCTCTCAATGGTAAACCCGATATACCCTAAATCACATCTGTAAAAGTCCCCACGCACTGGGATCAAATGTAACAAGAAAACTATACTCACTGAAGGCTATGATACAATACAATATATATATATATATATATATATATATATGCAGGTTTAACCGACTTTCAGGTGATGCCTCGCAAAATAAAACATATCACCCTGGCATAGCGATCACGATAATCTTACCATTCAGTCTACTACCGCTCAAACCCTCAATATCCATTCACTACACAAGATAATAATATGCTCTCCTCTCAAAACCCTCATATGGAGCAAAAACTACCAGATAATGTAAACCATCCTCTTAGTGTCCACAAATGTTCCCTTGCAGATGGAACCAAAAAGAGCTCCGCTACTCAACGGTAAATATATACAGACTATAGTAATATTAACGATACCTCTACTAAACCCGTTTCAGATGTAAATATAGTATTAACAAACTACTATGACTTGCTTGTGTCACAGAAAACAGACCCCAATCACCCCAGAATAAAACCCATACTTTCAATTACCAATAGTACTGGCGGTTCAAATGGTTCCTGACACTACACCCCCATCCCAACTGAACCAAAAACTTCTTATAACTGTTGCCCCTACTGGGCATCCCATTCCTGCACCCATTTCACTGCGGATAATATCCACACATGTGTTCCTACTCTTTACACATAAGACACCTCTCTTTGTTATTCCTCTTTATCTGGATCCACTTGCCATGTCGGGTTGTCCTTCTCATGGACCTAGTAGACTTGACACTAATTGCTACCCCCGTTGTGCCTTTGGCTTTGTTAGTCCTATGGGAATCATTGTTGGCCTTAACGGACCTCACTGAATCCACCATCACCTGGTTGGAATTCTATTGACATCCTCAATCATTAAAATGGGTTCTCTACTGGGTATTCCCCCCCCCCCCCCCCCCATGTGGTGCCTCACTAGCACCATTAAATCCAGTCTTACCCTTCGGTTAGATTCTCTAACTCTCTTAGCTCCCTTCCCACGGAAGCGTTGATATCAATTTGTAAACGTACGACATTGATGACAACGGTACGAGTCATTCTAGACGTATTTCCCCATCCATGCTTGTATATTCTACCAATGAGTTCATTATTCTCTTACAGACCTTCTTGATTCTCCGTATCCACCTCGTCGGGTACGAAGTTACCTAAACACATCAACTCCCTTCATAATCGACCACTGTACGACCCTTTTATAACAAGTATTGAAATATACTTTGCCTATCTATTTAAACAGCTGATGAGAGGATCTGCGGTCAAACCTCACCCAAAATTTCCTCGTTATTAATGGTATCTCTTCATAGTTGTGGTAACAGACTCCTACCACTACAACTCCGCTTGTATGAGCCAAAATTTTGCCCGAAATTAAATCCTGGGTGCCATTGCACTCCACCCTACACAATTTCCTTTGGGTTATCTCCTTCCATTAATCCATCACACTCATTCTCTCCATCGAATCCTTATGGGTGGATTTTCAAAAGAGTTACTCCCCCCCCCCCCCCCCCCCACACACACACACACCTTTATTGACTACTCTAGGTTAGTCTGAATTTGCACCACCACTTTCTACGATAGTGGTTAAAGGAACTACTGCATCCTAGTGATTATCCCAACGCCATTTGCCCGAACAATAACCATGGTGACTTCTATCCCGTTCACCATTCCAAGAATATTCCATGGCTTATGATGAGCCTCTCCCCCCGCAGTCCTTCTAACGGGCCACATTGGTCAACCAAAATTATTCGGTGTACGAAGACCAACTGAACTCGTATATGAATCGCATCAACTATACTTAATAGTAAGATAATGAAGTAGCACACGTAGAGGAATACAACACTCCGATAATGAGGATCTATATCAAATAATGCTACGTTGAAACGTAAAAAGCCGCACAGATCCTATAGACACTATAAATATATATCATCTTCTTCTTCATTGTAAATATATATCATCTTCTTCATTGTAAAGGATAGATTAATTCAAACCCTAGATAAAACTCTGCTCATTTATATACAGAAGAGAGAGAGAAAAAGAGAGAGGGGGGAGAAATCATGTGTTGTAACCAGGCCATTAGATCCATATTTACTAGTGGATTTCACTCACACACACAGTGGATGTAGGCTCTGATCGAACCACCTTAATCCAGGTGTTCATCATCTTCACCTTATCTCCTTATCTGTTGATTTACAATGTGATTATTACCATTGTTGTATAGATGTTTGAGCTTCACACATTTGTGACCAAGTGATACCATTGCTGATATCATCAGATAGCACTAGAGGAATATGTATTCCTATATATATCATTCACGCCGATATCTATAAAGCACACAAGTATATAACTATCACACTAACCGTATACATATTTTTAATAAGAGTACGGCTAACCCGTGCCTAACACCCGTAGCACTAGCCCAAAGATACCCAAGTCTATATCCCGACTCGTAATTTAATTAATCACACATTAATTATTTTATTATTTAAGTAGTGTCACCCAACTACAATACCCATACTCACTCATTCAGTTTGCATCTTCTCCCCTTAGAATTTTTTACATAAATTACCACTATTAAGTTTAACACCCCTCATTAAATTTAATATTCGATAATTTATTATATATATCTATAATAAATTAAATCGGTTAACCGTGCCTAACTCCCGTCGCACTAGCCTGAAAAATATCCGAGTCAAATCCCTGACTCTTAATTTAATTAATTCACCTCAATTAATTTTATCTAAGTGGCGTCACTCAACCAAAATGTTTGGACTCACTCAAGTGGCCCGTATTTTAACCTTTTAGGATTTATTAAACGAGGTCCCGTTAATAAGTTTGAACTCTTAATAATTTTAAGATTCCTTAATACCCATCTCCCAATATCCTAGGTATTAACCTCTATTTAAATATTTTCTAATTTAAACCCTTAAGAGATAAATACCATAGAAAGACAAGGGAAAAGGAAGGAACTGCCAAAAATCCCCCCCTGTTGTTTGAATGACTCTCACTATCGTTTATACGACCTGAAAGGTCGTTCGAACGACTTACAATGTTGTTTGACGCTACGTTCAGACACATCTTCTTCTTCTTCTTCCCCATGATTCCTTCTTCCATGCGATTTCCCTCTTTCTGCTATTAACATACAGTTAAGCTTATGAATATTCACACACCTTAACCCAGTTACAACTAATATAATATACGAATCTAATTCCATTTTTAATCGTCATAATAACCTTTAAATATTAACGATTTCCATCAAAGTCTTCAATTTTCGTATTTGGGTTTTCACGAGTTCAAAGAAATTGTTTTTTAAACTTTGATTCTATTATCCGAATTAATCCCCAACATCCTCTGGGTTCCGTACATAATTTAGATTCTTACAACACTGAATCATAATACAACCTCAATTGAACTTTTAATCTACACAATATACTCAATTCACCAAAACCTATTTCATATAATAGCCCACTCCCAAAAATGAATTTCTTTATCACACCCACTATTATATGAATCAAAATATTACAATTAAATTGAAAGAAGGTTTAACTACCTATCTGGATAAATTCGTAGGGTCTGATTTCCTTTGATGCAAACAAAGGTTCAACGAAGAACACACGCTCTACTTGATTTTGCTCCCAATAGCTCCCCCAATTTCTCCCTCTTTCTCCTCTGCAAAACTAGGGTTTTATTTTTTAGTTGTGTATGCCACAAACTCTCTAATATAGGTTTTATATTGTTAATCCCGACATTAAGCCTACGGGCCAAGCCCAAATGACCCGAACACCCCCGTGTGAGCCCGATTATGCCTAAAAATGCCCCGAGACCCAATTACTACCCATGGGTACTCTTTTCTGACTATCTCGACCTATTCAGAGTCAACCGTGCACTCAGAAACATCATCCGAGTTACTTTACAAAAATATCCGACTTCGGCCTCAAATTATGACCACATGCAAATTTTAAAAATAACTCGAATTAATTAAATCTTAATTCACTAAATTAATTAAATCCTCCAGATAATTTAAATCCAATACCACCAAATTAATTAAATTCTATATACTCCTAAATACGGGGTATTACATACTCCCCCCCTACAAAGGAATTTCGTCCTCGAAATTAGGATGAGTCTGGTACTCCAAACCTCAAATATTTTCCTCTTCACATGCCCCTAAGATCGCTACACATATATCTACCCCCTCTAATCGAGAATTATATTAAAATTAATTTAATTACCTAGGGCACCCATACACCCTATACCCATGCTCATCTGCATAAATATTACCCGGCTCTACTAGCCTTAAATATTAATATAACTTCCAACTCACAATTATAACTACATATATGTATAATAACCAAGGTACCAAACCCGTTTCCTAATGACCAAACATCTCCCCCCTTCCAACGTTGCACTAAGTTTCAGGCGTGGGACGCCTCGCAACGTGAAATCCAAACAAGAACCCCCCACCACCCCCGATACACTACTACCTAACATTGTCGGTCAATGAGATTCGTTAGGCCCTCAACCCATAGCACATACCCCCAAATTCCCGTCACCTGACATAAAAGTATTCGTATCCATTCTCACGTTACAAAAGACATCATACAATACGACGCCCTTACAATCACTAGTTTCTTAGCGCGAATCAATCACGAGATATATCTTCCCGCTCGATAAAAACCTATCCACCCTGATTCCCATCCGTAAACGTCCCTACTCACCGGGATCAAATATAACAATATAAACATTTTCTTATAAGTCTATTATGCAACACACTATAACATATATACACGTATATATATGCTAGACCCTCTTTTAGGTGATGACTAGCATAAGTAAATTATACATTGGAATAGCAAACACAAAGTCTCACCATACTATATACTATAGCCCAAACATCCCAACATAATTATCACTAACGTCTCGTACGTAACATACTTATCCCAAGCTCATCTCAGCACTCTCGGTGTGGCTATATCATACAAGTATTCTCTATTACCCCACAATTTTTAATTTAATCCTTCTCGATATTACCCCACCTATTAACTTGGGGTATATAAGTTTTCTCAGTGCTTCCTACGCATCAATCCTCGGCTCCCCTGGTCGTATATCGTAATAGCTCTCAAATAAAAGTGTTTCTTCTATACGTTCAATAATTTAACATTTAAAGCCGATGCACTAGCAACAAACAATGTCTCACTACTCCTAATATTTATTATCCCGTAACGAAGCTCAAAATAACTTTCCCCAATGAACTATCCCCTAGCATTATCGATCATCGAAATTCGTGGGTCCAAAGCACATAACTAGGATATCACAAATTTTGTCTCCTGACACATAAATTAAATCGTCTAATCCCATGTCTCTCAAGGCGTCACACGATACGATGCTCTCACTATCACTAAGTTCTCAGTGCGTAAATATCAACTAGCTAAATCTCTGCTCTCAACGATAAACCCTATATACCATGAATCACATCTATAAAAATCCTCATGCACTGGGATCAAATGTAACGAGACAACTATACTCATCGAAGTCTATGATACAATACAATATATATGCAGGATCGACCCTCTTTAAGGTGACGCCTCGCAAAATAAAACATATCACCCTAGCATAGCGAGTACGATAATTTTACTATAGAGTCTACTACCGCTCAAACCCTCAATATCCATTCACTACACAAGATAATAATATGCCCTCCTCTCAAAACGCTCATATGGAGCAAAAACTACCAGATAATGTAAACCATCCTCTTAGTGTCCACACATGTTCCCTTGCAGATGGAACCAAAGTGAGCCCCTCTACTCAACGGTAAATATATACGCACTATAGTAATATTAATGATCCCTCTACTAAACCTGTTTCACATGTTAATATAGTATTAACAAACTACTATGACCCGCTCGTGTCACACAAAACAGACCCAATCACCTCGGAATAAAACCCATACTTTCAATTACTAATAGTACTGGCGGTTCAAATGGTTCCTGACATTACACCCCCATCCCAACCGAACCAAAAACTTCTTATAACTGTTACCCCTACTGGGCATCCCATTCTTGTCACCCATTTCACTGCGGATAATATCCACACATGTGTTCCTACTCTTTACACATAAGACACCTCTCTCTGTTATTCCTCTTTCTCTTGCCCCACTGGCGATGTCGGGTTGTCCTTCTCATGGACCTAGTAGACTTGACACTGATTGTTACGCATCTAATTCCAATTTTAATCGTCATAATAACATTTAAATATTAACGATTGACATCACCGTCTTCAATTTTCGTATTTGGGTTTTCACGAGTTCAAAGAAATTATTCTCTAAACTTTGATTCTATTATCCTAATTAATCCCCAACATCCTCTGGGTTTTGCACATAATTTAGATTCCTAGAACACTGAATCATAATACAACCACAATTGAACTTTTAATCTACACAATATACTCAATTCACTACAACCTATTTCATATAATAGCCCACTCCCAAAAATGAATTTCTTTATCACACCCACTATGATATGAATCGAAATATTATAATTAAATTGAAAGAAATTTTAACTACTTGCCTGAATAAATTCGTAAGGTCTGATTTTCTTTTACTTAGACAAAGGTTCGACGAAAAACACACCCTTCTTCTTGATTTGGCTCCCAAAAGCTCCCCTAATTTCTCCCTCTTTTCTCCTCTACAAAACTGGATTTTTATTTTTGATTCGTGTATACCACAAACTCCCTAATGTAGGTTTTATATTGTTAATCCCGAAATTAAGCCTATGTGCCAAGCCCAAATGACCCGAACACCCTGTGTGAGCCCGGTTATGCCTAAAAATTCCCCGAGACCCAATTACTACCCCCAGGTACTCTTTTTCGACTATCTCGTCCTATTCGAAATCAACCGTGCACTCCGAATCATCATCCGAGTTACTTTACTAAAATCTCCAACCTCGACCTCAAATTACAACACGTGTAAATTTTAAAAATAACCCAAATTAATTGAATCTCAATTCACTAAATTAATTTCATCCTCCAGATTATTTAAATCTTATATCACCAAATTACTTAAATTTTATATCCTCATCAATACAGGGAATTAAAGTATGCACATTGATTGGAGTGTAATTTTTTAAATGCCCAAGGAACTTTATAAGTCTTTGCTTATTAAGTGCCCCAAGGGCACACTCATAACTATTGCATCTTTATTCAGTCTTTAGGGCACGTTGTCATCGTTTCGGCAGCCGCCACACATTATTTTGGCTTCCGTGCATGTAATAATAGTTTTGGGGAACTGTGAAGTAAATGTTCACCACAAAAGAATCGTTCCCTCTCAGTCCCTTTGTTTTAAAAACTATAGCACTTGAATAAGGACTTTTACTTCCTCCATTTCATTGGAAGCACTCTTTCTCCTTCTCTATCTTTTTTCTGCATTCTCGAATCTCTTTTCTTTAATTCTTTCTTTGAGTTTCCTTCACTATTCAACAATTGTGTACATAATTAATTAAAACAACGTAAATAATTTCAGACCTGGCTATATTCCATAATGGGTGAGTGAAGAACAAGTTGAACGCCCTTGCAAACGTTGCAAACTGTATGAGGACCATTGGTTGCCCTCATTTTTTGTTGTTGAGTCTGGGGTGACTTTTCCCCCAATTCAACTTTTTTTTATTTTTGTCAACACTTTGAGGAGATCTCATCCCATGCCAGTCCAAATACTTGGAGGATCATTAATGGTTTTCACCGCATTAGCGAGTTTTACGGGACCAATCTGGGTATCACTGATATCATATGTTGTTATCAATGAGCGTCAATTCTTGAAAACACTAATTTCCTGAAAATGAGGGTAGTCGATCGTATCCTGGTAATAAACTTGCCTGATTCTAACAACGATTATAGGGATCATGGTGTGATTGTGAAGAAATGGAAACAAACACACCTTCCTGAGGGCACAAAATATGAAGGGCCAAGGTGCCCTCGGGAAAGGAAAGGGATAGGTTAGGTCATAATTAGGTCCTTGCTTTACATTTTCCTTTTTATTTGATTGTTTTGATCATTTTCTCTTTGTTTCTTGAAATTAAGCAACAAGATGAAGCTTCCTCGTGACAAGGACGTCAATTTTATTGATCTTCGGAAGTTTTGGTCGCTAAATCATAGGCTTAGGGACAAGTGTAAAGTGGTGATCGTTTAATTAAGCTCTGATACCAATTTGTAAAGTGGAGATCTCTTAAATAAGCTCTGATACCAATTTGTAGAATCACTACAGCGAAAATATTGCGACTTCTCAAATAAAATCCAATTTTAATTAATTTCAAATTTTAGTTAAACCCCAAAACATGCACCTAGATGATTTATCCAATAAAATAAAGCATGCATGATAAAACAAACAATTTTAGGAAAAATCTTCCAAAGGGGCAAAACCTTTTATTTCACTATAATTTGTAAGAAAACGGCTTACACGGATTACAATGAAATAGGGTGACATACGAAATACCCGCAGGTGTCGGTTTCGATGTCTCGGCTGGAACTTTTCCTTTTCAGGAGGGCAGCAGTGAAGAAGAAGACGACTCCTCCACAAGTTACGGCTGGAATTTTCCCTTTTCAGGAGGGCAGGAATGAAGAAGAAAATGGCTTCTCCACAAGATTAAACTTTATAAGGACTCCCTCCACAATAGCTTGCAACTGTCGGTTGTAGAGCTCTCCCCACAAAGTATAAACAAGAGCAAAGTATGTTCTTGAAAACCAAAATAATTCACTAAGGCATATGGGAGTTTTGTGAATTGAAAACAAAAAGGGATTAAAACCCTAAAAGAAGAAGCCTAAAAGAATTATGCTTTCGTAGTATTTCTGTTCGTCAAAACGCTGTGACTTCTTAATGAAAACGGACTCATTTAATGAGTATTTATATAAAAACGCACCGCCTCGAAATTCGAGCTCATTCGAACGACATCTAACGACATGCTATGTCGTTTGAACGATAATTGCAGGTCGTTAAAATGACCTATCAAGCGAGATTTCACGTGGTCCTGTAGAAAATTTCGATACGAACGCGTGGCCGCCAGCTTCGTATCATTTTGATTTTTTATGAATTAGTTATGATTTTTCTACGAAAAAGGAGTCCGAAAACAAAATCTTTAGAAAAATATTTTGTAAAAAATATCCCAAAAGCTCTAAGTGAAAAGTTAAGGTATTTAAAACATAACCTTACCAAAGTAAACTTCGCGAAGTCTTGAATGATGAAAAACTTGAGTAATTCGGATCTGTCTTTGATGTAGATGTCTCTTGAATGCTCTTCGACAGTGTAGCGGTATATGACATAAAAAATTGATAACTGACCTATGAAAATTTTCCCTTACAACAAGGACCGCCCTAGGTTGGTCACTTTCCTCCTTGGCTACACAATTTCAACCACCTCATTTGTTGCAATTCCAGTCGATCAAAATCCAGATATTCTATTTTACTTTAATGATACAGAGGCTTTTTTTTTCAAAAGTTCAGGCGAGGAGACAACATCTTCCTCCTTTGAGTCCTTAGACATCTCCTTCGTTCCTACTGTCGAACTTTCTCCTAGTATGATAGCCTCCAAGGGAAAAGTGATGGATTTGATCTCCATCAATATTGGCAGGGGGTATCCCCCTGTCACATATCGAGAAATAAAAAGGAATTTTCTCAATTTATGAGAAGGAAAGATGAAGCTTGGGGGACTTCCAATTACTTAGCGATTGGGGATTCCCCCACTAAGGAAGTGGAGTCTCCCTCTATAAGAGAGCAGTTCTCTTAGTGTTAGAGTGGTTAAATATAAACTCACATGTAATCTCAATTAATGGAGATGATTTAATAGATAAGACGCTATTGAAAATAAATGAATAAACTTAGTTGGAATGAATCAAACTTTTTAGTGTAAGCTCACAAACTCTCCTCTATAACTAAATAACAAGCAGTAAATATGATATGTTTAGAACAATCAATGAAAAGCAAGCACTTTAGATACTCTCCCAGGTAGGGAGCTCAAACAACAGGTTACGTAGGTATAAAGGTTAAAGTTCATTCAATGCTTATGTTCTTCGTGGAAAGCTTGGCGAAAGGTATTAATGAAAAAAGGATAAAAAGCTCTGGTTCTTGTAATCACACTTTTTGGAATATCTTTCTCTCTCTTTGATGTGTAATACCTTATTTTTATCCATCCTCTCTCAATGGAATAATATACTCTCTCTCTCTCTCTCTCTCTCTCTCTCTCTCTCTCTCTCTCTATATATATATATATATATATATATATATATATATATATATATATATATATATATATATATATGGTCTTTATCCCATTCTCGTGGAACCTTAAATCTCCTTTTCTCTTTTATTATGCCCATGTTGGTCCCCCGTCAACCATCTAAGGGGGGATAAAATTATTCAGCGTGGCTGAAAGTTATCTCCAAGCATGGCCAAAAGTATTACTTTAATGAAAAGTAATGATTGCTCTGCCTAACACATTATATGAACTATTCCATCACGGAATCATGTGTAAAGTAAATATTCCTTTATGTTAGATAATGCCTTTTTATGTTAACACCTCTTTACTGCTCATGAACACATTTGGTCGAGGGAACTGGTGGTTGGTCGCAACATGTTTCTTTGGCTTATACTCTCTCAGGATATCTTGTGCTTTACCGCATGTATTTAAAGAGGTTAAGTCATACCTTAACGTTGTGTTGCTTCTCAATCCTCCAAAAATTCCCTCAAGGTTCTCTAAGTGAGGTTGTTCGATAGAGCATGAATGCTCTCCCAAGTCCTGCTAGACCTGGTCCCTCGCAGATACCGAACAACCTCGCAAATATTACAATATGTTTTATAATTATAATATTTCTCATAAATACACATAACTTAAGTCAAAACAAAATACAAACGTTCTTCAAACACGTCCCTTGGGAAGGCTTCCTTTATGCCTCCTTCTAATGTTTGGACTGGTTTTCCTGCTTCCAGATTCCTTTGTACTTACTCCAGCTTTCTACATGCTTAATTCAGCTTGCTCCAACTTGCCTTGTGCTTGCTTCAGCTTCCTCTGCCTTTTCTCGAGTTGTCTTATAAGCAAGCTTACCTGAATCCTTACACTCCTTTGTAATCTTTTTAATATTTATTGAATCCTTCTCCAGTTTCTTTAATGAGGGGAATTATTCAAAATATTGGTTTATTTTTAAGCACCCTACATTTGCCACTTCGTAGAGAAATTTGTTGTGTGGGCAAGAAATATCTGTACGAAACACCTTGCTCTGTAAAACCTTTACTCCGATAAACCTATCCTCGTGTGAACTCAAAGGAAAATAATTATTCACTTTCCATTGTCATAGTAGGAAAACGCTACTTTTGAACGAATATGATCTGTGGGAACTTACTACGATTGAATTTGATCCATGGGAACTTATTAAGAACAAGCTTAATCCGTGGGAGCTTATCGCGAATAAATTTGGTTGATAAAAATTTAAACAAATTGCGTTTAAAAAGACCACAAAACTCTTCCTTTGTAAACAAGTTTCCCCCTTTTTGGTGCGTGTCAACAATTAATATTGGAGTCTAATCCTCTAGAATCCCTTCCATCTTTTTTCCACATGGAGAGTTAGGGTGATCTATGTGGAGTTCATTTTCCCAAAAGTGATCATTACCTTTATAATACACATGCGTGGGAAAACAAAACGTCAATAACATTCCAAACGTCTATTTCTCAGTTGTTTAAAACCCAACACTTATTCAATTTTCCAAATAACTTTGTTCCATTAAAAATTAGATCTCAATCGCTTCTTAGAGAGAGAAAGTGATATTTTCCCTTAAATCTCATCAAAAACCACCACGAAATCCCATATCCACCTGTCATTTCTTGTCAACTTCCTTAATGTGTTATTTTTACATATTTCCATCAATTCAAATCTTCATTTAACATCAATACCATCCTCTAGTCATTAGAAAATAGTTTTTGGCCAAACCCTGGAGGCTGAGACGGTGACGCATCAAGCCGCTTTAAGGAGAAAGATAAGTTTAGGGAAGAATGCAAAGCATTTTCCAGTCAGTTGCAAGACAAAACTGACACTCTGATGTTGGTGGAAGAACTAGATGAAAGGTAAGACCAGGGATACGTAGAACTTTTTATTTTAGGTTGGATCATGGGGACTTACCTTATTCCCACATTGATTTCGAAGCACCAGGAGGCTCCTCAGAAGTTTAGCTGCTTGGTCAACCTATATCCATTAAACCTACTTTGTCATCTTAAAAAGGTGGGTCTTATCCACACTTGTTGGTCTAGGTACTTTACTTTATCCAAGAATAATATAGCCATCCACTTATTGGTATCTCTATGGAGCCAAGTGTCCAACACTTTCATTGCATTTTGGGTTAAATTTATGATCACCCTTAAAGACTTTTGTGAGCTGATGGGTCTTAATCCCCATAGTGCCCTTCCTTACAGCGATGAAGCTCTTGATGGCTACAACACGAGCATACATGGATAAAATATGTCGTTAATGTGTTGGGGATACTAAAAAATCTAACTTCACCTAACTTATCAAAATTTATTATAAGATTCCCCAAAAAAAACATCAAAGATGAGAAGGCCAAGGGTATCATTCCTGAAGTAGATTTTGGAGGAGGTAAAGGTTCCTTGACGGAGTTCGGTGTTTAGATTTTATGTGTTCCTTATCGTTTCTTTTTACTGGGAAATCCCAATAATCCTCGTAGAGACTTGATCAATATATATGTCAGGTTGACTCATGGGTTTAATCTTCCACTTTCTTATATCACTCTTAGTACCCTCTATACTTGGTTATATTGGACTCATGCTAACATGGAAAGATATTTGGGGAGGTATAATGTCTCCAATTTCTTTAACACCATTCTATTAACAGGGTTCTTTTACCCAAGGTTCCCCACCATTGCCCCTTTGCGGGTCCCCATTTTTCGATCTACTGTGAAATGCCCAAGGCTTCTCCTTTGGAATAAAAAGCAAATAAGAAATGACTTACTTCCTTTGTTTAATAAGTTCTCATGTTTTGTTGCTAGACCTTACTGTAGGGAAACTTAAGCCCAAGTGTGTTCATTCTTTGATAAGGCCAATCTTCCAATTGAAGAAGTGACAGTATAAATTATTATCGAAAAACCTGCTTTATCTATTATTCTTGTTCTTATTCCTAGTCGTCTTCCCACATTCACTGAGTGGGTCATTGAAAGTGAGGCCTATCAACCCCACCGTTTGCTACATAGTTTGGGTATGACCAAGGTGGGCCCCCAAAACCTTCCAAAGCAACAGAGTTTATGAACCCTTATCCACAACTTGATTGGACTTTCAACATCTGTCGTTGTAGCTCTTTATTCTGAGTTAAAGGACAAGCTCACTATCCCAAGTAAGAAGATGAGGGTTGACGTGTCATTTAGCTATCTTATACACTTTTGGCTATCTCAACTTAACCAAATCAGAGAGTGGCTCAAGATTCCACCTGCCTATCCATTGGTGAAACGGTATGCCCCCAATGAGCTTGGGCTTAAAAATAACTCAGTAATAGGATTTGAATTTGATCTAAGCACCATGAAATATAGTCTACCACAGAAGTTACCTGCCTTAGCACCATTGAGTGATGTGCCTCAAAAGGGAAAGAAGAAAGTCATTGCCCTACTAATGCTGTTAAAAAAAGGAAAGCTTCCTCTCTAGTAGGTTCGTCAATGGATGAGGCTTCCCTCCTATCTCCCAGGAAATCCAAAACTAATAAAGGTGCCACCGAATTGGCTGGGTTGCTTATAAAATCAATTCGACCACCTAATCCGAACTTGGTGGAAAAAGTGCGTTTAGTAGTTATTGAAGTGCTGTGTGGTTTCGATCCTTTTTTTAGTTATTCCCCCAAGGCAATCTTGTGGCATTTTAGTTTTCTCACATGAAAATATCTAACTTTTTCCAATCCAAAGAGGGACCTTCCACTAGTGCCCCTTCTTAGTGTAAAAAACATGTGGGCACCAAAACCCTTAGGAAACATGCAACTCAAGAGCATGTAGTGATACCATTATGTACAAGTCCCACTCCCACATCATCAGGTTCCTCTAAATGCATTATTTTAGAGGAGTGTCATGTATATGAATTTGTGGTAGATGTTTCATCGTAGCCTCCTCCTACGCTACACATTTTTCCCACTCTAGAGATAACTCTTTATTTATTTTTTACAAGTTTATTTGTGTTGACGTGCAACCTCAGATACTTTATCTTTATCAATTTACTCTTTAGGAATCTTAATCTACTGGTTATTCTCCATCACCATCAAGGCAACCCCCAAACCCAATCTTCGATGAACCTATCTCTAGTCTAGCTCCAACTCCAGCTCCCCGTTCATCGATCATTGGACTTACGTACTCAAGGAGTGCTTCCTCCAGTTGTGTGAGTGAGATAGCATGTAGATTATCGCCGAAAGATGAAATGGTTCGTCCATTAGTTAGTTCTCATGAAGTTTCAATGACACTTGACCTACCTTCTTCAACGGTATCTTGCTCAACATCCTCCAGCTTTATACCACTGGCTATTATTCATCCACCCAACTTGCCAGATGTAACTTATGCTTTTGACTTGAAAAAAACTTTTAAGTATGCCTCCTTGGATTATTGTGTTGATGATACTAAAGTGATATGTTTTTTTTGTGGATGTTCTTGACATTATTAGCACTGAATGAGACCCCCTTATGTGGCCAATTGTGGATTAGATTCCAAGAAAGACTTTTGAGGAGGTAAAGCAATATTTTGTTTTCTAACTAATTTTTTTTCTATTTCATGTATTAACTCTTAGAAAGTCTTCTCTCCTTATATTGATGTAGCTTTCCTGGGGTGAACCAAAACTTTTGGAAATGACATTCCTCTGCCCTTAGTGGAAGCTGCCTCTTCCAACCATGAGATTGGTGCTTCATTGTTGGAGCCTACCTCTGGTCGGGATATTGTTCCAGCTAAAATGTAATTTACTAAGCCATGTAAAAAAGAACCTCCCTCTCCTCAAAGTCCTGTTGTTGAACCTAAGGAGGCAAACATTCCCTTAGCTCTAATTGTAGTTGTTCAAGATCCTGAGATATATTTCAGTTTCAAAAAATAAACTTACTTGGAGATTTAGAAATATATTTTCTAATAAGAATTTCAAATATAAAACTTAGCCAACCCTTTGTTAAAAAAACTTTCAAATCTCACACTTGCTTTGTGGCTTAGAAAACTCTTCATTAATGGTTTTTTAAATCTCACATTTGCTTGGTGACTTAGCAATCTCTTTTCAAAGATTTTTATTCAAATATCATATTTAGCGAACTCTTTGCTAAAACAAATTAAAATCTCACACCTTCTTGGTGACTTAGCAAACTCTTTATTAAGATGTTTTTCATAAGTTACCTTTCTGGTAAAAAAGAAAGTGCCAAATTGTGGCTAAATCTTATTGTGGTCTCTTTGTAACCTGCGAGGGAACATATTGCACCATTTGAGGTACTTGAGGTTTTTCCTTATCAAGCTATTATTTCTCCTTGTGACACCCCATACTAGGACCACCCCCCCCCCCCCCCCCAATCCTCTCCTTAGATCCCTAGCACTCACTCATTCACCGTAGACCCTAGGTCATACAACGAGGATCGATCGAGAGGCTATCGGGCGATCCCGATCCCCATTTTGACAATTATAACTTCCTCACTTGATTTAGATCCCAATTAATCTTCTAAGGGATCTTAATACCCTTTCAAATTCTCTGCCCCATTCACGAATTAGCCTTACGGTACAAACGAAGGACCCATTTTACTTCGAATGGTCATCGGGCACTTTCGGGACCCATTTGACCAAGGGTAACTCTTTGAACCGAACGAAGCTAAATAAAACTTCGAGGGGTACTAAATACCCTTTCCCACAGTCCGTCCCGTGTGCAAATCATCCTTACAGCTCGGATGAATGATCCGTTTTCTTTGGGTAAATTCCTGTCTAGTGACCAACGGGCACTTTTGCGCCTCATTTTACTTTAGTCAACTAACAAACTCGAGAGTGGATCAATGGATTCTTAAAGGGATATGAATACCCTTTCCAACTGTCCGCCCCATATGTGATTCTGACTTACAGTTCGCATTTTACGGAAGTTTTTTCGAAAAAATGCCTCAGACTTCCAATTGGCAACCCAGGACCCCGATCGGCAGTGTGTCTAGGGTTCTATGATGATAGGTAAGTCCAGTACCATGTCGACCGGTACCTCTCTTGGCCCTATAAATAGAGGCCATGACCTCACTTTTAAGGACACCCCTGAACATCCCTCTCAACAATTCAGAGAAAATTCCCTCGAATTCAGAGTTGTTCTTTCCTCAAAAGCCCATTTCCCACATTCCTTCCATCATTTTCATACTCTTTTGAGTAAATTCCCACCCATCTCCTCAAACTACCATCACCTCATCTTGAGATCAGCGCATCTACAAGCAAGATCTATTTCAAGTCTTCACAAGGACGTCTATTTCTTCCTTTTTGTCTTTAAATTATCTTAATTTTGGATTAGTTACTTCATTTTCGATTTAGTACTTTACTTCTTTAGATCACACATATTAATTCAAAACTTTTTTTATTAGTATCCGCGCATACTTTATTTTTATAGAAAAACCCAAAAACAAAAAATAGGGTTCACATGTAAATTCCAAACGGGGATTTCTCATCACATTTCTCACATTAAAATACCTTTTTCCACACACACACACATATAATAAAGTCCACGATTGGATTTATGGGTGAAAACTCACCTCGTATCATATTCAAACTACGTGAATTTTGATGCCTCCTAGGCTACGTAGGCGTCTTGGGTAAATCCCTCGACTCGAGTCCTCCCGTATACATTTGTTACTTTTTCTCATTATTTATTTTTAATATATATATATATATTTTACATGCTTGCTTGTTTATGTCTTCTTCGATGTACGCAATCATTCCTTCATAACAACTTGCGAATCGAAAAACACTTGTATCATATTTTTTATTACTATTTTGGGTACACTCCTAAGGATGACCTCGGTCCACCTTTATCCATGGCGCAAGTCAAGCGATTTCATCCTCCATTTACATTATGCACATAAGCACACACATCATGGAGTTCTAAACGAGAAGATTAACACTTGCCCATGAGAAATCGAAAGGGAGGGTTGGGTGCCTAACACCTTCGTATTCCGTAACTTAGTCCCCGAACCCTTGAACTACTTGGTTTCGCAACCATCAGTAGTGTCCTTGATGCCATTCTCTAGAGGTGACAACATTTCTTTTTCCATTTTTATGAAAAATAGGTTGGCAACTCTATCTCTACATATCACCCCACATCGACGACGGTTGACCACCCTGATAAAGGATGCAATCCCACGTGCATGTCGGGAAAATGGGAAGTAAGGAGGGATCCACCTCCAGAGACCGCCCCTTAGGATGCCACAGTGGCGACTCCGCTGGGGACA
Source organism: Sambucus nigra (assembly GCA_949130495.1). NCBI lineage: Eukaryota > Viridiplantae > Streptophyta > Magnoliopsida > Dipsacales > Adoxaceae > Sambucus > Sambucus nigra. Next base: position 601,535,795 of record OX422209.1, read on the forward strand.
TTATAAAAGAACTAGACTCTAATTTCGCATGGGCGTTATACTTTTCTTCATGTGTCCATATGCATTTCCTTGTATGTTCCCTCTTCACCTCTATTTACCTTTTTCTATATATATCTCTCATGTATATATCACTTTCCACTCACTTGTACACTTCACACACTTGTATATACTCTCCATGTACACTTCACACACTTACACTTAGCTTCACTTTACACTTATATGGTTCACACACCACTTAGAATATCCATGATTAGGCTTCATTAGTACATAACCAAACTTCCTGCACTTGTATATAGGCTTACCTACAAATGTCACACACCACTTGTAGTTAATCCATGTATAGGTTCACTACTCACATGTATATACTCTCATGTCACTTACTCACTCACACGTATCCATGCTTAGTATAGTTTCCATGCTAGATATACTTGTATATGATCCCCTATTTTAGTGTAGTATTCCTCTTACTCATCATGCAAATAAAAAATGATAAAAATTACTCTCTCTCCATAATATGTTAATTAAGACTAGTGCATGTTTGCACACTACATCACCAAGAGCAAGGCTATATAGACCAAATTTGTATCCCGTGCTAGGAGGTCACTTTATGATGGGTGTTGGACCTGCATGTCGCAATTAACCTAAGCAATATGAATCTCACCTTCCATTAGCCTCGTAATTTCTACTTATATCAAACGATCCCCCCGTATTGTACCGCTTGACGAAACTCACGATGGGAGGTATATAGCAAGGAGCTCATTCACGTACGTCGAGTATATCAAATTTTCTCTCACATGTACTAACCTCGTGAGGTATATAGTGAGGCAATTCACCTACACTCTGGTATATCAAATGGCTTGTCCACATGTACCGATAAATGATTGCCCTTATAGGCAAGAGGTATATCGTGGAAGTCGTGCCAAAGGGGGGAACCCTTCCACTAACCCAATAATTGCATAAACCTCATATAGTTGTCAAACCTAGGGCATTCATATTTAGTTTTTCAATTACCATAAAAAACTCTTTCAAAACTTCAGTTCGGCATACCTCTCGAATTTTTGTGTTATTTCACCTTTTTTCAAAACGATACCCTCTCCATGAGCCTGGAAACAAGTCAAATCATGTCTTACATATTTTTAAACCCTATTTTCCCAAGGTCGAGTCTTGTTCGATATTTTGCTTGCATTTAGGCAAACCTAAAACAAGTGAAAACCAAATAATAATATTAATAATAATAATAATAATAATAATAATAATAATAATAATAATAATAATAATAATAATAATAATAATAATAATAATCATAATAATAATAATAATAATAATAATAATGTTGAGATTCCTTTCCTTTTTTCCTCATTTTTCGAAAACCAAAATTACCAAAAACATCTTTTATCCCCTTCCAAAACCCAAAATTTTATCCTTCCTTTCAAAAATAATTTCAAACCGTTTTCCCTCTTAGGTCGATTGCATACCCAATTTTGGCCTGGCTCCCTATTGGCTTCGGTCTTTCGTCAAACCGCCCTGAATCTCCGTCGGTTCTTATGCTACCTCATCTGAGTTTGGGATTTACCTTCACGAGCTATTCATGGAGAATTCCGACCAAGCACCGAATGTGTATCCCGATATGATGACCATTTTAACCCAGCTTTGTGCCAAGATTGACAACCTTCAAATCGAGGTCCATGAGATACAACATCATCGGGCCTAGATTCTCGAAGAACCTGAGGTTCTCTTTCCTTGTGCCATGGGTTCACCCGCTCTCGAGTCTATTTAGGTCTTAGAAGAGTATCAGCATGCTTCACGCGCCCAGCTTGCCAATGTGCCACTGCCAACTCAGCTCCCTATCCCGAACCTTGTCGAATTAGGGGCTAACCTGCCAGTACCCACAAATCCTCAGGAAGAAGAACTGAACAAGGTTAAGAAAGACCTCAAACTGTTGTCAAAAAAGTTTGACCAAGTCAAGATATCAGGGAACTACATGGACTACACCCATATGTCACCCTATCCCAAAGCTAGAGTGCCATAGAAGTTAAAGATGCTAGACATCGAGAAGTTTGGGGGAAGTGGACCACTAATTGTTCACCTTCAAAGCTATCACCGAGCCATGACCCTCCTTAGTGCCTCTGAAGAGATAATGGCCTAAATGTTCCAGTAAACCTTGAAAGAAAGTGACCTTCATTGGTTTCTATCCCTCAAAGAGTTCAAAATCCATAGTTGGGAGGATGTCACCCGAGAATTCATGAATCAGAATAAGTACAATGAGGAGCTAGAGGTACACGTTAAGATTTGGAGATTCTTAAGCGGAATCCCGGGGAAATAATTAGTAGCTTCATACGAAGCTGGAGAGAGAAAGCTATTACCATGACCAATAGACCCTTCGAGGAGGAATAAGTCAATATTGTGAAGAACTTCTTGCCTCATATCCAACCATGGGAGGACAGTTGACCCGCACTTTCGAGCCCTTCGAGAGGCTAATGTAAGAATTGAGAAAGGCATTGTCAAAGTTGAATCTGAGCTGAAGAAAGTGATCGAACAGCTCACTCCCCAAAAATATGAAAAATCTGCTAGTGATAGATTCTTAACCATCAATAATATTTCCCAACCTGCTACCTCTTGGGTACCGAAAAGTGGCCCCAACCCTACCAAGAAAGAGTATAATGTGCTCAATGCTCCCTTGTCAAAAGTCTACTAGGCCCTGTTAAGCCGCAACCTCATTAAACCCTTGGAACCTTGTCCACTACAAAATCCACTCCCTAAAAACTTCAAAGTCGATAAACGCTGTGATTTCCACCAGTCTGTTGGCCATACCACCGACCAATGCTTCCACCTTCGAAATGTGAGCCAAGGTCTCACTGATTAGGGTATCATTGCCCCACCAGCCAATCCTAAATTCAACACCACTCATAACCGACTTACAATCCATGCAAATTCCATCTTTCTAGATAGTGACCCAGAATTTGATCCATCTGCTCAAATTGTGCCTAGTAAAGCATCCATCTTACCCGTAATCTCACCCAAACTGCTCAAAGTTTGCCCGAATTTTCTCCTACACCCTACCTGCTTCACCGACCAAGCTTGGTCTCTCCTCACAAGGGTATGTATCATCATCTTTACCCAGTCTGAAGGGAAGGATATGGAGTTACATGATGTATTAAACCAACTCTTGGAGTTTGGGATGAAATTGCCCACAGAGATGACTGTCGATTATCGCAAATTCAGTGGCTTGTTTATGAAAGCACGAAAATGGGATCGATAATCAGATGATGGCGTGGTACCCGTTGATGAAGTTATTTAAGATGACATAGTGCAGATTATGGCTGATGTGTTTGGACAGACATGTAAAATTTACAGCATTGATGAGCTACTCACCACTTTGAAGCTTCAGAGACGGTTGGTCCCTTCATTCCTGCACCTCCCCATTGATGGGAATCTTTTTATATTGAAGGCGTCGAAATTATTGAATACGTTTATTTCTCTTGGCAATAGAACATAGTTGCCACCAAATGGGGGGGCGACTTTAATAGCTCAGATGATGAGCCCAGTCGGGAAGATAACATTCTAGTAGCTAATTTGTGCGGAATAATATCCTTCAAAGATTTATTTAGGAAAATCAACAAGGTGGACATACATCCAGAAATAGATGAAGACATGGGGTTCATGTTTTTTCTCACCAAGGTAAATCACATAACCAGGTCAGGGAGACATTACAAAGATTCGACTCTTCATGTGATCGAGGCAAATAAGGGTAAGGGAGTTATCAAAGAACTTCCCATACCAGAAATAACCATCGAATAAAGTAAAGTCATTGACTAGTTCAAGAAAACCCAAGCCAACATCACCTTATGAGGGTTTTTCATGTCCTCCCATCTGCATTGGAGTTATCTAATAAAGCTCCTTATCGGGCCTACAGTCTCTCATTCCACCACTCCCAAAGAAGCCGTAAATATAGTAGGGTCCTTAACCTCTTCCAAGCTTCTCTTATTTTTCAAAGCAGAGATACCAAAGATCGGCCCTAACCACAACTATGCCCTCAATATCTCCGTTGAAGTATTGGGAAATACAATCCCACTTTTTGTTGTTAATAATGGATCTGCCCTTAACATTTGCCTTCTCAGAACCTTGAATTTATTGGTCTTGAAAGTTGGTGATCTCACTCGCGCTTCTGTCATCGTGCGTGCTTACGCCAATACTCATCGAGAGGTAATGGGTCCCATAAAACTCACAATAGGGGTTGGAGATATCAATCCTATCACCTAGTTCCAAATTATTAACATACCTACATGTTTCAACCTTCTTCTTGGTCGTCCATGGCTCCACAATATCCGAGGGGTATCATCTTCTCTTCATCAGAAATTGAAATTCTTCGATAATGGCCAGTTAATACCATCTTAGGGGATAACAATAGTTCATACCACCAATACTGGTAACCCGATATTAGATGTACAATATGGGACAAATGACATGCTCCTCTCTGGCTTCAGAGTTGGACCACTTCCCCTTCTAATAGGAGATAGTTTCAAAGACCTAGTTTGTCTGGAACACGACCCTCATGGAAGCGTCAACATGATTCAAATGTTCAAGAACATGCACTACATGCTTGGAATAGGGATAGGGCGATGCCAGCAAGGGATCCTTGAGCCCATAGTCCTGCGGGAGGCCTTTCCCCCATATGTCCTGGGCTACTAACCCTCACCAGAAGAACTCAAAGCCTTCAAGGGACCACGATCGAAAAAAATCTTTGATGAAGGAAAGGTTATAGCGAGAGACTATTTGAATGGAAGGTTTATCAAAAAATAAGAAGACTTCCCTTTCTGCAGCTTCTCTGAACCATGGTGTGACCACGTTGATAAGAAGATAAAATAGGGGCTAGAAATATTCTTTCAAGACAGTAAACCTTGGGCCGCAGACTACCAGTATGAATTTCACCTCTCATTAAGAAATTCATGATAGTTATCAAGGATTCTGACAAAAGTGATTCTGAGGACTCATTCAACCTGCAGATCAAAGTTGCTCATATTCCTCTCCTTAACTAGAATTCTATGCTTGTCCAACTTGCCCAGATTCAAGTCGACCTTGTTGTTTACCCTATCTAAATCTCTTTATCTGATGTTGTTGTTCTCTTTCCTAATATCAACGATACTGAGACCTCTTTTTACGAGGTTCTCAATAAGGTTTTTCCCAAAAATAAAATAAACAAAGATTTCGAGTATCTTGTTGTGCCTTAAATTAATTATCTTGATTCTAATCAAACTCTTGATGATGATGACTCTGTAAATGAACAATTCTTAACTGGTTTTAATAAGGCAAATAATAAACAACATAATCATATTCAAATTAATCATGATGAAACTGTTGTTATTAATCTCAGTTCTACAAGCCATCAACGCGAGATTTGGATAGGGTCCACCCTTAACGAGTGTTGATGTAAAAAATTAGACTATCTCTTCTAATTGTTCAACCACAGATAAAATAAATAAGACAAAGGTTCAGCCTTGGAAAAAGGGCCTACGTCCACTATTTTGTTATTGCTAACGGTTTGGGAATTCTCGATAACAGATTTTACCAAGAAATTTCGAGTCCACCTACAATGAGGATGATACAATGTATTTATAGCCCTCAGGCTGTAAATGTGAAAGGGTAATACATAGTTATCCAATAGGCATATACATCTGTATGATAATAATGAGCATTTAATGCGCAGTCGATCTGCTGATTATCCGAACATTAATGCTCTGTACGAGATGCAGCTCAGACCGCCTAAGTAGCTCGGTATTCATGAGTTGCTCGGTACAGTAAAGTTCCTCGGAGAGCACTATTCCTCGGAGTGTTTGAATTGGTCGAGGAGGTTGAGTTCCTCTAAGTCAAGGTGTTGTTCAGAAATGTTTGTAAGTGCCATGTAGATTGACACGTGTCTCCACTTAACTGATCCACATCGGCAGACTAAATTTGGTATCAACAGAAGCCCCCAATGTTTCACAGTTCGAGGTTGAGGAGTGTGTAACATTCTTCTCAAAATATGGCGGGATTAAATAATCATCCTGAATTTTAGGAGTGTTTTCCTTGAATTTATTTTTCCTTTCGAATTCATAGAATCAGACTTTTTGAATTTTTCTAACTGCTTTGGTCTCCGTGCCTTTTTTGTCCTTTTAGTCGCCGGTAGCGCAAACGTCTTTCTTTGTAATCATTATTTTTACCCCTTCCCAAGGTAAGGTATTTAAGCGTTGCAAAAAATCTTATCGTCTCTTACTTTTTTAAATCTATATCTTTGAGCTCTCCATTTCTTCTCCATCTTGTGCGTTCATTCCTTCCATCATTCGTTATCAACTTATCTACCCTTCTTCTGTAAGATCTTCTTCCTTCTCTTTTATTTTCTTTGTTCATCATGGTTTACCTTATTGAGTCGCTTGATAAATTTCATTCTGATTTTTCTATTCCCTCCTGGGTCATTTTGGAAGAAGTTTCTGGTCCTTCTGATTATTTTCGTTTGGCTGAGGGACATTGGTTCCCCAGTCTCTTTGTAGCCGAATGTGGCTTTTTTTTTCCTCCAAATCCCTTGTGTTTGGAATTATGTCAATATTTTGACGTGGTACCTGCAAAAATAGCTCCCAATACATGGAGAATAGTTAATGGAGTCCATAGGTTAAATCAGATTCATGGAACCCATTTAGGAATTCCAGAGATTATGTTTTGCTATAGATGGGCTGTCAGTGATAGTACTTTTTATTTAAAAACTAGATTTTTAAATAGGGCTTTAGTTGTCAATCTTCCAGATGCCAACAGGGATTACTTCGAGCATGGGGTTGTTATAAAAAATTGGCAACATGCTCCATTAACTTAAAATGACGTATATCAGGGTCCTAGATGCCCTCCCTATGTCAGTGGGATAGGTTGTTTTTATTTTATTTAGTTTTTGAAATCATGTTTTCTTTATATTCGATAAAATGCGTCACTGATATTTTGATTTTTATTTATTTGCAGCTGACGGCAAAAGAAGGTCTCCAAAGGAGACAGAAGTTAATTTAAAGCATCGGAAACTTATCTGGGGTTTGTATCAAACTGTTGCTGACGAACATATCAGATCATCCTCGTACTTGTTGCAGTACAAGAGTTACACCTCGTCTTTCACTGCTCGTCCAGTGATAAGTAACATAGAACCAGCACTAGTTTCTGAAAGTTCTTCTCTTGAATCGCATATTCCTCTCGGTGACAGAATGAAGAGAAGAAGATCTCCTGCCCTCTTCGATAAGTCTGCCTCTACTGCTGGAGAGGCAAAGAAAAGTAAGCAGGATGTCCCAGAAGATGGGATAAGACAAATTGATGCACCTCCTCTAGCTGCTACTAAGAAGGTTGCCGAGAAGCCCCCTGTTGCTCCAAGCAAGATTGCAGTTGTTTCCCCTCCAAGCGAGGTTATAGTTATATCACCGACCAAGACGGCATCCTTGGTCGAGAATGTTCCTACTCCCACGAGGAAGTATCCATCTCTCAGCCTCTAACTACTGGAAGTGGTGTTCCCACTTTTGTTGCTCCGAGCTCTACCATGAGCTCGGTGATGTCTTAGATTATCCTCGAGATCCAAGGTGTTGAAGAAAATCTTTCTTGGGAGAGGGTTACTACCTTGGCAGCTCAATATATTGCCTCTGTAAGTATTACTATTTTAAACTTTCATTTTTCAATGTTATGTCCTTACACGGACTTACAATTATTTTCTTCTTCCAGTTGGTAACTTGTTTCAACACCATTCTGAAAAAGGATGATGCTATTAAAGCTTAGAGCTCCTCGTCAGGTGTGGAGGAGGCTCTTGTAGGTCTGTCACAGCCCTTAAAGGATTCTCGTCAGAAGTATGATGAAGACAAAGTTGCTTAGGGGAAGCAACTAAAAACCACCGAGCAAGAGAGAGATAAAGATGTTGAAGTCTCCAAGGGTTTGGAGAAGAAGATAAAAGACTTGGAAAGTAAGAATAAAGAGCTCTAGGGGAAGCTCCAAAATGCTGGAGAGCTTGAAAGTAAGCTCAAGTCTGCTGAGGAGGAGTTAAACAGGCTTCGTGACGTTGGTCGTCAGAAGGAAGAAGTTGAGAATAAGCTGAAGGGTATCGAGGAGCTCCTTAGGGAAAGGACCTCCTCGGAGAGAGAAAAAAGGAGAAAGGCTGTTAAGAAATCCTTCAGCGCTGGCTGGGATAAGAGGTGGAATAAGGGTTTGGCTACCATGATTTCATAAATGGAGCATGGCAGCCTCAAATACTTCAGGGATGGTTGGGTTGATGCTCTGAGAAAGATGAATGTCGATGAGAATTCAGACCAATTTCAGCGACACATTCCTGGCCCCCCTCCTTCTCCCGGGGAAGAAGAAGAGGACGAAGCTGCCTCCGAGGAATCCTCTATTGTGATTAGAGATCAGATTTCTCATCCCCCATTTGTCCAGACCTACTGCGAGCAACTTCAACCAACCAGCATTTCAACCGAGCAACTTCCAACACCTTCTGAGCAACCTTCTATGCCATCCGAGCAACCTACCTCTTCGTCCCAGCCTCCCGAGAAAGTTTTAAGAGACAAGGAGAAGGTGTAGAGTTATTCGGACTTTTTCTCTTTGCTCTTTTTTTATAGCTCTGGGCTATGTACTTCTTTTATGATGTAATAAAATTCAAAGTTTTGGTTGTGCAACTTAACTCCTTTTTTCTTGCTCTGCTTTTATTCTTCTTGCTCTGTCTGCATTTTATTGATTCTTTCTATCTCTTTTCTTTACTAGTTTATGGCTAGGATGGAACTCTTGTCAGCCCATGATACAGAACTGATGAAAAAATGTAAAGACTACTTCAAGGCTGGCCATGCTGACTTGAATGAAGCTCAAATCGTTGATATCCTCGGTCCAGACACTTCTGAGCGAGCAGTAGAAGCCTACCAGTATTTGAAATGCCTGCTCGACCGTGCAGTTGCTAATAATGTGACATACTATGAGATGATTGGAGATCTCCAGGGTACCCTCGAGGAACTTCAACAACAGTACAAGGAGTCTACTATCCTTCTGCACCAGGGATATGAGAAGAAGTATCAGCAACTAAGTGCTGATAAGGGATATGATAAGTTGGTTGCTGCTTATAATATAAAGGAAAGGACTTTGAAGACCGAGGTTGAAGAGAATAGGCAGATCGCTAAATTGTTAGAGCAAGAAAATAATAATTTACGAGGAGAGATATCTCAGCTGAAATCTGTAGCCTCTACCTCGGGAGCCTTGGTTCCTGTCAACGATGAAGGTTTTTCTTTCTTGGAAGTCAAAAATGCCAATCTGAGAGACGAATTGGAAACCTTGAAGAGAACTGGTCCTTCTACCCCTGCTCGCAGACGAGCAAGAGCTTCTCGAAGACGAGCAAGGGCTGCTCAGGTTACTGTTGAAGAACAAAGAACTCAATCAGCTTTGGAGAATCAGGCCTTCCAGTTAATGGCAAAGAATCAAGCATTAGCTGAGATGTACAAAAAGATTCTAAATCTGGACGAGCAGCTCTCTGCACAAAAGTCTGCCTTGGAGAGTAAAGAACATTTAACGAAGAACCTCCACGAGCAACTGGAGAGGTTAACCTATCAATTCCACAAGCATCCCAGAGAGTTCTGGATGGCTGGTTATAATGAAGCCCTCTATCATCTAGATGACCGGATCCAAAATGCAAATAATGAGGGTTACAAGCAAGGATGGCTGAATGCCTTGGGTGTGCTGCAGTTGGAACAGGGTCACTATTTGTGGGATTACTATAACCCTGGATTGCTCGAGTTGCCAGTGCCACCTTTCAAACTGGATATGAGCTGGATTCCTGCTCGAGCCATTCATCGATGACTGATTTCAAAGTATCTCGGTGACTACAGTCTTCATTCTAACTTCGAGATATCTCGCCTCGAGCACTTACTTGCTCGGCCATCAGTAATGAATGTCAGGATGCTCAAAGATCTAAATTTTATAAATTCCCCTTATGCTTTGGACGATCCTCCTGCTGGTAAAGAACCTGTTTCAAAAGCAGAGGGGAAGAAGCCAATAGAATAGGATTCTTGATGTAATAATTTCTCATATAATATGTATTTCGCTTCTCAATGTATTTTGTTCTGGATTTAATGAAAAAATTCTAGTTTTATTTGCAATCTTAATTATCATTGTCTTTGAAAATATTTTGTAAGACATTTCTAATGAATGTGCATGTATATCTGTTGAAAAGATAAAGATATTTTGTGCTATTTTAAATTGTCAACCAACTAGAGTTGGTGAAAATTTATTGTTGACTATCTTAATTGATGATAATTATCTGACGACCAAGCAGAGTTGGTGATATTTTATTTCTCGACCAACCTTAGCTGGTGGATTTTCTTCCCAACCAACCGTAGTTGGTGATTCTGGGCTTTTTTCATTCCCGACCAACTATAGTTGGTGGATTTTTTATTCCCGACCAACCTTAGCTGGTGGATTTTCTTCCCAACCAACCATAGTTGATGATTCTGGGCTTTTTTCATTCCCGACCAATTATAGTTGGTGGATTTTTTATTCCCGACCAACCTTAGCTGGTGGATTTTCTTCCCAACCAACCGTAGTTGGTGATTCTGGGCTTTATGCGTAGTGTGTAGCACTAGTACTCCGAAAAAAAATTTAACAAAAGGAGAGGATTGGGCAAAACATCCAAAACTTTTATTCATATTGAAGAAAATTGCATTACATAGGGATTGAACTACTGATAATATTTGCGAAGATGCTCTGCATTCCATGCATTCTTAAACTCCTCTCCTTCTAAGATTTCGATCCTATACGTCCCTGGTCGAACAGCCTCTGTTACTCTGTAAGGCCCGTGACAGTTAGCTTCCAGTTTGTTGTTCTTTTGAATTACTTTTTTTAGCACATAGTCTCCTTCTTTCAGGTCGCACTTCTTCACTCTCTTGTTGTAGAACAAAGTTGTTCGTTGTTGGTATGCATCATTCCTGATGGCTGCTTATTCTCTAACTTCCTCGAGCATATCCAAGTCTAATCTTCTCATCAAGTCGCTGATGGGAGAATTGAAATTCAGCACTCTGTGTGTTGGGAGGCCCAGCTTGGCAGGTATAACAGCTTCACTTCCAAATGCCAGCATGTATGGAGATTTTTCTATTGCTGCTCGTAGAGTAGTACGATAAGCCCATAATACAGAATGTAGCTCGTTGATCCAGTTTGCCTTCGTATCATCCAGTCTTTTCTTCAAACCATTCAACAGCATTATGTTCGTCACTTCAATTTTCCCATTGCTCTGGGGATGGCCTGGTGCAAAGTCGGTTTTTAATATGTTCGACTGATAACAATATGCAGTGAAATCCTCGTTGTCAAATTGTGTTCCATGGTCGGTAATGAATGCATGGGGAAGACCATATCTACAGATGATATTCTTCCAAATAAATTGGTACACCTTTTCGTACGTCATGTCGACAAGAGGCTTGGCTTCCACCCACTTAGTAAAATAATCTACTGCAACGACGAGATATTTAACCTTCCTCTGGTCGTTGGAAGTGGCCCGACCAAGTAAATTCCCCACATGGCGAATGGCCAAGGGGAATTAATGGGTGTCAACAATGCTTGGGGGGTTCTTCGGATAGAGGAGAAGCGTTGACATTTGTCACATTTTTTGGCATAGGCTATGCAATCATCCCTCATCGTTGGCCAATAGTATCCTTGTGTCATTATTCTTTGTAAAAGTGTCCGACCTGCTACATGGGCTCCACAAGACCCTTCATGTACCTCTTCAATCAAGTCTTTCACCTCGGAGGGATGGACACATCTCTGCAAACCTGCTATGATTCCTCGTCTATATAGAATGCCATTAGTCAGTACATAACGAGCAACTTTAAACTTCAGTTTCTTGGCTGCGAGTTTATCAGTTGGAAAATACCCTTCTTCAATATATGCCCTGATGGGATCCATCCAAGATGGTCCTAAATCAAGGGTAATAAAGTTCATCATCAGATCTTCATCTATGATCCGACTAGCCAAGATTTCTATTGGGATTGTTCTTCGTAGCTCGGTGCGCGTTGTTGAGGCTAACCGAGCTAAGGCATCTGCTCTGGCATTCTCCAATCTTGGTATTCTAATTATCCGCACTGCTATTAGACTTGATAAAATCTCCATTGCTTTTTCATGATACTTGATTATTAATTCTCCTTTGGCTGCATATACCCCCAATATTTGATTCACGATTAGTTGTGAATCACTGAATACGACGACCTGCTCTGCCTCCATAGTTTTTGCTAAACTAAGACCTGCAATAATAGCTTCATACTCAGCCTCATTATTAGAAGCCTTAAATTGGAAGCGCAAAGCATACTCCACATCGACCTCGTCCGGGCTGTTCAAAGCAATCCCTGCTCCACAACCTGCAGTGCACGAAGATCCATTTACATACAAATTCCACACAGGTATATCATTATCAAACTCTTGGTTAGACAGAGTTCCTTGGCGGAATATTTGTGGCTTCCTAATATCTTCCTCTAGTACTTCTTGCTGCTCATCGACCATCTTCTCTTGCTCGTCGATCAACTTAAGTTGATCGGAGTTTAAATTCGATGATCCTGTAACATCCACAGGTTGGTCGGTATTCAGCTTTTGCTCCTCGTGCGTGTCAGGATAAGTGAACTCTGCTATAAAATCTGCTACTGCTTGCCCTTTAAGTGACGATCTAGGCTCATAAATTATGTCATATTCACCAAGTTCTACTGCCCAGTACATCAATCGTCCTGACTTTTTCGGTTTATAAAGAGCCTGCCTCAACGGCATATCGGTATACACAACTATGGTATGAACTTGGAAGTATGTCCACATCCTTCTACTCGCTTCGATCAAAGCTAGCGCCAACTTTTCTAGTCTTGAATATCTGATCTCTGCTCCTCGGAAGGCCTTGCTAGTGTAATAAATTGGTTTTTGCACTCCATCCTCCATTCTTATCAATGTCGAGCTAACTGCATTCTCTGAAACCGCTAAATACAAGTACAATCTTTCTCCCATCACCGGCCTAGACAGTAGTGGAGGCGCTCCCAGGTATTTCTTCAACTCTTGAAAGGCCTTCTCGCATTTCTCATTCCATTCAAACGTTTTTCGGAGTGTTTTGAAGAATGGGAGGCATCTATCAGTTGCTCGTGATATAAATCTGTTAAGTGCTGCAACTCGCCCTGTGAGACTTTGGACTTCCTTTTTCGTCGTTGGAGATCGCAACCCCAATAGAGCCTTGATCTTTTCAGGGTTTGCTTCAATACCTCGTTGGTTGACAATATACCCGAGGAACATGCCTTCTCGTACTCCGAATATGCACTTGGTAGGGTTCAACTTAATTTGATACTTATCTAGTTGATCAAAGGTCTGGCCTAAGTCAATTAGATGGTTAGCAGCTTTCTTACTCTTCGTCGGCATATCGTCAACATAAACTTCCATGTTGTAACTGATTTGCTCTGCAAATACCTTTTTCATCAGACGTTGATATGTTGCACCTGCATTTTTCAAACCAAAAGGCATAACATTATAACAATAAGTTCCCCTAGGGGTAATGAAAGAGGTACTCTCCCTGTCTTCAGGTTTCATTTTAATCCGGTTGTAACTAGAATAAGCATCCATGAAGCTTAACAGCTCGAGTCCTGATGTAGCATCCACTAATTGATCAATTCGGGGCAAAGGAAAATGATCCTTTGGGCATGCTTTGTTGAGGTAGGTGAAGTCTACACACATCCTCCACTTGTTGTTCTTCTTCTTCACCATCACCACATTTGCTAACCAGTCTGGATATTTGACATCTTTAATAAAGCAAGCTTTCTAGAGCTTCTCAACCTCCTCTTGTATAGCTTGGTTCTTTTCGAGGCTGAACACTCTTCTTCTCTGCTTCACTGGCTTGATTTCCTTATTCACATTGAGCTCGTGACATAAGAAATTTGGGTCTATTCCTGGCATATCCTCGTGACTCCATGCAAAATTTTGTTTCTTGCTTTTTAGAAAAACTATCAGTCCCTATTTTAGTGAGGTATCCAACGACGAACCTATTTGAGTTGTTCGTTCCGGGTGCTCGTCGTCCAGAATGATATTTTCAGTAGCTTCCACCACCTGGCCTTTCACGAGCTGTGACTCATCTCTAGGATCCAATGTTTGAATTTTTGCACCTTCATCCACTTGATAGGTAGTAGTCTTTTTCCTATATTCCTCTAGTTCTTCCTGCTCGGCAGATGAATAGTAGCATTCCCGAGCTACTTTTTTGTCACCCTTCACAATTCCTACTCCAAAGTTGGTTGGAAATTTTAGGCATTGATGTACTGTAGATGGTACTGCTTCGAACTTCTTCAAACCTACCCTTCCCATGATGATATTGTAAGCCGATTGGGCATTCTTATCCATCACGAAAAAGCGCACTCTTTCTGTTCGACAAGCAGGCCATGTACCGATGAACATATCCAACTTGATCATCCCAAGTGGAAAAACTTTCTCGCCAGTAAAACCGAGGAGGGGCCTGTGATAAGGCTCCAACTGAGACAACTTCAAATTTAAGCTGTCAAAGCATGATTAGAACATGATGTCCGCCAAGCTACCATTATCCACCAACACTCTTGAGATCACTACTTCCTTCATCCTCATTTTTATTACCAATGGCTCATCATGAGGATATAGCACTCCTGCAAGGTCGTTCTTAGAGAAACCGATGACCAGTTTCTCTTTGTTCACTTTCCTCAGGCGATTATCCTCAGCTAGATTTATTCGTTGAATGTATGAACAAGCTTGGGCCTCATTGAGGTAAGATTTCCTTTCTGCAGTAAGGTCTCCACCTCCTGCATCTCCACCTGTAATAACATTACAATCAAATGATCCAAAACGAATTGAAAATACCTCCCGTTCAGGCTGTCTTGGTCGTTTGGGGAGATCGGGGTCGTCTTTTGGATCATCTTCATGATCTCTTTTCTTGTCTTCTTTTGCTTGACGAGGAGATCTAGACCTTTATCTTGCTCGGTCGTTTCTCTTTCCTTCATTTCTACGATCAATATACTTGGCAAGTTTTCCACGTCTGATGAGTGCTTCAATTTCATTTTGAAGGGCTATGCAATTTTTGGTTGTGTGCCCATGGTCTTTATGAAACTCGCAATATTTGGCCTTATTCCTCTTTTCAGGATCTGTCTTCATTTTTTCTGGCCAGTTTAGCTCCTCGATGTTCTTGATTTCTTCCAAAACGTGGTTTATGTCTACTTTCAAAGGAGTATAATTTCCAAATTTCTTCAATGTTTCCCATGATGGATTTGCTTTTGACTGCTTATTACCCCCATTGTTCTTCTTATCTTTCTTCTCACCCTTCTCGGCCTCAACTTTGATCTCTTTAATGTCCATGTTCTTCTTCGCGGCCATAGCTTCCTTGGCATTCATGATTTTGGCTATTTTTGCCATTAGTTCTGACATGGTCCTGGGTGGATCTTTGGCCAAAGTGTAGTACAATTTATTGGGCAACAATCCACTCATCAAAGCAGTAATTGCTGTCTTCTCCTCGTAATCAATGACTTCGAGCTTCTCGTTATTGAAACGAGTTATATAATCCCGGGTGCTTTCACCTGCTTTTTTTCTAACGCTTAGCAAGTGTGCTACTCGCTTAACTGGTTTTGCTCCAAAATAGAAGTTTCCAATAAAGAGCTCGGCGAGTTGAAAGAAATTTGCAATCTTCCCCCGAGGAAGATTATTGTACCATATTTGAGCAGATCCAGTGAGAGTTCCTGAAAACGCCCTACATCGCATCTCATGTGGAACAGCATAGATATCAGCAGTTGCCTGATATTGTTCTATATGTAGAACATGATCAGTTTTTCCATCATATTTTGGTGTTACCACTGGGGCTTTGAATTTTGATGGTGTGGGAAAATCCACAATTGCCTGGATAAAAGGTGTCCCTTGGACAAAAGTTCTTTATAGAGTATTTTTGGCCTTAGCCATTTCACTTAGTCTATCCTCTAACCTCTGAATAGAGACTTTCCATGCGTAATTTGCCTCCGCGGGCCTGTTGGTCCGAGCAACTGATCGTGTTGAATTTGCCTCTTGGGATCTTTCACGACGAGCAGCTGGTCGGGATTGGGCAGAACCTTCCTTTAAATCAGAGAATTGTTGAAAGTTCCTCGACACCATCCTAGGGGGGCTTTTATTCCTCCTAGTACACAAACGATCAAAGGAAGAAACTCTACTCAATCTTTCAAGAGCACTAGTCCTTTCTGGAGATAAAGTGACGTTTTGTTCAGTGTCTGTGGCTCGTACTGATGAAGTTCGGCCAGGCTGATAAGAAAAGTCATTAGATCTATCTGTACGATATGAATCGACATGTCTATATCGAGATTCCTCTGGGAATAATGTTCGTCTAGTTCGTGAGGAAGGTAATTGGGTATTTCTCTGAATGCTTCGTTGTCCTGACTGGGCAGGTGCTCCACCCTGGATAGTTTGCATGAGTTGTCGCATGGTTTCTTGTATGGCGATCTGGCCTTGAGCTAAATTATCCATTATTTCAACCAGATCTTGGACACTTGGAGGAGTGGATGGATTTGGGGGGTTTCCAGCGTTTCGATTACTGGATTCAGGATAATCAGCCATTGAGGATGAATTATTTTGGTGAAACCCACAGACGGTGCCAATCTGTTGATGTAAAAAATTAGACTATCTCTTCTAATTGTTCAATCACAGATAAAATAAATAAGACAAAAGAATTTTAAAGTGGTTCAGCCTTAAAAGAAGGTCCTACGTCCACTATTTTGTTATTGTTGACTGTTTGGAAATTCTCGATAACAGATTTTACCAAGAAATTCGGAGTCCCCCTACAATGAGGATGATACAATGTATTTATAGCCCTCAGGCTGTAAATGTGAAAGGGTAATACATAGCTGTCCAATAGGCGTATACATCTGTATGATAATAATGAGCATTTAATGCACAGTTGACCTGTTGATTATCCGGACATTAATGCTCTGTACGAGATGCAGCTCGGACCGCCTAAGATGCTCGGACCGCCTAAGTAGCTCGGTATTCATGAGTTGCTCGGTACAGTAAAGTTCCTCGGAGAGCACCTGTTCCTCAGAGTGTTTGAGTTGGTCGGGGAGGTTGAGTTCCTCGAAGTTAAGGTGTTATTCAGAAATGTTTGTAAGCGCCATGTAGATTGACACGTGTCTCCACTTAACTGATCCACGTCGGCAGACTAAATTTGGTATCAATAATGAGCATGAGCGTGCGCAATTTAAGGAACTACTAAAGGAATTCGACGGTATGTTTACATGGTCCTAAGATGACATGCCCGACATTAAGCCAAAAATATCTCAATATGAGGTCCCAACATTCCCGGAATGCAAGTTGGTCAAACATAAGCTATGGAAGCTCCGCACCGAATGGTCGCTCAAAGTTAAAGAAGAAGTGGTTAAGTAATTAAACGTAGGCTTCATTTGCGTAATTGAATATCCCACATGGCTCGCTAACTTTGTCCCTATGTCAAAGTTCGGAGGGAAAGTCCACGTGTGCTTCGACTATCGGGATTTAAATAAATCATCCCTAAAGCACGATTACCCATTACCCAATAATGACATGATCGTGGACAACGCAGCTAGCCACGCCCTCAAGTCATTTATCGATGGATTTGCTAGATATAGCCAGATCAAGATGCACCTTGACCATCATGAGGGGAACCTTCTGCTACACTGTAATGCCATTCGGACTCTAAAAATACCAGGGCTACCTACCAAAGGGTTGTCACAACCATCCTGCATGACCTTATTCACAAAGATTTTGAGGTATATATAGAGGATCTGATCATCAAATTTAAGATTCGGGAAAGTCATATTCACACCTTTCGAAAGTTTTCAAATGGCTGGGTTACATCAGATGCGGCTAAACCTACATAATTGTGTTTTCAGCATCATGAAAGAAAAAATCTCAGGATTCGTGTTCAGTGAGTAGGGAATCAAAGCAGACCATGCCAACCTGAAAGCCATACTTGAGATACCATCACCACAGACGGAGAAGGAAGTTTTAGGGTTCCTACGAAAACTAAAATACATCAATCGGTCAGCTAGCTGATTTCTATCTACGAACCCATTTTTAAGCTTCTTCGGAAGGATTCTACTAAAGTCTATAATGAAGCCTACCAAGAAGCCTTTGACATAATCAAGTGATACCTTACTCGTTCTCTGGTGCTAATGCCTCCGTATCTAGGTCTCCCCCTCCTCATGTACTTAACCGTGACAGTGACTTTAACTGGGGCTTTACTAGCACAATACATTAAAGAATCCCATAAGGAAAGATCTATTTATTACGCCAGTCAAAAATTAGTCAGATACAAAGTCAACTACATTGCTTTGGAGAAAGCATGTATTACCCCGGCCTGGGTCATGCAAAAATTATGATAGTATATGCTTGCCTTCCCCCATCAAACTAGTATCCCATATGGATCCCATCAAGTACTTACTAAAAAATCTCGCTATGTCCAGCCAAATGGCCTATTGGTTGATGTCTCCAACTGAGTTTGATATTGGTACGTCACGCACTATGAAAGGGAGAGTTATCTCCGATTACCTTGTCCATTACCTATGAAAGAAGTCGATATTTGGGTCTCTAAATTCCTAGATGGAGATATTCTCTGTACCTCTCTGGAGTACCTCTTATGGAGCTGCCAACAAGAAAGGAAACGGTATTGGGATACTCTTAATCGCCACTGATGACTCTAACACCCCAATTTCTATCCAACTAGACTTACCCTGCACTAACAACATGATTGAGTATAAGGCAAGCACTATAGGCCTAAAGATCTCCCTCTAGACCTTTATAAAGGAATCCAGCACCTAGACGTCTACGGAGACTCTGCCCTTGTCGTCAGTTAAATCCTTAGAAAATGAAAATTCAAAGACGAAATATATCCTACTCTTCCATGCTCACTTAGAAGAGTTGACCTCCCAGTTTAATGATGTCACCTTCCATTACTTACCCCGTTCAAAGAACAGCTTGGATAATTCCCTTGCCACCCTGGCCTCCATGGTCGACATGCTCAAAGGAATAACAATGGCCCCTTTCTTGGTCCAGAAATAAGCTAAGCCTACCCATTTTCTTCCACACTGAACTCATTCCCGAAGAGGATTATGATATGGATAGGTTATGGTATTATGGTATTTAGCACCTCCTTAAACATGGTAGGTATCCCCAAGACGCCGATAAGAAAGATCGTACGACCTTCGCAAACTGAATGCCCAGTATATCAACTACGATAAAGGACTATTCAAGAGAAACTTCGATAGAACCCATTTACACTATATTACAAGGGATGATTTTGAAGAAATAATGCAGAAGATCTACAGTGGGGAATGCGGGCCCCTTATGAATGGTCACATGCTTGCCAATAAGTTCATCCGTTAGGGGTACTATTAGACCACCATGATTTAAGATTGCACTGCCTATGTCCGAAGATGCCTTAAATTTCAACAGCTTTCTAATATACAACACTTGCCTCCCCGAGAACCATACAACATGACATGTCCTTGGCCCTTTTCCACCTGAGGCATTGACATCATAAGAAAAGTTACTCCCAAAGCTTCAAACGGTCACGAATTCATCCTGGTCGCCACTGACTACTTCACGAAATGGGTCAAAGCCGAGTCATATGCAGTGTTGAATGCCAAGAAAATGGCCAAATTTATCAAAAATAATATCATCTGCTAATACAGAGTTCCCTACGAGTTAGTATCAGATAATGGGCTCCATTTTGAAGCTGAGGTTACTGAACTAGTCGATTAATATGGGATTCAGTGACACAAATTATCTCCCTACTGACCCCAAACTAATGGTGTCATCGAAGATTCCAATAAAAGCCACAAGACCATAATCACCAAGATGATTGAGAGTTTCAGAGATTGGACCGATCGGATCCCTTATGCTCTCTGGGGATACCGCACTTCAATAAGAATGCCTATTAGGACCCCTTATTCTCTAGTGTATAGCATGGAAGTAGTCCTACCCATCGAGCTAAAAATACCTTCCCTTCGTGCCCTACTCGAAAGCAAAGTTGATGAAGAAGAATGGCATCAGAGCCAATTTGATGAATTATCACTCTAGGATAAAAAGAGACTGGGGAATATATATTATATATTGGGGTGCCATCACCGGATAGCGCGATTATTCAACAAGAAAGTCAAGGTTTGTGGTGTCCAATAAGGAGACCTCTCCCTCAAAGAGATCATAGAACCCATCCAGGACCCTAAAGGAAAATTCAAACTGAATTAGAGTGGCCCCTACATCATGAAGAAGATTCTCTTTGGAGGTTCCTCTATGCTCACAGACCTCGATAGAGAAGAGATGGCGCATCCAGTCAACCTAGACCGTCTCAAGAAATTTTACCCTTAGATTGAAATCTCGATACACTACGACTCTCCTCATCCCCCTTATATTCTATAAAAGAAAAAAATATTCATTTCCCCTACTTAGAACTACATGGGACCTGATCCTCTTAAAAATATTTTTTATGAGACTCATGAAAATTTTCAAAATCCCCAAAGGTACGTAGGCATCCCATATGCCATATATGGGTTCAGTTCTCTTCTTTTTTCACAAAATGCTATTCTTTTTCAACCTCCAAGAATGAGGGTTCATTTTATCTTTTACATAAACAAAAGGATTATGTATGCCTTAGCGATTAGTATAGATAATTCAAATGCAAAACTCATCAAGAGGCACAATAAAATATGTTTAAAATTAACTTTTATTTCTAATTAAGGACAATAGCGTTATTACACAAAGTATTAGAGAAGGGATTCAAACCAACCATCCCTCTTCGTTGACCAAACTGTTCCTTAACATACCTAACCAAACTACACAAAATTATCCCCAAATACAAAATCATCCCAATCACCATAGCTTCACAAAAATCACCAATATTTCACAAGACTCTTCCTTCAATTATCGGATGGCCCTTCTTTATCATCATTGCCATCCCATGTATGTCCACAAGTTTCCCACTTATGATTGGCAATACGTATACGCTCTATGGATCGGTATGCCCTGATAAACCGAGACAGAACCACAACACCATCTTTTATGGTGTCAAAACCATAAACCACATTTGACCTATCTCCTCCGCCAGGACCTTTTCTACTACCCGATTCCATAGACATTTTATGTGGTCCCAAGATACATGTCAAGCCCCACCCACGGATTATGATGGACGGATAGACGATCGACGGCACTATCACAAAGAGCTCAGCATCATCCTCAGCGATTCAGTTAAATCCTCCACCAAAAAGAAATTTATTATATGAGGGGGTACGAACTGTTCCCACCCAACTTGGAACAGGAGCCGCCAAGGGAAATAGAAAAAGTCTGTCGAAGTCCCACAAGACGTACATACTGATAATCTTCAAGCTATAGGATAGGCCATAGTCCCTCTACCATAGCACTGACCAATGAAGACACTGGGAACCATGCTCTACAAGCCAGTTTACCTAACTCTCTATAAATGGGCCAAAGCTGAAGAAAGGTCGGATAAAGAAGTTGGGCACAACCGCCAAAGAGTACTCAGGGGGTCGCCAAGCGAAACCTCTCCATAAGCTATATAAACACCATTACAAGGCTCCCCCTTAGAAAGTCATAATGACCCTCCTTCCAAGCGTCCAGGCCATTTAGGGTCTCAGCAAGCATGTCATCGCAAGATTATGGCGATAAGACATCCATACTGTTATCGCAGTAACTTGGGTATCCGCAACCAAGTCCCCCATCACCCATAATATCCTCACAATAAGGCTTAAGGTAACCGCCCCAGTAAAGTCGGCATCCTCATAACCCATCAGACGCATTTAATACATAACCTCCTGAAGAAAAATGGCCCCTCTGGTAATAAACGATCTAGCCGTCGAGGGAGAAATGTGAAGTAACTTTGACAAAAAAAAAATTAGGGAGAACGGGAAAATCAAGCATAGTCGCAACCGCACTCCCAACATGGATGAAAACTCCTCATAAGTGGGACAGTCCTCATCCAGGATGAAATGAAAAGCATGATCTTCAGGATACCAGAACTATATTACTTCTGCCAACAGTTTCCAGTCTATAGCTCAATTATGCCACAAAGAACACGACACATGTTGAAAGCATCATAGTCAACATTATACAAGCACATCTTCTCCATATCGTTAAGGTACGCAGCGAATCCTTCATGTATGGGAAGATCCATTGAAAATTAGGAACATGAAGAAAGAAAGGAGAATGTGGGTATTGGTGGAGAAAATCCATCCCACACATACCCTTTTATACTTAAAATCCTTGGAAAAAGACAAGAGTCCTAGAAACTCGAATAAAATTCAGCCCCATAAGAGTGCTCTAATGTGCAGGAAAGTGCTATCATAGACTTGGGATGATTTGACATGACCCCCATGCCGATAGGCAGATCAAGGGGTATGTCCATCGGCAAACCCCCTATTTTGGAAAACTCCATCTTTCCTCTTTTATCAAAATCAATTTTAGGAAAATCCTGGGTTATTTACTCAACTCTTTCTATCAAGAAAATTGTTTTCTCTTAAAAATTCCTAATCCCTTTCTCTGAGTTAATTACTTTCAGGGTCCGTTTGGAAATCCAATTCCAAGCCATGGAATTGGAATTGAAAGGCCAATTTTAATTCCACGGAATTGAAATTGGGCTTCTAATTCTAATTCCAAGCCTTGGAATTGGGTTGCCAAACGGGTCCTCACTCTTCTTCATAATAAAAATTCTTATGAATTTTATTATCATTTCCATACTTATATCTATCTTCGCATAAAAATAAACAATCTCAGCAGAAAATTAACAGTGCATATAGAATAAATCGCTAAATTAAGAAAAAATACAAAAAATAAAATGCATATTTCTTCATATATTTTGATCCACTGAGTGACAATTTGCAGATAAGAATAATTGAAAAATATACAGAACTCTTCTCGAACCCATAAACTCGCTCTCTATCTAGATTTCAACCCCCATAGAGAATGTGCTTTCCCCTGCGTCGAACGGTTGATCCTCCGCTCACAGAACTCGAGCCCTCATCAGAAGTGACAGGCAACACAAAGTATGAATAAGCTGAACTTCTGATATACTCCGATATGGAAGACATCCAATCCTTAATATCCCTCAACCAAGTGGTCGACACCCGAACATAGTATAAGAAAATAAGCAATGGGAAAAGTTAAATCAATCAGTCAAGAAGCAAAGGAAAGTCAACAAAACAAAAATAAATAGAAAAGGATATACCTCAGGCCGAAGGGCATCGTCAGTAAGCCCCGTCAACCCAAACACCAACGTATTAGGATGGTGCATCACGCTCGATGACTCCCCACTACTCAGTCAAAAATTGTAGGAAGGGGAGCGACCTAAATGATCGGAGCCTCCTCTTCCACTACCGTCGCCGATGTGACGCCACCTGCATTGTGGGATAATTGCACCGGTGCATTAGCCCCCTACCAGAAGTCGTGGCATGTGGAGGCATGTTATCCGCATAGTAGATACAAGAGGGAATAAACCATCTCATCAAAAAAATATAGGTAATCCAAGTTGCCATTGTATCCGTATAATGCATACAGAGCTCACCGATCATCGTCGCTGCCCAAGCATCATCTGACATCTCCTTCACCTGCCCCATATGCATACGAGTGTCGATGGTAGGACTACCACCTCCTTCTACCAATATGCCTCACAACTCTCTCCCTTAGTTACCAGATGTACCAAAATCCAAGCACAATCAACCGTCACATCTGCTCATGTAGGCCCATCACCCATGTATCATGCAGAGTCGCCTCTAGGGGTAGAAGGTCACCTGCAATCCCCAACAGAGAATGAGTATCTACTCAAAGGATTGAAGATGTCAAAGTACTAAAAAAAGAACATAAAGATAACATGATCACCCGTCAGGGCATTCAAATCCCGTCACACGTCCGCCATAAAAAATGACTGATTCGACCTTCGGTTGGACTTCTGCCACCAAAACGTCTGGTAAAAGTCCCCCAAGCTCTAATCCTTCGGGGATATAAACCATGCATTTCACCCAATCACCTCATAGAACCATGTCTACAAAAGACACGAATCAGTAAAAATAAATGTAAGAAGGATGTAAGGAAAGGAATAAAAAGGAAAAAGAATTCAAGATTACCTCCAGAAGGTACGTGGCCCTTATAAAAGTCTACTGATAGCAACGGCTGAAAGAATCCAAGGAAAATAAAGGGATGCCAAGTTCAGGCTTCCTCAATCATACATCCGAACGTCAAAAATCATCTGTAATATGGCAAGAACCATAGATAAACAACGATGCCACTCGTCGCCACCAGAAAACCACCCAACATAAGCAAAATAAATAGATGGGATGTCAGCCGCACTTGCCTCCCGTTAGTCACACCCACCCTTCTCTTCAATAGAGTATCCATCAAAGTATAAATACGAATTGAATCCCCAAAAATGATCCTATCCACATCTCCAAAGCTGCTTGCATTGCCTCTTGCGTCACCCTCAGTATGCGATCCACCGCTATTTGAAACCCCTCACATTAAACCCCTGTTAACTGCTCAACATCTATGGGAGTAACAATCATCTCCCCAAATCCAAGATGGAAAGTGTGGGTAGTGTCCCACCACCTCTGTCTAAGAGAACATAAAATCGCTGTAGAGCGCGGTGTTTCATCCATAGCCTCCGTTAAGTGACCAAAACCCATATAGGAGACCATCCAGCGCACCACACCAAGGATATTCTCCTAAACCTCATTCAACCCCATCATCCCCCAAGATCGAATAACAGAAGGAGCAATGTCAGTTTATAAAAGAAAAAGAAGAAAAACTCGTCATTAACACAAAAGAAGAAAGAGAAAACTGAAATGGAATACCAAAAATCACTGCACTTACGTAGTTCCTAGGGCTACTCACCCTAGACGAACGGTGGTATGCCATATCGTGTAGTAGAGTATGCTCACTAGTCATAGGCTCAAACAGATCAAAGATATTTTCATTACCCAAAGAAAGAGGCACCCTAGACTATCACTCCAGGTCAACCCAGTCATCGACAGCAAACCATGCATTGTCGTACACCTCACTTGAACCCGCCATTTAAAGTCTTAAAATAAGAAGAATTTAGGAACGGTTTTTAGAGATAGAAAGAAAAAGATTCAAACACTTGAAGGTGCAAAAAAATGGGGAGGATTCACTCCTTTTTTATAGAAGGATACAGGGCCTGTCGATTGGCAGTCCCCCGTCCATGTAGGTCGGTAGTTGTCTTTTACCTTTCCTAAAGAAGCCCAAAGTATGTACCCTTACCGATTGGTACCCCCTAGGATTGCCTATTGACACCCCCTCCAAAATTTGTGTAGAAAACGCTAGAAAATTCTAGAAAATCCCAAAAATTACCCGAAAAATTCACAAAAATCCCTACAAAAATATGTAACCTCAATTCCTCAAGAAATCACTTTTGGAACACTAATACCCTTGCAAGACTCTTGGAATCCCCAGTAGTATTAATCTTATACTCTTATCCCCAACATCTCTTATCCCCAACATAAATCCCAACCGAATAAATCTTACATGCCTATCCTCAACATGTTTCCACAAGCAGAAATAACGTCGCGTCGGCATTCAAGTCTATAGTTACCCAACCTCAACATCCCCCATTGGAGTCTCAAGATAACATGATCCCCAGTCGGATATCTCAAAGATAAGTCCTCCCCCAGTGGAGTCTCAAAATAGCATAATCTTCACTGGAACCACATATGCATCCGCACGCCCAAGATAATTTAAAATTCCCCAGAAGAGCAACTCCCCGCGTTATAAGTTTAGGTCCTTAGAATTGACCTCGACCCTCGGAATTGGTCATCATAACTTTAGGTCCTCAGAATTGACCTCAGCCCTCAGAATCGGTCGTCATAACTTTAGGTCCTCAGAATTCATTTCGAACCTCAAAATTGGTCACTATAACATTAGGTCCTCCGAATTGACCTCGGCCCTCAAAATCGAGCGTCACAAGCTTTGGTCCTCATAATTGACCTCGGCTCACAGATCGGTCGTCATCAGTTTAGGTCCTTAGAATTTACCTCGGCCCTTAGAATTGGTCGTCACAACCCTAGGTCCTCATAATTGACCTCAGCCCCCAAAATCGATTATCATCACTTGAGGTCGTCATAATTGACATCGGCCCTCAGAATTAGTCTTCACAACTTAAGGTCCTCATAATTGACTTTGACCCTCAGAATTGGTCACTACAACTTTAAGTCCTTAAAAGGTCGACACAACTTTAGGTCCTCAGAATTGATCTCGACTCTCAGAATTGGTCGCTAAAACTTTAGGTCCTAAGAATTGACCTCGGTCCTCAGAATCGGTCATCACAACCTTAGGTCCTCAGAATTGACCTCGGCCCGCAAAATCAATCGTCATTACTTTAGGTTCTCATAATTGACCTCGACCCTCAGAATTGTTCATTCCCAACAAAACATATCTTAACCCACTTAATCAATCATTCTCGTCTTCTTAAGTCCTCAAAACTTACCTCGACCCACTGAATCAGCCATCGTCGTCTTCTTAGGTCCCTAAAATTAACCTCGACCCGTCGAACTGGTCTCCCCATCCCCTTAGAACTAATCATTACACATCTTCGACCCAATGAATCGGTCGTCTTCCTCATTATAGTTCCACAAAACTGACATCGACTCGCAAAATCGATCATCTTCATCTTTATAGGTCTTCAAAATCGACCAGACAAATTGAATTGATCGTCTTCGTCTCTTTAAGTCCTCAGAACCATTAACGAATTGCTAAATCGATTAACCTCATCTCTTTAGGTCCTAAGATTTGACCTTGACCCACTAAATCTGACACACCCCAACCCAGTTACTTATAATTAAGTTTGAAAGTCAAAGTGAGTCAAACCATAATTAATCTAACCAAACCATAATCACGAGTTTTGATTTCAGAGTCATCATTGTAAATCCATATAACTGAAAACCTTTTTACAACATCGGAGTAATCATGTCCATAAAAACTTTCTTGAAGGATAAGTTAACTTAATTACATCATTTACATTTACACAAAATCATAGTTTCTCCCATTCCTGGCTAACCCAACCCGACCTCCTAGATTTGGCAGTGACATCGCGTTACTTGAAAAATGTGAACATAGGAACCATGAGCAAAAATAGCCCAGTGAATGCATCACTACTATACTACTGCATAAATTTACATGCAATATATCATGTCCATATAATTATAAATTAACTTATCCGGCTCATTCATAATGAATGACCAACTTTTCTTAATCATGATTCACATATCCTGTCTAAATAGACAATTCTCCCCCATTCCTGGTCGAGGAGTAACCCCTTGTCATTAATAGACAAATCTCCCCCATTCCTGGTCGAGGAGTAACCCCTCATTTCTATAAACCGAAATGAACAATTTCATATTCATTATATTATGATCATATCAATACCACGATACAAATATCTCTTTCCAGTGAGTACACTCACCTTGGTTGACAACTATGTATTCACGTTTTCTTCTGGTGGAGCTGAACTGGGTTGATTAGACCTTACACCTATCAATCCAACTAAATCAGTACTGAATCTCAATCATAAATATTATCCAAACATAATTATGTAACTTTCCATGTCTATACATCAACAATATAATTCCAATTAAGTCACATTCCATAAAACATAGGTAAAGGCAAAACAATGATATACATGTTGATAAAGTTACGGACATTCAACCGTAGAAAATACCTTATGAGTAATTTATAACCAAAGTCAAGTAAACATGAAATTATACTTCTCAATGTATATACACATGAAACATTTACTCAAAGTACCCTTTATAAGGACGAAATACAAACATTCATTCAAGGGGTACCCAGTATGGCCTGAAATTATTGTCTTATATACTTAACCATCCTATATTCCTAAATTGTACAAATACAGAGGTCCAACCTCATCAATATGAAAACATATATGAATATACTATCCAGTACAAGTGACGGTGTAATTTTTCAAGCTTCCTAGGGCAAGTTATGACCATTTCTCTACAATACAAGAAATCTGCCCTACAAGCTCCTCTATTGTTCCTTCAACTTCCAAGAATTTTCATAATTTTTATCCAGCCTAACCTTCGATGATTTTCAACCCATTTTCAGTACACACACTGAATAGTACAGAATTAAAGTTTCATAATTGTTTGACTTCATTTGCTATCTCAAAAGCTTGACTAAACTCAGGGAATACCAAAATGAAGTATAAAAATAGAAACCATGTACCAACTTGAAATCATCATTACGGCCTAACCACAAGGAGATAAATTCTAATTTTCAGTTATGATATGAATATATGAGTCTAATTTCATATCCAATTGGAATTTCTCAATTATAGGAAGCACACAAAGAGATATGAAAGTTTGAATACAAGGGGTTTCAATACAAAGCAATTTTTAAGGGTTTATGCATTCAACTTAACTTAAACTTGCATATATTCATACATATGCACCCAAGCATGAAAGGTAAATAAACAAATCAAGGATTTATATCATATAAATCATAAATATATGAAAAATAACAAGATTTGCAATTAGGATTACCTTCGGGACGTTTACGTAATTTCTACGGATTTTTCTACACTTTTTCTCCTCACTTTTCTTCCTAAACTTCTACCTTCTCTTTCCTTAAGCTTAAAACCATTTCATGGCTGATTTTGGCTGAAGGATAAGTCTATTTCAAGGGTATAAGGTCGGCCAAGGCTTCCTCCCAAGCCAACCAATCAAATTAAACCATTTGGTTTAATAAAAGACAATTTACCACTTAAAGGGAATTGACCAAATTGCCCCTTGTTCGTAAATTCGGTACAACTCTTTACTCGGGCATCCATTTGATGATCCGTTTGTTGTGTTAAACCCTAACTCACATGTCTACAACTATCTATTTTTCACCTCAAGTCATTTATAATGTGATAAGGGTCAAAACTAGTCTCTGGCAGGGACATTTCTACCGAAAACAACAAAATTTTGTGTTCGTAAATAATTCGACCTTTCATGATTTATGAAAGTAGGATTATAATAAACATAATCAATTAACATTAGATATACTAATAACACATTATTCATATCACATAAGATAATCATGATTTAAATATAATTTATCATAATTATATTCGGGCTGTCACAACTTCCCCCCTTAGAAAATTTCGTCCCCGAAATTTAATATAAAGGTCACTTACCGAACAAATGGGGATACTGTTTCCTCATGCTATCCTCCGTTTCCCAAGTTGCTTCTTTAACTCCATGGCTCATCCACATAACCTTAACCAAGGGAATAACTTTATTTCTCAATACTTGGTCCTTACGATCAATAATTTCCATTGGTTCCTCAATGTACGATAAGTCTTCCTTCAGTTCAATTGGTTGAGTTTTCAACTAGTGATATGGATCTGCCAAATACTTACGAAGCATCGATACGTGAAACACATCATGTAACCGAGATAAATCTGGAGGTAAAGCTAATCTATAAGCCAGGGGCCCAATTCTTTCCAACACTTCAAATGGTCCAATGTATCTTGGACTTAGTTTTCCCTTTTTCCCAAATCTCATAACACCTTTCCATGGTGAAATACGCAGGAATACAAAATCTCCCTTCTGAAATTCCAATGGATGCTTCCACTTATCTGCATAAAATTTCTGCCTGCTTTGCGCTATCTTTATCCGTTCCCGAATCATTTTGATCTTTTCAGTTGTCATATCTATCAATTCAGGACCCAAAATTTTCCTTTCACCCACTTCATCCCAACACAAAGGCATTCTACATCTCCTCCCATTTAAAGCTTCATAAGGAGCCATACCAATAGTCGACCGATAACTATTATTATATGAAAATTCCATCAATGGCAAATGATCATCCCAACTACCTTTGAAGTCAAATACACAAGCTCGTAACATGTCTTCTAATATTTGAATCGTCCTTTCCGATTGCCCATCAGTTTGTGGATGAAACGTAGTGCTGAACTTCAGACTTGTGCCCATGGCATTCTGGAGACGAGGCCAAAACTTAGAAGTGAACGTTGGATCTCTATCTGATACAATTGACACCGGTGCCCCATGTAAACGGATAATCTCATCAACGTACATAAGTGCATACTTGTCAACAGTGTAGGTGGTCTTAACTGGGAGAAAATGAGCTGACTTCGTCAGTCGGTCTACAATCACCCAAATAGAATCATTCCCCTTTGGTGATTGGGCTAATCCTGTAACAAAGTCCATCGTTATATGCTCCCACTTCCATTACAGAGTAGGCAAAGACTGCAATATTCCTGCCGGCTTCTGATGCTCTGCTTTCACTTGCTGGCATACTAAACATTTAGCTACGAACTCTGCAATCTCACATTTCATATTGTTCCACCAGTAATATTCTTTCAAATCTCTGTACATTTTGGTACCTCCCGGATGCATAGAGTAAATAGAACTATGTGCCTCTTATAATATATCTTTTTTTAAGGGTGGATCATTCGGTACACAAATCTTATTTTTATAACACAACGATTCATCATTCTTAATCTCAAAGTCACTCTCTCTACCATCCCGAACTTATTGTTTCTTCTTCTCAAGGAATGGATCACTGATCTGCAAATTTCGTATGCGTTCTGCCAATAAAGGTCTCACTATGACATGTGCTAATAATCCTCCACTTTTTGAAAACTTCAATTGAATCCCCATCGATGCCAAGTCAAGAATATTTCCAACACGGGCACACCATATGCAACCAAGCATCCCTGATGATTTTTGACTCAAAGCATCTGCTACTACATTGGCCTTCCCAGGATGATGATGAATGGTACAGTCATAGTCTTTAATCAGCTCTATCCAACGCCTCTGTCTCAAATTCAGTTCTTTCTGTGTAAACAAGTATTTCAAACTTTGATGATCTATAAATATCTCACAAGTTTCTCCATACAAGTAATGTCTCCGCAACTTTAAAGCAAAAACAATGGCTGCTAGCTTCAGATCGTGTGTAGGGTAGTTTCATTCATGCGTCTTTAATTGTCTGGAAGCATATGCTATTAACTTCCCATTCTGCATAAGAACACATCCTAAACCCTGAAATGAAGCATCTATATAGATCACAAAAGACTCATTCCCACATGGAATATTAAGTATAGGGGATGAAACCAACCGATTCTTTAATTCTTTAAAACTCCTCTCACATTCTTCATCCCATACAAACTTCACTTCTTTACGAGTCAATTTTGTCAGTGGTAATGCTATTGCTGAAAAACCCTTAATCAATCTGCGATAGTAACCTGCCAATCCTAGGAAACTCCTAATTTCTGTCACATTCTTAGGACTCTCCCATTCAAGATTTGCTTCCACCTTCTTTGGATCAACATATATCCCATTTCCCGAGACAACGTGCCCTAAAAACACAATTTCATTCAACCAAAACTCACACTTGTTGAATTTAGCAAACAATTTCTTCTCTCTCAAAATCTGCAATACAAGTCTCAAATGTTTCTCATGTTCCTCCATGCTACGCGAATAAATCAACACATCATCTATGAATACAATCACGAATGAATCAATGAAAGGGTGGAATACCCGGTTCATCAAATCCATAAAAACTGCCGGAGCATTAGTCAATCCAAATGGCAACACCAAAAACTCATAGTGCCCATATCGAGTCCGAAAAGCTGTTTTGGAAATGTCACTATCCTTCACTTTTAGTTGGTGGTAACCCGATCTCAAATCAATCTTCGAAAATACTGTGCCCCCCTGTAATTGGTCAAATAAGTCATCGATACGAGGTAGAGGGTACTTATTTCTAATGGTCACCTTATTTAACTTCTGATAATCAATACATAATCGCATTGTCCCATCTTTCTTTTTCACAAATAACACCGGTGCTCCCCATGGCGAAATACTAGCCGAATGAAACCTCTGCTTATCAGATCTTGTAATTGCACTTTTAATTCTTTCAACTCTGCTGGTGCCATTCTATATGGAGCAAGAGAAATTGGACCAGTACCTGGAATTTATTCAATAGAAAACTTTACTTCCCTATCGGGTGGCAATCCTGGCAATTCCTCTGGGAAGACATCAGAAAATTCTCTAACAACTGGTATATCTTCAAATTTA
Organism: Sambucus nigra; assembly: GCA_949130495.1. NCBI lineage: Eukaryota > Viridiplantae > Streptophyta > Magnoliopsida > Dipsacales > Adoxaceae > Sambucus > Sambucus nigra. Next base: position 601,567,912 of record OX422209.1, read on the forward strand.
AGTGCTTCCTTACTAACATCAACCACATACGCTAAATACCCCGTACAACCCTTACTCAATAACTTTCTACTCTTTATTGCTGAGATAAGACAATTAGGGACAACATTCCTTTCCCCTGTAAAGTGGAACTCGGGTTCACCAGGAAGATGAAATGTAACTTCCTTTCGAAAACAATCAATGGAAGCATGATACGATGATAACCAATCCATCCCCAATATAATATCAAAATCCCGAATGGCCAACGGTATCAAATCAACATAGAAATCTCGTTCCCCCATTCGTAAGATACAACCTTTATAAACATGCTCAACCAGAATCACACTTTCCATTGGGGTAGAAATATATAAGGCACAATTAAGAAATGAACATGGTCTACCCAAATATGAAACAATAGCTAATGCCACAAATGAATGTGTAGATCCAGGATCAATGAGTGCATATAAATCTTTGTTCGCAATAGAGAGTTTACCTGTAACCACTTCAGGTGTAGCATGGGCATCTTGTAGCGTCATCGCAAACACTCTTCCTCCTTCCTTCGATCCACTTGCTTGTCCTGTACTTCTTCCCCTGGTGGAACTGCCTGGAGAGGATCCTTTATGAGGCCCCACACTACTGACTGAAACTGTTCTCGCCAACATAGGACAATTCTTTCTCAAATGACCCTTCTGGTGGCAGTTAAAACATTATATATTCAGTAACTTTGGGATATCTCTCTTTATATGACCTGATGCCCCACAAAAGAAACAAACATTCGGATCTCCTTATGCTGAAACTCCTGAACCTCTTCCACCACTATCTTCACCCCTTTGCAAACTACTTCCACCTCTACCCTGTTGGAATTTCTGCCCTCCAAACCTCGAATATGCCGTATCGCTACCCTTTTGATAACTTGAATCGAATCTTCTTCTCTTTACACTTCGTTCTCGATTCCCTCTAGCTTCATTCACGTCCCTTTCTACTAGCATGGATTTGTTCACCAATGATGAATAGTTAAAAGTCTCTAAAGCCGATAATCTAGATTTAATGACTAGCTCAAGCCCATCAAGAAATTGGCTACACATGTCTTCCTCATTCCGTATAAACCTCGATGCAAACCGAGATAAGGATGTCAGTTTAGCTTCGTATTCTCTAACTGTCATACTCCCCTGATTCAACATAAAATATTCCTTCTCCTTTTGTTTTTGATACATTGGGGGGAAATACTTATCATATAAAGCTTTGACAAAAGCATTCCATGAGATCACATTCCTACCTTCTGGAGTAATCAACAAATGTTTTGTGGCATCTCACCAATATTTAGCTTCTCCTTTTAGCATATACGTCGCCAAGGTCACTCGTTGATTTTCAGGCATCTTCGTCACCCCAAAGATAAGTTCAATCTCTTTAACCCAGACTTTTTCCTCTGCGGGATCAACTGCTCCTTCGAACGATGGTGGGTTCATCTTAATAAATTTCTCATGTGAAGTACTTCTTTCTTCCCGGTGTATCACCTCCTCAGCCCTAGCCAAGGCTTGTGCCTCTAGTTGCCTGGTCTGTTGTTCTTCCACATGAGCCATAAATCTAGCTTGTTGCTCTGCCATTAAAGTCATAGCACGTGCCATTTTTTGCATGTCTGTCAATTGTTCTGGGTCAGGTGCTATATTTCCATGAACAGGTTGCTCAACCTCTGCCTCTGCTGCCATGTTTGAAGCCTCATCTTCTATTTCCACATTCACATTCCATCCTTCCATTCTTTTATATCTGAAATGGATCAAAGATATAACAACATGGAGATATACATATCTTTCCTAACATGATCGTTAGTATCAAATAAAATATATTTCTGACATTCACTGCTAAATCTAGACTCTTCTCACTCTAGAACCTCTAAAACCTAGGCTCTGATACCAAAAGCTGACACACCCCAACCCAGTTACTTATAATTAAGTTTGAAAGTCAAAGTTAGTCAAACCATAATTAATCTAACCAAACCATAATCACGAGTTTTGATTTCAGAGTCATCATTGTAAATCCATATAACTGAAAACCTTTTTACAACATCAGAGTAATCATGTCCATAAAAACTTTCTTGAAGGATAAGTTAACTTAATTACATCATTTACATTTACACAAAATCATATTTTCTCCCATTCCTGGCTAACCCAACCCGACCTCCTAGATTTGGCAGTGACATCGCGTTACTTGAAAAATGTGAACATAGGAACCATGAGCAAAAATAGCCCAGTGAATGCATCACTACTATACTACTGCATAAATTTACATGCAATATATCATGTCCATATAATTATAAATTAACTTATCCGGCTCATTCATAATGAATGACCAACTTTTCCGAATCATGATTCACATATCCTGTCTAAATAGATAATTCTCCCCCATTCCTGGTCGAGGAGTAACCCCTTGTCATTAATAGACAAATATCCCCCATTCCTGGTCGAGGAGTAACCCCTCATTTCGGTAAACCGAAATGAACAATTTCATATTCATTATATTATGATCATATCAATACCACGATACAAATATCTCTTTCCAGTGAGTACACTCACCTTGGTTGACAACTATGTATTCACGTTTTCTTCTGGTGGAGTTGAACTGGGTTGATTAGACCTTACACCTGTCAATCCAACTAAATCAGTACTGAATCTCAATCATAAATATTATCCAAACATAATTATGTAACTTTCCATGACTATACATCAACAATATAATTCCAATTAAGTCACATTCCATAAAACATAGGTAAAGGCAAAACAATGATATACATGTTGATAAAGTTACGGACATTCAACCGTAGGAAATACCTTATGAGTAATTTATAACCAAAGTCAAGTAAACATGAAATTATACTTCTCAATGTATATACACATGAAACATTTACTCAAAGTACCCTTTATAAGGACGAAATACAAACATTCATTCAAGGGGTACCCAGTATGGCCTGAAATTATTGTCTTACATACTTAACCATCCTATATTCCTAAATTGTACAAATACAGAGGTCCAACCTCATCAATATGAAAACATATATGAATATACTATCCATTACAAGTGACGGTGTAATTTTTCAAGCTTCCTAGGGCAAGTTATGACCATTTCTCTCCAACACAAGAAATCTTCCCTACAAGCTCCTCTATTGTTCCTTCAACTTCCAAGAATTTTCATAATTTTTATCCAGCCTAACCTTCCATGATTTTCAACCCATTTTCAGTACACACACTGAATAGTACAGAATTAAAGTTTCATAATTGTTTGACTTCATTTGCTATCTCAAAAGCTTGACTAAACTCAGGGCATACCAAAATGAAGTATAAAAATAGAAACCATGTGCCAACTTGAAATCATCATTACGGCCTAACCACAGGGAGATAAATTCTAATTTTCAGTTATGATATGAATATATGAGTCTAATTTCATATCCAATTGGAATTTCTCAATTAAAGGAAGCACACAAAGAGATATGAAAGTTTGAATACAAGGGGTTTCAATACAAAGCAATTTTTAAGGGTTTATGCATTCAACTTAACTTAAACTTGCATATATTCATACATATGCACCCAAGCATGAAAGGTCAATAAACAAATCAAGGATTTATATCATATAAATCATAAATATATGAAAAATAACAAGATTTGCAATTAGGATTACCTTCGGGACGTTTACGTAATTTCTACGGATTTTTCTACACTTTTTCTCCTCATTTTTCTTCCTAAACTTCTACCTTCTCTTTCCTTAAGCTTAAAACCATTTCATGGCTGATTTTGGCTGAAGGATAAGTCTATTTCAAGGGTATAAGGTCGTCCAAGGCTTCCTCCCAATCCAAACAATCAAATTAAACCATTTGGTTTAATAAAAGACAATTTACCACTTAAAGGGAATTGACCAAATTGCCCCTTGTTCGTAAATTCAGTATAACTCTTTACTCGGGCATCCATTTGATGATCCGTTTGTTGTGTTAAAACCCTAACTCACATGTCTACAACTATCTAGTTTTCACCTCAAGTCATTTATAATGTGATCAGGGTCAAAACTACTCTCTGACAGGGACATTTCTACCGAAAACAACAAAATTTTGTGTTCGTAAATAATTCGACCTTTCGTGATTTATGAAAGTAGGATTATAATAAACATAATCAATTAACATTAGATATACTAATAACACATTATTCATATCACATAAGATAAAGCATGATTTAAATATAATTTATCATAATTATATTCGGGCTGTCACAAAATCGATCAACCTCATCCTCTAGGTCCCTAGAATCGACCTACAAAACCTCTTTCCCCACTTCGATGTGGTCTCTATCATTCGATGGCCTTCACTTATTCCAAGCTCATCCATCGAGGGTCTATCCATAGACACCACATTGTGACACTCCGCCTAATTAAATACTGGGTGATCAGACCTTTATTAAATTATAACCAGGGTGAACGGTTGGTTCATTCTTAGCATCACTGTCGCAAAAATAACTTTTCCAATTAAACAACCTAAATAATTAAGCTAAGTGACAAAACCATTTTTAAGACATCAATTTCCCAATTAAATTTAAAACCAATAATTAAAACCTTACATAATCCATGGTTTAAATATCACACAAGAACTACACTGGAACATATAATCCAAACAATGAAACATTTAACTAATTAATTCCAACTTTAAATTTTCAAAGGAAAACATCCTAACAGTAAAAATCCCAAAGTAAAAATACTGGAAATAAATGAGTCACAATCTCTGATAAAACCAACTGAGTAATGGAAAAAGGGCGACACATGCCCAACTGGATAAAAATAAAACTAGAAGTGGAATCAATAATGAGATCGTTTAGGCAAGAGGCCTGCAACTCCCACCTAAGCTGCAGCGCGTTCCTTCCAAAAGATCCTATGCAAGGACCCCTTGTGGCTGGGCACCTGTAATATATACATATATATACAAGAGAGAAGAGAAAATAGAGAACATGTCAGAGCCCGATTGTAAAACAATTTAAAATTAGTTTAGCAAGTATTTAAAATGCTTACCAGCTAATGCAACAATCATATTAGTGCGTCACTCCCTTGAGAAATTCTCACCTCTCTTCTAATGTGCACACCTATCGCACTAATACTCCCAACAGTTTAACTTATCTTTAAGTTACTCACAAGATTTCATGCCGACAATTTCTAATGTTAAGAAAGTTAATTTTTGTTAAAAGCACAGTTCTCACGTAAGCCTCATTGGATTTTAAAGTTTCTCAGTATCGCATCATACTTTTCAAACACTTATTCCCAAGTTGAAATAATTATACATTACTTACTTACCATTAGTCACATTAGGTAGTTCTCAAATTTCAAGTTTAAATATATATTTTCTACTCATATAATATAAATATACCAACGGCACCCCACATAACATTTATGGTGCTGGCATACTCTGCTATCCAGTCCCCGTATCACTGGTACTAAGGGAAATACTAGTTCGGAATCACTCTCGAACCGTATTAACACAAAACACATACAAATTGAGGCAAAGCATAGTTCCAATTCACTAAGTGGTCAGCACATACCCTCACGTCTCTTAGGACCGTCTGACTATCGATCCGATAGCCTGTACCAAGGATTCCTATGTTCTAGGGTACGAGTCAATATCCCCCATAAAGGCCCCATCGAAATAATACTGTCCCAGCGCGATAACCTCGGGGATAGCAAGTAGCCTGAGCATGATTTTCACACGTATATAGTATATGCACAATCACAGTCATATATGTATACTACTATTCCCATATCAAATTTAGGTACACTCTCACGACCCATACTTATGATGTTTATTCTTATTGTACATTATTAGATTATCCCGTAACGATTTCTCTTTTATTCTTATTTATGGGATTATTCCGACTTATTTCGTAACACTCGTAAAGTCCCATCTTCATAAGTGTAATTTCATTAGGTACTCTTTTATTATAACGACGTAACTTTCTTACGAGTCTCACTCTTTAACATATGTTCTCATTGCCCCTTATGTGTAAAACATCTCCGTGAAATGTTAATCTCGTCTTACATTAAAGGTTCCATTTTTATAAGGTCCTACTGGTCTTCTTTATCTCCCAAAAGGTTCTAACATTAATGTTCAAGGATGTATAATCATTTAAGTTGGAACAACCTATAAAAAGGGGAATGTGAGTTTTCCAGGAGGGGTCAATCGATCTATGGCAGGTGTTCGATCGATCGATGCATCGATCGATCGATCAAGCAGGTATGGTGAATCTGCAGAATTTTCAATTACGGGTTTCTTCCTCCAAAATCGTCCAAACCAATATATTTGACTTCCAAACTCCCAACAATTTATACTACAAGTGTTATACTCACCAATAAGTGGTATTCTACGTAAGGCATGCGAATTTTCATCATGTATAACGAATTAAATGGGTTACAATCCATAAAAATATCAAGAACCCTAATATTTTCTTTTTTCGGTTTCTTCCCATTCTTTTCCCAGATTTCATACTCTTAATTTGATTTCCAGAATACATCTATTCCCTATGCATCATGCGAATTCAAGTCTCCAAAATTGGTTTTTCTTTCACAAAAACTAGTCCTAATCAATCCTAGACTAATATTATTGAAGCATTAACTGAAATAGAGCATGATAGATACTTGCCTGGGAATTCTTGGTTCAGATTTGTGGAGAGATTGGTGTGGTTGTGATCCTCGTTGTGCGATTTAACGTTTGGCGGCGACGGCGGTGCAAACGGCGGAGTTCTTGGCCTAGAACTCCTTGAAAAACTTCTCTTCTTCCTCTCCAATGGTCGTCTTTGGTTTATGGTTATTCTAACCCTGGAAGATGACTCCTACCATCTGATATACTCTTAGAATTTTCGTGGGTTTTCATGCCCAAAAATGTAAAATGTCCAAAACGCCCTCCCGGGATGTTCGGGTACATTATTTTGACTATCTTGATCCTTTCGGACACATTGACACACTCAAAATAATCATACGGGTGACTTATAATTTATTCACTTTTAATAGTTCAAAATTAATCCCGACACCACACAAGCGCGTCTCGATAAATTTCCAAAATTATCAAATTAGATTCTCGTGATAATTTTACTAAATTCAATTACACCACTTACTTTTACCCATAAAGTAACTTACAACAAAATAATTACTAACTCTCATCACGCTAGTGAGTATTTAAATAATTTGCCGGATTAATATCTCTAATTAAATTTACTAAATCCCCAAGATTAAAAGTCATAAAAATACGGGGTATTACATACTTCCCCCTAATAATGAAATTTCGTCCTGAAATTCGAAAAAAAAAATGAGGTGTACCTGGTAAGAATAACTCTGGGTACTTCTCACGCATGTCCGCCTCACGCTTTCAAGTGTATTCCTCCACATTATGATGCTCCCATTGGACCCGGACAAGTGGGACTACCTTTGACCTCAATCTCCTTTGGCTATGGTCTAGGATAGCCACTGGCCTCTCCTCGTAAAAGCTGTCGGGCTGTAAGTTAATCTCCTCAATCGCGATATGGGTATGGGCCATATCATCCCAAAGGTATCGTCTCAACGACGAGATGTGAAATACATCGTGAATGCAATATAAGTGCTCTGGCAGTCCCAATTGGTATGCTACCGGCCCAATTCTCTCAATAATGGAAAATGGTCCCACGTACCTCAAGGCCAATTTCCCTTTCTTTCCGAACTTCATCACTCCTTTCATAGGATATACACGTAGTAATACTTGGTCCCCCATATTAAATTCTCGAAAGAACCGTTTTGCATCGGCGTAGCTTTTCTGCCTGTCCTGGGCTACCCGAATGCGACTCCTGATAATCTCAATCCTAGCGGAGGTTTCCTGAATCACCTCTGGTTCGAGCATATTGTTATCCCCCACCTCTAGCCAATAAGTTGGGGAACGACAAGGTCTTCCATACAATGCCTCAAATCGAGCCATGTCAATCGTGAACTGATAAGAGTTATTATAAGCGAAATCTACCAGTGGAAGATGTGGCTCCCAACCTTCCCCAAAATTAAGGACACACATGCGTAGCATATCCTCTAACATCTGATTGGTACGCTCTGTCTGTCCATCTGTCTGTGGGTGATAAGCTGAACTCAACCTCAACTCTGTACCCATGGCCTCCTGAAAGCTCTTCCAAAAATGCAACACGAAAATCTTGTCTCTATCTGACACAATATCCAGGGGCACCCCATGTAGTCTAACAATCTCAGTAATGAACAACTGAGCAGATTTTCCCGTGGTATAGTCTGTCCGTACTGGAAGAAAATGAGCCACCTTGGTCAAACGGTCCACAATCACCCAGATGGTGTCGTGGCCCCGCTGTGATGTAGGAAACCCACTAATAAAATCCATGGAAATACTCTCCCACTTCCATGCGGGTATTTCCAACGGCTGAAGCAACCCTGACGATTTTTGGTGGTCCATCTTTACCATCTGGCAAGTAGAACACTTGGACACGAATTCAGCAATGTCCTTTTTCATCCCACTCCACCAGTATTGTCGCCTCATATCCTGGTACATCTTATCTCCACCAGGATGCAACATAAATCGAGACACATGAGACTGGGTCATCACTGCATGACGTAAGTCTGCTCTTTCTGGGACCACCAATCTCCCATTAAACCTTAAACCTCCATCGTAACTAACAGAATAGGACTCAGCACCCTCAGTTAAAAGTCGTACAATCTGCTCCTGGAAAAATGGGTCTGATGTCTGTGCCTGTATTACCCTCGTAACAATCTCGGGTATCACTGTCATGACAGATATGAAGGAACGGGCGATCGCATCTTGGTGACCCAACTCTTTCCACTTTACTTTCCAGACGTCCGCTATATCGTCTACCGGCCTACGGCTCAACGCATCAGCAACTACGGTGGCCTTCCCTGGATGGTACTGTATGTCGAACTGATAGTCCTTCACAACCTCTAACCACCTGCGCTGACGCATATTCAGCTCTCGCTTGGTGAATAGGTACTGCAGTGACTTGTGGTCTGTGAACAAGCGGAATTTCTCCCCCAATAAATAGTGTCTCCATATCCTCAATGCAAAAATGATTGTTGCTAACTCTAGGTCGTGTGTGGGGTAGTTCCTCTCGTGTGGCTTAAGCTTGCGAGAGGTAAAAGTTAGAGCCTTCTCCTCCTGCTGAAGTACTCCTCCGAGTCCCTGTAAGGAGGCGTCAGTGTAAATCAAATACTTAATGATATACCCGTTTATATCCTCGACCTGGCTGAAGATTACCTCCAACCGGACGACCCCTCAGGGGCCGACCCTTCATCAGGTTCCAGACGACCCCTCAGGGGGCCGACCCTTCATCAGGCTCCGGACGACCCCTCAGGAGGCCGACCCTACATCAGGTTCCAGACGACCCCTCAGGGGGCCGACCCTTCATCAGGCTCCAGACGACCCCTCAGGGATCCGACCCTTCACCAGGCTCCGGACTACCCCTTAGGAGGCCGACCCTTCACCAGGCTCCGGACGACCCCTTAGGGGGGCCGACCCTTCGTTAGGATCCGGACGACCCCTCAGGGGGCCGACCCTTCATCAGGCTCCGGACGACCCTCCGAGGGTACGACAGTACGAGGCCAGAATTGGGCCAGACTCACTACTGGAAGGAACTTTTCCCTCGGCCTCGGCTCATAGGCCGAGGATGACATCATCACAGCGCGTGGTTTGGGAGACGCGTGGAATAGTGTGCATGAGGCTCACATGGCACATGGGAGACCGTTATAACAAAATCACACCCTCACGCGAGGGAATATTATGTCATCATTTGGCATCTACAAGTGTCAGCAGGAGATTGGCTAGATCATCATTCACATGCACCATGCATACTTGGGGGGTACACTACACCCCCCAAGACCTATATATATACTTGTCACCTACAACCCTATAGAGGGATCGATCGATAATTGTAACCCTAGCAAAAAACCGCTTGTACACACAGTAGAGAGAGAAAGTGAGCTTATGTGCATTGTATCCAAGGCCATTAGTGCCCATACTTAGTGGATCACACACTCACAGTGGATGTAGGCCAAATTGGCTGAACCACTATACATCATTGTCTTAGTTCCTCTTACACTCATCCCCTTCTACATACTTACACACTTATACATCTCTATGGCTGCCATGGTTACTACTGTTTGAGCTCACTATCACTTATCCGGTGGTGCTAAATCTTAGCATCATCAGTTTGGCGCCATCTGTGGGAATCGAGAAGACATCTCTTCCTTTATACAGCTTGACCTCACTGGGCACTCTGGTGGTGAGCCAGCACTCCCCCTGAGAGGAGATGTTTCACCATTGAAAGAGACCCACTAAGGTCCTCAAGCTCACCAGTCTTTTCTTCAGTTCAGCTTTTCATAGCTCAAATACATGGCACCTGAAATGCTACCACCACCACTCTAGTTTACACCCAAATTTATTTCTTCCAAGTTCCCATATTCATATATCTTGCTTGGAATTTGTCACCGGGTTCATCTCTTCCGTTCAAAGAGAAGTTTCGGGTTTTCTTCAACATCCCATAAAGAAAGAAGAAGTGTTTTGTTGAGACATTACCCACTTGGAGAAAGGCTCCTTGCTCGGGTGACGGTGACCATATAAAGTTCGATCGGTGGATTCCGATACCGCGATGGAGCTTTAAGGTTATCCGCTAGGAAGAGGTTTCTACAAGAAGAAGCGTCGGGTCTTGAGAGAGATCGAGCCGTGTGTTGTAAGCCTTTCTATCTTGTATTTGTAAATTCCGTACTTAGTGGATTTATGGCTAGGGCCGTCCGAGGTTGTTTCCCGTTGTGGGTTTTTCCTCGTACATCTCGGCGTACTGTGATTGATTTATTTTTTATCTTGCATAATGAATTAGAACTCATGCTTAGGGTAATTCAAGATAAAAATGGTTTTAATTGTCACACTTAATTTAATTGGGTGCTAATTAAATTTGGATAATTGTTTATTTAATTCAAGTCATTTGCTAAAATTGGCTTGGCCTAACTTTGGAATATTGATAATTATGACTTAGGCAAATTCTAGGACTTGAATTAACTGGTTTATGTGAAATTTAATATTTGCATGCTTAATTTCTTTTCACTTGAGTTTAATTTGAAATTGAAATTAAAATTTGGCATTTGTTTGTTGTGTGAACCGTCACCTAAGGCTTCCGCATATATGTTTAATAAAAGGAAATATTACGATTTTAAAAGAGTTTAAAATCCGGGGATCCACAACTTTTACAAATTGGTATCAGAGCCAAAGCGATAAATTATTTCGTTAAAGATCCTTTAAAATAATTTTTGGCTAAAATGAAATTTTCCCCATTTTCAAAATTTCCAATTTTCGATGGCTCTAACTACGCGTATTGGAAAGCGCGAATGAAATCGGCACTAAAATCTATTGACGAGAGAGTTGGGATGTCTGTTGTTAACGGGTGGTCCCCACCAACTCACTTAGTTGAAAATGAACGTGTTCCCAAATCGGCCGATAGATGGACTGAAAATGAGTTTAAACTTTCTAATTTTAATTCCCGTGGTTTGAATGCCTTGTTTAGCACTGTCACGCCGGATGAATTCCGACGTATTATGACGTGTGAAACCGCTAAAGAAGCTTGGGATATTTTACAACTAACTCATGAAGGAACTAGTGTCGTTAAAGCTTCGAAACTCCAAAACCTCACCACTCAATTTGAAACTATCAAAATGAACGATAATGAAACTTTTGATGAATTTTATGCCAGACTTTCCGATATTGTCAATTCATCTTTTAGTTTGGGAGAGGAAATACCCGACAATCGAGTTGTAAAGAAAATTTTAAGGTCCCTACCTGATAGATTTATTCCAAAAGTGACTGTTTTAAATTCTTTACCAACTTTAGCCTCTACGAAATTAGAAGAGCTTGTAGGTGATTTACAAACCTATGAACTAGATATGTTTCCCTCTAAAACTGAAAAGAAAATTGAAAAGGGTGTTGCTTTAAAAGCCCGAAAAGACGTCAAACAAGTAGTAGAGAGCGAGAGTGATAGTGACTCGGAAGACATGGCTTTGTTTGCTCGTAAATTTAGAAAATTTCTTAAATTTAACAAAGATAAATTTAAAAATGATTTTAAGAAATTTGAAACTTTTAAGCATGACAAAGGCGAGAAGATCCCTAAAGCCGAGAAGATCCCTAAACCTATTAATGAAAATTTAAATAGGGACGAGTCTAATAGGTGTTTTGGTTGTGAGGGTTATGGCCATAGGGCTTCTGAGTGCCCCCACTAAACTAAGGAAATAGTGTAAACGACCCATTGCATATAATGACCCTTAGTGATAGTGATAAGGAAGAGGGACCCGATTCCCCCACTAAGCCTAATTTTGTGGCTTTTATGGCTAGTCATGTGAGTGATAGTGAGAACTCATCGATTGATGAAACGTTAACTCATGACACTTCCAAGGTCATTGTTTATGATTCTCTTATTTTTTATGATAGTGAGAGTGGAGAAGAAAGAGAGAGTGAAAATGAAGAAGAGGTTAATGTGAGTGAACTTCAAAATGCTTTTCAAGAACTTTATAAAGAATCTATTAAATTGAAAAGAGCTAATTTGAAGTTAGAAGCTAGTTTAAAAGAGCGTGTCAAGGTCATTAATGATAGCATGTTGGTAGAAAACTTTAAGACACGTGAGAGGACTCTTCTAGAGAAGCTTGATTATATAGAAGGAGAGAGAGATAGCCTTAAGGGTTTAATGGAATCCTTGAAAAAGGAGCTTCTTGCTTTTGAAGAGCGAAATGTTTTATTAGAGTCTAACATTTTAGAATTGAAAAATAAATTAAAAGACTCTAGTAATGTCAAATTTGATTTGGAGTGTCGTTCGAAAAAATTAGATAAAATATTAGGAACGGTCCAAATTAAAAATGACACTTGTGGTTTAGGCTTCAATACTTGTAATGATTCTACTCATAAAGCCAAAACCAATATTTTTGGAGAATCTACTAGGAAAACTTTTAGAGATCACTCCGTAAGTAAATCTTTTCGACATGTCTTCACTTGTACACATTGTGGTCGAAAAGGTCATCTTAGGAAATTTTGTTTTGATCTTAAACGAATTCCTAGAAAATCCCAACGTAATTCAACCAATGTATTTCAAATTCCTACACCCCAAGATAGTCATTCTTCATTAATTTGGGTTAGGAAATCCGACTTGGTTGCCTTGCAAAATAGGGTTTTTGATTCTCATTTACTTTCACATGCTTCCTCCCTTGCTAAATATAAAGGATGAATGTGTTAGTACTTGCATACTTTAGCGTTTGTACTTCATGTTATATCCACATGCTAAATGTATGCTTGTTTAATCAAGTTCTAGTCTATGCTCCATGCTTATCACATGCTAGAATTATGATTTTTGTTTATCTTTTGTATTATATTTCCTTCATTTTGTATGCATTACATGAAAAATACAAAATGATTTTTGTTTATCATTTGGATTTTATCTCTTGGTAATTTAAGCTTAATGAAAAATTCAAATGATTTTTGTCTGTCTTTTGAGTATAGATTTTTTATTTTTGGTTAAAAATTTCAAAAACTCAAAAAGATTTTATTTTGTGTGTAGTTTAGTTTGACACACTTTATGTGGCATACACTTGTGTTTGAATCCCATCTTTTACGCTTTCATGTGGCTAGAACTTTTGGTGTAGATTATCAATCCTTATTATGTTCTTTACCATGCTTACATGGAGTAGTTGGATTTTTGTGTTGTTTTAAACGGATTCTATTTTTATATGCCTCTATTCACACATGCACTAGCTCTTTTGAAATTTTAACTTCATATGTATATTTGAGCTATGTGAGGTGTTCTCCTTCCAATCTTGTCATTTACATATGTGTGACTTAGGAGGACAAGTGCATGTCAAAATCCGTTGCACGTGAGATTTGTGTGAAAAATGAAAACATGATAAATATAAATGTGCACGAGGAAGGGCTCCGAAAGGACTAAGTGATCCTTTGCGATTGTAAGCCACCATTTTTGAATGGACCTAAAAGAAATATGTGGTCTAAAGGCCTAAAAACAGAAAATATGGCATTAAAAGAAAAATAATTTCCAAGGCCTATGTTTGATTGATATAGTCATTCAAATTTACTATAAATGCTTATTGAGGGAGATTGGATGGTATATCAACGGTTTGCACAATGTCCGTTTATCCTAGTTGCATATCTCATGTCATGACTCTATTGGTTTGTAGAATCATCAATATGCTAGGCTTGTATGCATTGTGTATGTTTATTCATTGAGTTCAATCTATATTGTCACATGAGATTATAATCAAATGTGATGAAGTTTGCAATCAAATGAGAACTCCGTGAACATGTTTTTAAGTGATTGGGTCTAAATTTAATTGTTACTAGTTCACACCCCAACACTTTCGATTCCATATGACACATTTTTGCCATACGAGTGTGCAAACTTATTGTATTTTATATCATGTGTGTGTTTATCTATATATATATATATATATATATATATGGTATTATGTTTAGCCTTTGCCTTGCTTTCTAATCCTTCTCTGCTTATACTTTAGTTTTGGTATCTATCTTGGATTAGTTATGCTTTTGTTGCCCATATGCTTTCATGTCTTATCACTTTAAGCTTCAACATGCTTTTGTATTTGTTATTTATCCTTTGCCTATTCCTGAACAAAAAGGGGGAGAAATGGTATCTTATCTAAGTTTAGGAGATTTAACTTAGGGGGAGTAGCTAACTTCTTGGGTTGATCTTTTTGATAAAGGGGAGAATTAATTTTGGGGGAGTATTTACTTTAATTGCTTTAAATACTTTGATGTTCCCTATGCATTTGATGTGTTTGCTTAAGTGTGCAGAATTCTTCTAAAGCGGCATTTTTCAATGGCAAAGCGTTTGATCCTTGGGTTGAGTCAAGTTTGGGTGGGTTATGTTTTGAGTTTAGTGAGCTTGACGGCCCTTTAGGATTTTTGTTTGGTTTTTGTCCCGGAATAGCCAAAGGGGGAGATTTGTAAGGACACAAATTTCCAATTGAGTCCATATATAGTTTTGCCTCAATTCCGGACAAAAACATTTATTCATAGGATTGTATTTAATTGTAATATTCTCAAGCCTATGAAGAGTTTGTTGAAGACGTAGCGGCAAAGAGTATAAATCTTCATAATCATGCCGATTTCGTGCCTCGTTTATACGTCATCAACTATAGTTCAATGCTCCCAAGGTATGAATGCAATCATATATATATAGGAGCTTGGAGCTTATTTATTGGGTGTTATGTTTAATTAAAACTGTGTTTTATTTTCAGAGAGAATTAATTAAAACTTTAAAATAAGTTTATAAAGTTTTCTGGGCTACAATCGAATTTTCCAAACTTTCTGGAAGTTCATTCGATATGTCGTTCGAACGAGATTGTCGTTCGAACCAGATGTCGTTCGAACCAGATTGCCAACGACTTCCCATTAAGGCATACTGGAACTTCATTCGAAATGTCGTTCGAACGAGATTGTCGTTCTAACGAGATTTCCAACGAGTTTCTAACGAGTTCATACTGGAACTTCGTTAGAAGACTCGTTCGAACGAGAGTTCATTCGAACGAAATGTCGTTCGAACGAGATGCCAGGCGGGAACAATTTTTGGCAGTTTTAAGCAGTTTTTCTCCCACTTCCCCACTTGTTTCTTAACCAACTTTTCTTAGACTTTATTATGTGCGGGAATCATTTTTGATTGATAATCTTTTTCATATCCTACTAACTCCTATAGAGTGTTTTGAGAGTAAAATCAAAGAGGGGAAACGATCATGTTTTGAGTGTGTTTTCATCAAAGAGAAAAATATACACCACTCTAGTTTACACCCAAATTTGTTTCTTCCAAGTTTCCATATTCATATATCTTGCTTGGAGTTTGGCACCGGGTTCATCTCTTCCGTTCAAAGAGAAGTTTCGGGTTTTCTTCTACATCCCATAAAAAAGAAGAAGTGTTTTGTTGAGACATTACCCACTTGGAGAAAGGCTCCTTGCTCGGGTGACGGTGACCATATAAAGTCCGATCAGTCGATTCCGAGACCGCGATGGAGCTTTAAGGTTATCCGCTAGGAAGAGGTTTCTACAAGAAGAAGCGTCGGTGCTTGAGAGGGATCGAGTCGTGTGTTGTAAGCCTTTCTGTCTTGTATTTGTAAATTCCGTACTTAGTGGATTTATGGCTAGGGCTGTCCGAGGTTGTTTCCCGTTGTGGGTTTTTCCTCGTACATCTCGGCGTAGTGTGATTGATTTATTTTTTATCTTGCATAATGAATTAGAACTCATGCTTAGGGTAATTCAAGATAAAAATGGTTTTAATTGTCACACTTAATTTAATTGGGTGCTAATTAAATTTGGATAATTATTTATTTAATTAAAGTCATTTGCTAAAGTTGGTTTGGCCTAACTTTGGAATATTGATAATTATGACTTAGGCAAATTCTAGGACTTGAATTAACTGGTTTAAGTGAAATTTAATATTTGCATGCTTAATTTCTTTTCACTTGAGTTTAATTTGAAATTGAAATTAAAATTTGACGTTTGTTTGTTGTGTGAACCGTCACCTAACGCTTTCGCATATCTGTTTAATAAAAGGAAATATTACGATTTTAAAAGAGTTTAAAATTCGGGGATCCACAACTTTTACAGAGTCTAAGGGAATTACGACCTCCTTAGAGGTATCCTCCTCTATGTAATACAAATGAGGTAAAGACAATACTCCCACCGAAGCAATCTATCATGGCTCTATATGCTGCGAGCCAATCCATACCAATAATAACGTCGTGCCCATGCATATCTAAGACTAACATGTCTGCTGGTAAGAGCAAGCTGCCAATCTCTGCTCCCACGCCTCGACATATAAAGAAAATTAATGATCCATTTTCCAGTGGTGAGACTACACATGTCACAGTGCTCTCTGTCGTGGCTAATAACCCTAAGGACTTCACAAAATGAGTAGCTATAAAATAGTGTGTCGCCCCAGAATCAATTAAAACTCAACCCATAGTACCATGGATAGGAAACGTACCCTCAATCACGGGTGGTGCTTGTGGAACTGATGCCTGGTGGACGTTATAGACACGTACTTACTGTAAGTGCCCCTACTGCATTGGAGCTGCTGGTAGGGCTGGTGCCTGACCTGGTGCTGGGAGGGCGGCTGGAAAAAGTGGCCTTTGTGGCTCATTACGGGCACCCTGCTGCTGTGGGGCCCTATCTCCCTCTGGACAATCCTGGCGCCTGTGGCCATTTTTACCACACCCGAAGCATCGGCCCCTGAAATTTCCTCCCCTTTGTCCCTGCTGATTACGGCCCTACTGACCCTGTTGAAAATGTTGTTGGCCCTGCTGCTAACCCTGTGGCTGACGATGTTGGCCCTGCGGGCCCTGCTGATTAGGCTGGCCCTGCTGACCCTGCCTAAATCCCCCAAATCCCTGCCTGGAGTCACCTGATCGGAATCGCTTTGCAGGGTCCCCCTAATGGGAACTCTGCTCATGCTGACGAGTCTACCCCTGAGATGTCGGTGCTCCACTAGTACCACTACCCCTATCCTGCCCTGTTGGCTGGACTCTCCTGCTCGCTTGCTTCCCCGCATGTGGAAGCGGTGATCCTGGCAGTGTAACAAAGCAGCATTGAGTACGTCCGTGTAGGTACTCAGTGACAGATTGCCTATGAGATGCTGACGGATTCTCCAATCCAACCCGTCCATAAATAACAGTATTTTCTTTCCCTCAGTGGGTGCCTCATCAGGCACTATAGTGAGAAGTTTTGTGAACTCCTCTTCGTACTCAGTAACAGTCGAGTTCTCCTGTTTCAGACTCAGTAACTTTTGCCTCATCTCAGTCTGCACGGTGGATGGGAAGTATTTGTTGTCAAATCATGCCCAAAATGACTGAATAGAGATAATATCCCTCTCCTCCAAGGTGGTCGAAATCTATGGTGACCAAGCCACAGCCAGGAAGTGCTTCATCGCAGCCATTCACCCTAAGCAGGAAAAGAAGGAGGTAAAGGATGCTCAGGAGGGGTTTGTACCCTTCAAATAATAATTACGTAAGACCGAACAGGGGTGAAGGAGACAAGGGTACACCCCGTTGATAAGTTCATTAAAAGGCTGGAAGAAGTTGGGGTCGATGACAACTTTCTTGAGAGGAAATTCTTGATCAGAGTTGTGCTCGTCGATCAAGAGAAGGAAGAGTTGATTGCCTTTATCAGAAGCAATCTAGATGTTTTCACATGGGAACCATATAATTTTTTGGGAATCAATCACCAAGTAGCCTTCCATCGCCTACACGTCGATTCGACCTTCGGTCCAATCACTCAAAAGGCTCGCCGAACAACCCTTGAGAAGGCTAAAGCGGTGGAGAACGAAGTAGGAAATCTATTCGATCCAGGATCCATCAGGGAGGTTCTGTTCTCGAAATAGTTGTCTAACCCAGTGGTGGTACGTAAGAGCGATGGCAGTTGGAGGGTCTGTATTGATTTCACAAACCTCAAAAAAGCATGTCCAAAGATAGTTTCCCATTTCCTAAAATAGATTAATTGGTTGACGCTACTGTAACGCATGAAAGAATGAGCTTTCTGGACGCATACTCTGGCTACCACCTGATTCCTTGGTTCCGACACGATCAGGATAAAACGTCTTTTATAACCCCCATTGGGTTATATTGCTATAAGGTTATGTCGTTCGATTTAAAAAATGCAGGGGTGACTTATCAAAGGCTGGTCACCAACATGTGCAAGAGACAGATGAGAGAAATAATGGAGGTCTACATCGATGATATGCTAGTCAAACGCAAGGACAAAGATGACCAACTCACAGAGTTAACTAGAACTTTTAAGATCCTCAGGAAGTACCGGATGAAGATTAATGCAACTAAGTGTTCATTCGATGTCTAGTCAGGAAAGTTCTTGGGCTATCTAGTTAGTAAGAGAGGAATTGACGCTAATCCGAATCAGATTAATGATATCACAAGAGTCCAGCCTCCTCAGACATTGTGAGATGTTCAAAATCTCACAGGAAGGCTCGCAACGCTTAATTACTTCATCTCCAAGTCTTCGAAAAGCTGCCGACTATTATTTCATCTCCTGAAAAAGGACAAAGGCCTCATATGGAATGATGATTGTTCCAAAGCTTTGGAAGAACTCAAATCCTACCTCAACAAACCACCCCTGCTGGTAATTCCAAATAATGGAGACCCACTGTACATTTACCTTACAGTATCCGACCATGTTGTAAGATCCTCTCTGGTGTGTGAAAAGGAAGGAGGTCAGCACCAAGTTTATTCCGTCGGTAGGACACTTCTGGACATAGAGAAGCAGTACCTGCCTATAAAAAAACTCGCCTATGCGCTAGTAATCACCATTAGGAAGTTGAAGTGTTACTTTGAATCCCATTCAATAACCGTAATCACCTCCTACCCCCTCAAAGTTATTTTGAGGAAGGCCGACCTCTCTGGACGACTTTCAAAGTGGTCAGTAGAGCTTGGGAGATTCGATATCTACTTTCAACTAAGAATGGAGATTAAGGGATAAATCTTAGTGAACTTTATAACAAAGTTTATAGGAGACCAGTCAAGCGACCAACTGGAAGCGGAGCAGTCAACAATTGACGAAGCACATCCCAAGAACTGGACCCTATACATTGATGGAGACTCCAATTCTAAGGGGGCGGGAGTAGGGGTTTTTATTATCCCTCTAGAAGGTGTTGTGATCGAGAAAGGAATCAAATTGGGATTTGAGTCCTCCAATAACGAAGTTGAGTACGAAGCATTAATTGCTGTCTTGAGCAAGGCCTAACTGCTAGGGGAAAAGAACCTTCATGAATTCGATGACTCCAAACTAGTGTCCAAGCAAATGAAAAAAGACTTTAACGCCAAATATGATAAAATGGTAACCCACATCGTTATGGTAAGAGTACTTATGGTAGAATTTTATAAAGTGGACATTCGACAGTTCTCCAGGGGTAGAACAGTCAAGCTGACGCCTTAGCAGCTCTGAGCTCAGTAATTGACTATGATTAAAGGAGAACTATTCAGATAGAGTTCATCGCACACCCAAGCATTAACCTGAAGTCCTTATACTTTTGACTCACTTGAGCCTATATTGTATAAGTGCTCATCTAGTTTGGAAATTATGACAAAATTATGTCCTCTCTAGAAACCAAAGAACCTCAGAAATTAGTTTGCTACTTCATCTCTCTATCTTGTAGTGATCAAGAACAAATTGCCAACACTCACACACAGTAGAATTTATTTAATGCATATCATACTGCATAATAATGTGTGTACATATGTTGAGTGTGTTTAAATCCCTAAATTGGAATTTTAATAATTTTTTTGGGATTTTATAAACACTTTTTAAATAAGGTTTTCTTAATTAAAACTTGATTTATAAGTTTTTGTGGTCAATCTGTAAATATACTTTGTTGGGTATTTTGGCCTAATGTTACCTTGGGTAGAATCCGAAAGCGGAGTAAACCTTAGGGTGTGGTTTTAATTACTACACACGTTTCATATCCTTTATTTGGCCAACACATGTCTTCATCTGATTGGCTGAGATTGTGTTTCTTTACTGAGTTATAAACGCGTATGTTTTTAACCCATGGATCATTGGTTATCGACGATCTGCATGTTGTTTTGGTGAATCCCAACACAACATTTTAAACCAATCAGGTATCGTTTAAGCACCACGTTCTTAGAACCCTTAGATCAAAGTCAATTTAACTTGACTTAATCCTGGCCCTTGGTTTTGATCAAGTCTCTCGAACCTTCTCTTCACACTATAAAAGGAACCCTAATCACACATTTCGAAGACTTTTGCCATTTTCATTTTTCTGAGAGAAATAGAGAGAGAAGAGAGAAACCAGAGAGAGAGAGAGTTAGAAACCCTAACCTTGTTCGTCAAAACCTCTTCAATCCAAAATCAAACACTTATTCAAAACTCCTTCATATAAAAAACACTACCCTGAGTGTTCTTGAGTGTTTGAGAGTTTGAGTTGAGTTTGTAATTGTGACGTAACCTCTTGTTCGTTAGATCTTGTTTTCAACTTAAACTATTACTTAGATCCACTTTCTGATTTCATAGAAATTTCAGATCTGAGTTATTCATGTTACATTACACTTAGTTTCATTCTTTATTTCTTATCTTGAGAAATATATTGTTGATTATTTTCTATAAAACGTTTGCTTACTTTGAAATCAACAATAAATGCTATTTGTTTCTAGTTCTTGTAAAACTAAACATTTGACTTAGTTTGGAATCACACTTGGAGGTTTTCAATCTCGAAAAACTTCTCTAAATTCTGAGATTGATTAAGACCTTGTATGTCTTCTTAGCAAGGTATCCGTGGATTCTGGGATTGATTTAAAGGTCAAATAAGGTTCAAAGTTTTGTAAGAAGAAAGAAAAAGAAAAGATCACAGCATATAGTGTTACTGTAATTTGTTAGGACTGTTTGTACTTGATAAGTGTGTGTGTGTGTGCATGCATGTGTTAGAGAGAACCTCCACAAACACTTTCACCTTACAACACGAAAAGTGTTGGTAATAAGATCATGTGAACAAGAGTCGATGTAAAGTGCTGGAACAAATCAGAAGTTAACAAACTGGGAGAACTACATCTACAATCAGAACTGCAGAGAAGTTATAAGGACACCAGAGGGTACATTCCTAAACTTATATAGGTCTGAGTTGTTTTCATGTTAGTTATATAGTTTGTAACTCATAAATTTGTTTTAGTGAATTTTTCATTTTACTCCGTAGAGGGAGTCGTGGATGTTTCCTCAATTGGTGAGGTTTTACCACGTAAAAACATCGTGAACATAATCTTTCTACATCTCCTCATCTCATTCTTGGTTATGCTGAGTTTAAGTTTTTTAAACTACTTTATAAACCTGTTATTCAAATTTTGAATAGATCTCGTACATACTGATTTGTTAAACACATCTTGTGTTCAAATAGTTTGGTTTTTACGAAAAGAGTTTCTTAAAAAAACATATCGGAGTTACTTAAATAGCTTATTTTTAATAAACGACTTTAGTAACATATTTTTCAATTGGTATCAGAGCTTGGTAAACTGCTTTCAAAAGAGATCCTGTATTTCTGAAATTGTTTTCTGAAAATCAAATATGGACGAGAAAAATGAAAGATTTGGTAACTTAACCAGACCTCCAATCTTTGATGGAACCAATTTTGCTTTCTGGAAAGTAAGGATGATTGCTTTCATTCAAGGAACTCTGGGAGATGATGTGTGGGACATTGTTGAAAATGGTTACACTTTTCCTACAAAACCAGCCACCGAAGGAAGTAATGAGAGGGTTAAGAAAGCATTGAGTGAGTTCACTCAAGAAGAGAAACAAGTTTCTCAAAATAATAACAAAGGAAAGAATGCCATATTTATGTCCATAAATGAACATGAGTTCAAAAGAATCTCATCATGTACCACTTCTAAGGAAGCTTGGGACACCTTGGTTACTGCTCATGAAGGAGACACTAGAGTTAAGGTTGCTAAAACTCAAATGCTCATTCAGCAGTATAACTCCTTAATTATGTCTGAGACTGAGTCATTTGATGACTTCTATATGAATCTGACTGATATTGTGACCAAACTGCATGCTAATGGGGTGACTTATGACAGACATGAAATTGTATCTAAAATTCTAAGATCATTACCACAAAAATTTGATAACAAAAGATATGCTATTGAGGAAATGTGTGATCAAAATCTCACTCCTGAATTACTCAATAGTAAACTAAGAACTGTGGAAATGGAACTAGAATTTAAGAAACAATTGACCCAAACCCATAGGACACAGACTAGTTCCAATCTGAGCTTCTCTTCTAAGTTAACTAAGCCTGAGCTTAAATTCCCCACTTATGACTCTGATGAGGAATGCAATATAGAGAGTTTGGACAATCAGATTGCCTTAATAATAAAACAGTTTAAGAAAATCATTAAGTTTAGAAACAAAGTGGCAAATAAACAAGGCAAGTCAAATTATCCAACTCCCTCTAATCACAGACCTCATGAGAAAAACCATGACAAAAATCACAAGGACTCTCATATTAGACCTAATAGAGACCTTAAGAAGACTGAATGCTATAGATGTGGTAAACTGGGGCACATTGCACAAGACTGTAGAGTTAACTTGAACACTCAAAATAAACACACTAGAGCTAACATTTGCAAAACATGGAATGATTCAAGTGACTCTGAAAATGAGGAACCTGAGTCATCTGATGTTTTTGACCCTTGCATGTCTTTCTTTGCCAAGATCATATATAATGATGATGTCCCTATGCCTGTGTATGAAAATGTTTCTAGTAACTCTACTCCTGCTATTGAGAATCATGTTTATACTAGTTTAGATGCTTTGATTTCTGAGAATGTTGCATGTTCTATCTCGGGGTGTGTGAGTCAAAGGGATAGCGATAATGACGATGTCAATGAGTGTGTGAGTTTAAAAAATGAATCTTTAGGGGTCACTCCACACACCACACTTAGTGACTCGGACAATGAAGACCTCCCAGACATTCACACACTTTATGCTAAAACTCTCAAGAAAAACGCTAGACTAGAAAAAATTGTGAAAGAACTTACCAAAAAGTTAGAAGATCTAAGCCTGATGGTCAAACTGAATGCTGAAGAGTATACTACCCGATGTTTAACTCATGAAAGTGAAATTAAAGTGTTTGATGAAAAACTGAAAAATTTAACTGAAACAAATGAAATTCTAGAGAAAAAGTACAAAGGGACATTGTTAGAATTGGAACAAACTAAAGAAAAGACAGCAACTGTTTTCAAAAAAATTACAAAATTTAAAAATAATTCAAAATATTTTGATGAATTTGTTGCTGAATCAAAAACCAATTCTGATGATCGAATTGGAATAGGGTTTTCCCCCAATTTGAAAACACAAACAAAATCTCTTGAACCTATCAAGTTTGTGTCAGGAGGCAAAAGACCTATTGAAACATGCCCAGACTTTCATTCTCTTAAAACTGAGTTTGATTCAAAACATCAAAATTTTAATATTGGGGAATCAAGTTGCTCTAAACATGAAAGTTCACCTAAGGCTAAATACGTCTGCCCCTCTATTAGGAAAAGTGAGTCTGCATACAAGACTGTCACATCTATGAATAGAGTTCAACCTCAAAACTTTTCAAAATCTTTGTTTAAAGACTTTCCTAAGGAGACCCCAATCTTGAGCAATCCTTATTGTTCTTACTGTGATATATACGGTCACTCTTTTGGTAGTTGCTATGCTAGGAGAGTAGTTAAACTTGTCTATAATCCTCATATCTATCAGAACTTTAACTATTCTAGGAGGAGCCGCAATAATTATATACTTCCTAGACAGCCAGATAGAAACTCTAATTATAGAAAGAGAAAGACCAAACCTAAAAGAACATTTCCTAGAAGGAATCCTAAGCATTTTTCTAAACCAAATGCTCAAGTCTTTCAACAAATTCAAAATCATGTGCCAAACATTTTTCAGCAAAAATCCAAAGCTCGCAAATTTTATCAATTGAGAGTTAATAAGCGCAAGATGAAAACTAGGGCAATTTGGGTTAGAAAAGATGATCTATTACCTCAGATGAAGTGTAATGTTGTTGTTACTGCTTTAAAAGCTGAACACACATCATCTGGTTGGTATTTAGACTCTGGATGTTCTAAGCATATGACTGGTGATGAAACTAAACTTTTAAACAAAACCAGCTTTGCTGGTGGTAAAGTCATTTTTGGTGATGGAGTTTCATCTCAAATCATAGGCAAAGGAACTCTCCAAGAAGATGGGCTTCCTATTCTTCAAGATGTTCTTCTAGTCAAAGGTCTTAAGGAAAATCTACTTAGCATATCGTAATTTTGTGACTCAGATCATACTGTTACCTTTTCAAAGAACAATTACAAAATTTTAAATGAAAAAGGTGAATGCATAATTATTGGATTCAGAACTCCTGACAATTGCTACACTGTCATGAACAATTCTGAAATCTGTAATGTTGTCAGAATGGATGACAATGAGATATGGCATAACATAATGGGTCATATAAATTGCGATAACCTTAATAGACTGACTTCTCAGGAAATAGTTAGAGGAGTTCCTAAAATCAAACTCATACCCAATCTTATTTGTGGTTCCTGTCAGGAAGGTAAAATTTTTAAGGCACCTCATAAGAAAGTCAAAGATATTCTTACCTCTAATCCCTTAGAACTCATCCATATGGATCTAATGGGTCCCTCCCAAACTGTTAGTCTCTGTGGACACAGTTACATCCTTGTTATGGTTGATGACTTCACTAGATTTACTTGGGTAACCTTCTTAAAACAAAATTCTGAAACATTTCAAACCTTCCTAAAAATTCTTCTTAGGATTAAAAATGAGAAGGATACTCAAGTGAATAGAATTCGTAGTGATAGAGGTGGTGAATTCAAAGACACTGGTATTATAGAATATTGTGACTATAATGGTTATAAACACGAGTTCAATACTCCTAAGACCCCTCAACGGAATGGTATTGCAGAGAGAAAGAATCGTACCCTTCAAGAGATGGCACGTGTTATGTTACATGCCAAGAATTTACCTAAATATTTTTGGGTAGAATATATTCGTACTGCTTGTCACATTATAAATAGGGTCTATCTTAGAAAGAATTACAAACAAACCCCTTACGAACTTTGATATAATAAAAAGCCTAATCTCAAATATCTTAGAACCTTTGGCAGTACTTGTTATGTATGCAAAGATAGGGAACACTTATCCAAATTTGAGAGCCGGGGAGATAAAGCCATATTTCTAGGATATTCGCCTAACAGTAGAGCTTATCGAGTGTATAATCTTCGCACTAAAACCTTGATGGAATCCATAAATGTAATTGTTAGTGACACTGCTGTAGAAAGCAAGACTGGTACTATTAAGGAAGAGTCTACAAATATTTTAGAAAATGACTCCTCTGAAATGGATAATTCATTACCAATTGAGACACCTGAGGTACCTAACTGGGTTTCTAAAGATCATCCCATAAATAACGTAGTTGGTAACCCCAGTGAGCTAGTGCGTACAAGATCCCAACTAAGAAACTATGCATGTTTTGTTTCCCTTGTGGAACCAAAGAATGTAAATGAGGCATTGAATGACTCTCACTGGATTTCTGCTATGCAGGAAGAACTTTTACAATTTATCATTCATGATGTTTGGTATCTTGTTCCACGTCCTGATCACAAAAAGGTTGTTGGCACACGTTGGATTTTCAAAAATAAGACTGATGAAAATGGGATAATAATTAGAAATAAAGCTAGATTAGTTGCTCAAGGATACTCTTAAATAGAAGGAATAGATTTTAACGAAACCTTTGCTCCTGTTACTCGTTTGGAATCTGTTCGTCTGCTTTTTGCTATAGCTTGCCACGTGCATTTTACACTGTACCAAATGGATGTCAAATCTGCGTTCCTTAATGGAATACTGGCTGAAGAAACCTATGTAGAACAACCTAAAGGGTTCATTGACCCTAAATATCCAAATCATGTATTTCGTCTGAAAAAGGCTTTGTATGGCCTTAAACAAGCTCCTAGAGCTTGGTATGAGCGTCTTTCCAGTTTTCTTTTAGATAAAGGTTTCAAAAGAGACGGAAATGACCAAACTCTTTTTGTCAAACATTTTGACAAACACATCACTATTGTTCAAGTTTATGGTGACGATATTATATTTGGATCAACTTCTCCCTCAGAAGTCAAATCCTTCTCTGAAACTATGCATAAGGAATTTCAAATGTCCCTTATGGCGGAGCTACAATTCTTCTTAGGCCTCCAAGTCAATCAAAATTCAGAAGGATTATTTGTATCGCAATCCAAGTACGCTTTAGAGATAGTAAAGAAATTTGGCCTCGAGAGTGCTAAAGATGCTAAAATGCCCATGAGTACTACGCTAAAACTTTTTAAAGATGAAAATGGAAAATTCGTAGATCCTACTCTGTATCGTAGTATGATAGGAACCTTACTATATCTTACTGCCTCGCGTCCTGATATTATGTATGCTGTGTGTGTATGTGCTCGATATCAAAATAACCCTAAAGAGATCCACTTGAATGCTGTTAAACGTATCATTAAATATGTAAAAGGCACTCTAAATCTAGGACTTTGGTACACTAATGACACACCAAGCACTATAATTGGGTACACTGATACTGACTGGGCTGGGTGTACTGATGATAGTAAAAGCACATCAGGAGCATGTTATTATATAGGTAATAACTTGGTAGGATGGAGTAGTAAAAAACAAAACTACACATCACTCTCGACAGCTGAATCTGAATACATAGCCGCTGGTAGCTGTTGTGCTCAATTACCGTGGCTTAAACAAATCCTAAGTGATTATGGTATTCAAGAAAACCAATTGCATCTCTATTATGATAATCAAAGCACGATTAATATTTCTAAAAACCCTGTTCAACACTCGCGAACAAAGCATATAAAAATAAGACATCATTTTATACGCGAATTGGTTGAATCTAAGGAATTAGAAATCAATTATCTTCCTACTGATCTACAACTCGCAGATATGTTTACCAAACCTCTAGATTATAATAGATTCATTTCATTACGTAAATCTATTGGTATGGTTTATGCTGAGTAATAACTTTGTTGTTTATTCAAGTTTCTCTCTTTGTCCATTTGAGACAAAATGGGGGAGGAATTTGAGTCTATTAATTTCTTACATATGCTAAACAGCTTGATCTTAGTGATTTATTGTAGGTTTTTATTGTACAGTTACTCTCAACAGTTGTAATAGGGTATTCAAATATACTTAGTTGAGTTATGTACTTTTTGATTTATAGGTATTGGGTAGATAGAATTTTGATAGGAATAAGTTTTTCTTATTTTTTGTTGCCCTACGAGTCCTAGATGACTCAAAGGATATTTTGTCTCATATTTCCAAAGGGGGAGATTGAAGCCCTTATACTTTTGACTCACTTGAGTCTATATTGTATAAGTGCTCATCTAGTTTGGAAATTGTGACAAAATTATGTCCTCCCTAGAAACCAAAGAACCTCAGAAATTGGTTTGCTACTTCATCTCTCTATCTTGTAGTGATCAAGAACAAATTGCCAACACTCACACACAGTAGAATTTATTTAATGCATATCATACTGCATAATAATGTGTGTACATATGTTGAGTGTGTTTAAATCCCTAAGTTGGAATTTTAATAATTTTTTTGGGATTTTATAAACACTTTTTAAATAAGGTTTTCTTAATTAAAACTTGATTTATAAGTTTTTGTGGTCAATCTGTAAATATACTTTGTTGGGTATTTTGGCCTAATGTTACCTTGGTAGAATCCGAAAGCGGAGTGGTTTTAATTACTATGCACATTTCATATCCTTTATTTGGCCAACACCTGTCTTCATCTGATTGGTTGAGATTGTGTTTCTTTACTGAGTTATAAACGCGTATGTTTTTAACCCTTGGATCATTGGTTATCGACGATCTGCATGTTGTTTTGGTGAATCCCAGTACAACATTTTAAACCAATCAGGTGTCGTTTAAGCACCGCATTCTTAGAACCCTTTGATCAAAGTCAATTTAACTTGACTTAATCCTGGCCCTTGGTTTTGATCCAGTCTCTCGAACCTTCTCTTCACACTATAAAAGGAACCCTAATCTCACACTTCGAAGACTTTTGCCATTTTCATTTTTCTGAGAGAAATAGAGAGAGAAGAGAGAAACTAGAGTGAGAGAGAGTTAGAAACCCTAACCTTGTTCGTCAAAACCTCTTCAATCCATAATCAAACACTTCTTCAAAACTCCTTCATATCCAAAACACTACCCTGAGTGTTCTTGAGTGTTTGAGAGTTTGAGTTGAGTTTGTAATTGTTGTTGTAACCTCTTGTTCGCTAGATCTTGTTTTCAACTTAAACTATTACTTAGATCTACTTTCTGATTTCATAGAAATTTCAGATCTGAGTTATTCATGTTACATTACACTTAGTTTCATTCTTTATTTCTCATCTTGAGAAATATATTGTTGATTATTTTCTATAAAACGTTTGCTTACTTTGAAATCAACAATAAATGCTTTCTGTTTCTAGTTCTTGTAAAACTAAACATTTGACCTAGTTTGGAATCACACTTGGAGGTTTTCAATCTCGAAAAACTTCTCTAAATTCTGAGATTGATTAAGACCTTGTCTGTCTTCTTAGCAAGGTATCTGTGGATTCTGGGATTGATTTAAAGGTCAAATAAGGTTCAAAGTTTTGTAAGAAGAAAGAAAAAGAAAAGATCACAGCATATAGTGTTACTGTAATTTGTTAGGACTGTTTGTACTTGATAAGTGTGTGTGTGTGTGTGCATGCATGTGTTAGAGAGCACCTCCACAAACACTTTCACCCTACAACACGAAAAGTGTTGGTAATAAGATCTTGTGAACAAGAGTCGACGTAAAGTGCTGGAACAAATAAGAAGTTAACAAACTGGGAGAACTACATCTACAATCAGAACTGCAGAGAAGTTATAAGGACACCAGAGGGTACATTCCTAAACTTATATAGGTCTGAGTTGTTTTCATGTTAGTTATATAGTTTGTAACTCATAAATTTGTTTTAGTGAATTTTTCATTTTACTCCGTAGAGGGAGTCGTTGATGTTTCCTCAATTGGTGAGGTTTTACCACGTAAAAACATCGTGAACATAATCTTTCTACATCTCCTCATCTCATTCTTGGTTGTGCTATGTTTAAGTTTTTTAAACTACTTTATAAACCTGTTATTCAAATTTTGAATAGATCTCGTACATACTGATTTGTTAAACACATCTTGTGTTCAAATAGTTTGGTTTTTACGAAAAGAGTTTCTTAAAAAAACAGATCGGAGTTACTTAAATAGTTTATTTTTAATAAACGGCTTTAGTAACATATTTTTCATAACCAAACAATCATAGTCGAGCAAGTACTCTTCACAAAGAAGGCCCCCTATTGGATGGATCCCATGATCACCTATCTATAGAGCGATATACTAATCAACGATAAGAGGTTGGCCCATCAAGTTAGGGTCAAGGCTTCCCGTTTTTACCTCACCCAAGAAGGGAAGATCTACAAGAAGTCATTCACAGGCCCTTATCTCCACTGCGTGCACCCGCATGACACCGAGCAAGTACTCAGCTAACTTCATGCGGGCATTTATGGGAGTTACGCAAGAGGGAGATCCCTAACCTTCTGAGAAATTACGAAGGGTTACAGTGGCCTCATATGCAAAAGGACGCAGACACTTACGTTCATAAGTGTGAAACATTTCAAAACCGCTCTCCTATGATCCACAGCCCGCCAATGACATGAAAACGCTGACAAGCCCATAGTCGTTAGCGTAATAGGGACTTAACATAGTGGGACCACTACCTACCACATCTGAAAATTACACATATTTACTCGTTGGCACTGATTACTTTCACTAAATAGGTAGAGGTAGAACCACTAGCGAACATTCGCGACTCGGATATGACCAAAATCATCTGAAGAAACGTCATGACACACTTTGGGTACATGGGACTATCATCACCGACAATAGTACGTAATTTAAAAGTAGTTTCTTTAAAAAAAAATATGATGAACATGGCATCAAGCACCACTTTAGTTATGTGGCGTACCCCCAAAGTAATAGACAAGAATAGACTTCCAATAAAACCAAGCTCGATGGACTTAAAAAACGATTAAAAAGAGCCAAGGGTGCCTAGTTGGATGAGATCCTTCATATTTCATGGGTTTATCGTACCCCCCTTAGGTGACCAGCTGGGGAAACACCATTTGCACTCTCTTATGGGATGAAAGCTATCATCCCACTGGAAGTAGGTCTTCCCACCATGAGAACCACCTTGGTCGACCAAGGACTTAATGATGATGCCTTACGCACTGATCTTTACTTAACAAATAAGAAAAAAGGATTGGCCATGATCAAGTTGGCTCCCTACCAACAACAACAACTAGCCAGGCAATACAACAAAAAAGTCAATCTGAGAAAGATCTGGCAAGAGATTATATCCTAAGGAAGGTCCTCGGTAATGCCGTAAAACCATCAAATGGCAAACTAGGGCCAAATTGGGAAGGACCCTTCAGAGTAATCAGGGACGACCTTCATGGAACATATCAGTTGGGAATGATGGAGGGTAGGGGAATACCAAGAGCTTGGAACGCAGCCAACCTCAAGAAGTTCTATTTTTAGTCTTATTTATCGTCCTTAAGAAAATCTATTTTTAGTCTTCTTTATATTTTGTTATCACGTTAAGTATAAGCAAATTTTCATTTTCAAACTTATGTTACTCGCCAGACAATATTTAAAGAATAAAGCCAGCTAGCCCCTACATTTTTATATTATGCATTGACTGCTTAATTTTTCTTGGATGCATCTCATTAATACACACCTTTTCCAAATGATAACTCCTTTGTGCATGGCCAAACTCTAGGGATCACAACAAGCTGTTGAACTTGCTTCAAATCGAGGAACGTCACATGTCGAACAGGGTTTACAGTAGTTATAACAAGTCAATAGAAGCATTTCAATTATTACAACCCTTAGGTCCTTGTTACAAACATAAGAGACCTCATGAATTGCCCCGGTAATAATAAAAGCCCTACAGGGGATCCTTAGGTAATAAAGCCGACCTAAGTTGGTCGCCAAAAAGCATGCTCAAGTGAATGGCCTATCTACTAGGTATATTTTTGCCATCATCTTACTTAAGCCTAAGGGAGTGTGATGACATAACCTAAAGGGTAAAGTGAATGGAATAATGCTGCTAAGGCATATTAGATTGGGAGAATGTTCAAGCACACAACAACCTGGGTCAAACGCTAGTTCTTAATACCATTTAGTCATCTAAGAAGCTCAAAGTTATAAAACCTAAGTATTGGTCCACTTGAACAACAAAAGGCCCAAGGTGGCCAGTCAGTATTATTTTATCTACAAATATATTAATTAGCTAATAATTAATAGTCTTTCCAGTTCAAGCAATAATTAATGACACGTGTTTAGTCAACACATGCTCAAAACATTAAAGTTGATAAATAACACTCTTTCATTAACTGGAATAAGAAATCACGCTTACATTAAAACCAAAGTATACAAAAAACTTATGATGGCCCAAGATGGCGAACAAGATAGTCAGCAACATGCATTCTTTGACCAGCGTCTGGGTGTGGGACAAACTTCTCTTCAGCATCTTCTATGTAATGCTCAAAAATTCGGACAGGGATAGCGTCTATTGGGATCCACCTGTCATTTCTCGAGAAGGGATTATCACGATAGGATGGACAGTTTATCTAATAATTATACCATATGTTAGACTCCTTAGGCGTTTTCACCTCCCTAAGGTCACTAAGCCATCCCCGGGCAAAAGCAAGGTCCTCTGCTTCCTTCAATCTTATCGAGGAGTCAGTCCAGCCTTGGTCATAACCATCTGGCCAGGCCTATCGAGGTCCCATTCGAAATAAGTACCACAGCCTTGTCACGTCTATTTGAAGTCCAGCAGCGATCACACAAGCTTATTGGACATATTCGTTGAGCTCAAAAACCTCCCTTTGTAGGGATTAGTTTTCAGTTCAAGATGGCCCCGCAGATGATAAAGAAGACCCTCGTAGTACTGGAGAGTACCTCGATGGAATGTTCTCCTTCATTCGAGCAACTTCCCTCTTCAGTGCCTTATTTTCTCTCTGGAGCAGCTCCCCCACTTGGTTAACCTCAATGGAGTCTAGGAGTTTAGCCTTCAATCCACCCACTTTATCCTGAACTGAAGCCCCAATCTCCTCAATTTCCTCAAGCATGTATTTTAATTTGGCGACCAACTCAGCCTAATCCTTATATTACTCATTTCTTGTGTTCAAAGATTTACAGAACTTCATGAAAGATCTATGAGCTTGGACATTGATGTTCGATCCTAGGATCTGCCTTAATAGAGAATTAGGATTAATATATTCGTCCAAATCAATGGGCTAAAACCAACAAAATAAGTAATGAATTTGGCAAAACATCAGTAACAGAGATCACCAGATAAAACACAACACAAGAAAGAAAAGAAAATTATCTTTTCTATTAAATAAAAGTCAGGCAAAAGCCGATACAAGTATGTGGAAATTAGAACACAACATCAACCTAAAAAGAAGAGAGAGTAAAGAGTCCCTAATAAACTACAAAGATCTACACCTGCTCAGAAGATGCTGACCCTTTTCCCTTGTCAGTAGATATGGTAGCCTGGTCGTCAATAACCACGATCGCACCAAGATCCTCTATAGCTTGATTAATAGGGAGACCTCTCACAGCCTGATTGATAGGAGGATCCCTTACAGCTAGATCAACAGGCTCCCTCTTATCTTGATTAGTAGTTTAGTCAACCGAAGGATCCTCGACGGCTATAGGATTGGGGTTTGGCATGTGTTGGGAGAATAAATAAGAATCTGTAGGGACCCCAGTAGCTATTAAGGCCTAGTCCCGGCCTTTATTAAAACTAAGTTTCCAGGCATAATTTATCTAGCACTCAGCATCGTCATATGATGCCTCCCAGCATTCGTTATATCCACTTCCCCTGATGGTCGCAGCCTCTCCCTCCAGCTTCTCGACCTTGTCAATCCCTCCTTATTTTCCTCAAATAGCTTCAACTTATCGGTGACCACCAGACCATAAGAGATCTGGAGGTCGGCGAGCTCCTTCGTTGACTTCTCCTTAAGGGCGTCCAAGGCCTTCTACTTCTGCTCAAAAGCGGCCTTAGCATCGACCAAAGTTTTATGGGAGTTTCTTATAGCCTTTCCTGTTCAACATTATTCCTCGACTCGTCGGCCCAACCATGCAGTAAAGTGGTAAAATCAAAAAAATTATAAGAACAATGGGGAAGTATAGATTAACTCATAAAAATTAGGGAAAAGAATCAGAAAAGTACAGAGAGAAAGGGATGTACAAATACAAGACCTTGAACAGACTTGAGGGCCAACTGGTCAGACCCTAATTTCATTTACCATTCGTGATCAGCGATGAGTGCTACCCCCTATAATAACTTGGGGGTAAGCTGGGGAGTGTTAGTGACATTTGACCTATCAGCAATAACAAGGGAAGAAGGAACCACAAGGGCCTTTAAGGTTTGTGCCCTCTTCTTTTATTCTTTTGTCTTTATCTCCTCCTCTCTTTTTTCTTTCTCTCCTTTATTTTATTTTCTTCTTCTCTCCTCTTCTTCTCCACCTCTCTCTCCTTCCCCTTGATTCCCAACTTAGAACAACCTGTCATAGGGTAATATCCTTATGTCCTCTTCATGGACTTCATCTGATCAGAGATCAGATCATCATCATCATCATCGGAAATCAAACATTTCCTCTTGGGAGCCATATCCTCTTCCTTACTATATTCCTCAGATACTTCTTCTTCACTTTCTTCTTCCTCTCCTTCCTCCTCCTCACTTTCTTATTCATCTACTCCTTATAGCTAGATGAGTTCATATGGATCATCAACCTCCTCCTCAGGAACTTCCAAGCTTGGGGATTCCATCCACTGGCCAAGCAATGAAACTAGTAGTAGTATTCTTGTACTCCAGCAAATATGCAACCGAGAGAGGATGCTCGTCGTCAGTAAGAGTAAACCTAACTTTCCAAGCTTTCAAAAGATCAGTGACTCTAAGTTCACGAGCAGCATGTTCTTGGTTCTTATCCTTAGATACAAAATAAGTAGAGAAAATGATATTAAAAAAAGCACAAAGAGGAATAAGAAGGCAAAGAATGAAGAAAAATATAGTGTTAGCAACCAATATATTCCTCCCAAAGGTAGGGATTTGAGGTCCCCTATACCTTACGCCCTCTGGTTGGGGAGGATATTGCCAATTCCTAGCAATGAAACCTTCAAACCAGTAATCCTTATGGGTGTCAGGTAAGTTCACCACCAAGGCTCTATCAGCACTTCTCGCCTTCAAGTATAAGTTACCTCCACTTGTACGCGAAAAGGAGTAACACAAGTAGATTTTAGCAAACCCTAAGTTGGTGCCATACAGTTAATTTATCCTGTACACCCCACTGACAATTTTCCAAATATTTGGAGAACATTGGGTGGGGACGATCTCAAAATACTTCAAGAAATTTAGAAAAAGAGGATTGGAGGGGAATGTTAACCCCCCTTGAGAAATAAAGAGATTATGAATCCAGTGGCCATCATCTATGGCATGAACATTTTGGGGAATTTTGGGGTACACTCGATATCCACTCAATCGTGAATACCATAACACTTTCTAAACTTAGAGACGAATTTATTATCAAGCACTGCCATTACAAATAAACCCTAGATACAGTTAATAGATATTTCGCATAAGAGAAGAACTAAAGAAAAGTTAGAATTGGAACTTACAAGTGATAATGAAACTTTGAAGGAACACTAAAGAAGAAAAGCTCTGGATTTGAAGCGAATAACAAGAGGAAGCTTAGAGACAGAGTTTGCACGTAAACGCAACTAGGAACAGTGAACTGATGGTTAAGCTACAAGTTTCAAATATTGCAAATAATTAGTTGCACCTCCCCACTAAGATCTTAACGCTTCACTTTCTCCCATGGACCAGCGCACCCTCAGCAATATTCATGGCACTACACCATAATGGTTATTTTTGCAACTAATAAATTATTTAATTTGTAAGTGTTTATAACACTTACAAAATTTACAACGATTTTGAACACTTACAAACTTTGTAACCGTTCAAAACCGCTATAAAATTTATGATTTTATTATGGCCAAAACCTAAAAATGTTGCATACTCTCCCAAAAGTGTAAAGACACAAATTTTTAGTCAAAATTTTCGTCCCTCGTCTACTGAAACCGCACCAAAGTTTCCCCTCCCTCACAAAATCGCAAGACTCTAAACCAAAATCTTAAGACTCCAAACCAAAATTGTAAATCTCAAACCGAAATTGCAACACTCTAAACCAAAATAGCAAATCTTCAGTCGCGAACCTTGGATTCAGAATCGCAACACCTGAGTTCTCTCTCATTCTTCATATACAGGTATAACTCTCTCTCTCTCTCTATATATATATATATATGTGTGTGTGCAAACATGTAATAAGCCCCAATTAATTACGATCCTAAATTCATCTAGGTTTTTTTTATTAGGAATTACGATGTTAATCACAAATTAGTTACTATATTTCTACAATTCGGTGTTAAGATAATTTTTGGTTTAATCCGATGATAATTTAGGGTTTTTTGGGGTTTTGGTTTATTGTTAAATAATATGGGCATGTGAGTGTAATATGTGTATGAATGTTTAATTTGGATTTTCTATCATTTACAATTAGTTTAGAAATATGTGGATTAAGTTTATATTAGGTGTGGCAATTCGTATTTATGTGTCGGGTTTCGAACAACACGACATGACAAGGGTTAATTTGACACAAAAACGACATGACAATGATTATTTTTTCATATATATATAACCTATTATTCTTGTGATTTGGTATTTAATGTTTTAATATTCTTTTGCTTTCAATTTTCTTTTATGCGGATAGTTTGTAAAAGTAGTTCAGGTGATTGATCAAAAAACAAAAAGATTAGACATTTTTTGCTGAAAACACCATTCTCGTTTCTAATTTTGTTTCTAGATAAATACTTATAGTATTAATTTAGTATATGACTCTCAATAGATTCCATATAATTATGTCATGTTCAAACAACATACTTGGACAAAGGCCATTTATTGTTGTATTGTTATATATACTAGTGTCTTTCGGAAAATTAATGTGTTTGGAGAGCCTTTGGGAGCGTGATCATAAAAACTCCAAACCTTCATCTACATATGAGGCCTTTTTTCTAATCCCAAATTTTGTTTTGTTTGGATGCATCTACAAATAGTAAAAATATTTATTCAAGTTTTTTTATCACTTACAAAAAGTAAAAACTGCGGTTTCTTTCGTTAATCTCTATTTTGTTTTGTTTTTTTATCACTAATAATTTCAAACAAGTATATTTGGATTAATCACAAACCTAGGGCTACGTTTTCCGCTTCTTCTCAGATAGGTATAATGCCCAGTCGCAAACTTAGGGATGTCTATATATATATATATATATATATATATATATATATATATATATATATATATATATATATATGTGTGTGTGTGTGTGTGTGTGTGTGTGTGTGTGTGTGTGTTGGAAGCGTGTGCAAATTTGTAGTCATGTGTGTGCAAATTTGTAGTCATGTGTGTATAGTCATTTATAAATGTTGTATGTGTGTATAAATCTATAGTCATTTGTGTATAAATATGTAGTTATGTGTGTGTAAATTTGTATTCTTGTGTATATAGTCATCTATAACCGTTGGATGTGTGTAAATATATAGTTATGTGTGTGTAAACAATTTGTCATTTGTGTGTCTTATCCTCTCAAACTCTTGTTGATACCGCGTCTCAATATCCCTCCTATGAGTCGCGGACATCGTATATGATAGATCAAATACCATACTTGGAGTGACACCGAGCCCAAAGGCTAGCATATGACAATGCCTTTTACGTCCAAGAGTTTAAAGGTTTAAACCACGACGAGGAATTAATGACTGTGATAACGCAGTTAAATAGTCTTAGGTTATTGGATATGAATGGTCACTTTTGTTATATTTGAAGTTAATTTGATATCACATTTGTCTCGATTAAGAGTTATACTTGCATCTGGATAGAGTCAACTCAAAATTCTTGGTTGAGCTAAAATCATTACCCTATCTAGCGATCTTAACCTTTTCTATGTACTATGATGAGGTGACTCATGTTCCTTTTACCTAACTTGGAAGTTTTTGATTTTGTATGGGGTATTAGATATTTCACCTCATTTAGCAATTCAAAATTTTTAATGCTCATTAATCCAAATAGTACCATCG
Source organism: Sambucus nigra (assembly GCA_949130495.1). Lineage (NCBI taxonomy): Eukaryota > Viridiplantae > Streptophyta > Magnoliopsida > Dipsacales > Adoxaceae > Sambucus > Sambucus nigra. The sequence goes on from OX422209.1 coordinate 601,605,771, forward strand.
CGTGGTGGATAAAACGTGTTGAGTTGGTATTAAAAAACTAACATTCTAGAGTTGGGGGAATTCGGACACTTAAAAATACATGATTCCGCATTTATCAATTGGTGGACATGGTTTAAATGCACTAAAGAGTTTGAAGGTATATCTCTGCAAGAAGTTTGAGTGCATAATCAATGTGGATGATGAGGAACAACCACAATCCTTTATTTGGTTTTTTGTCTATGCTTAGAACATTGGAAATTCTTGGATGTAACACATTGTCAAATGTTCTTCAGTAAATCAATTTGCTATAAGGATTACAACTTCTTGATCAACTTTATGTGGGATAATGTAATTCCTTAGAGAATGTGTTTTACTCTGAAGTCGATGGGGCATATGAGACAAGTGATGGGACTAAGATCAACCTACTTCCTTGTTTGAGATTATTAAAATTAGAGAGATTGCCTCAACTGAAACATATACGGAATGCCCCCAAGAGTAGACTTTAATACCTCCACGACTTATAAAAAGTATACACTCATTATTGCCATGGGTTGAAATATTTGTTCCAAATTTATGCAGATCAAAAGCTTCATCGACTAGGCTTTTAAACCTCAACAGTAGATAATTATTTACTATGTTTGTTTTCTTTCTGCTTCAATTAATGTTGTCATTTTAACTTTATAAGATAAACTTTATCCTTTATCATGTTGCCCTTATGCTTTTGCTAGTCCAATTGGCAAAATTAAGGAGGATTTTTCCAAATTAGTGAACACCTGGTGGAAGCACATGGTCAAATCCCCCCAAGTAGGACATGGATTGAGAAAAGATAAAACAACATTGACAACATCATTAATATTTTCATTATGTGGCTACTTTGTTCTAATCTACATTATTTATATAGACAATTCTACTTCCATTTGTTTTTCGTCTCTCAATATTCTATTTTAGTATATTTTGTTACACTAACATGTTGCCGATATTTTTTGTGTGCTTTAGGCTCATCCGTATTTCTTACAAGTGAAAGGTGTAGAGAATAGTAGGATGTAGACATAGTAGCGACCTTCAAAGTTCTGGATTGTTACTTTTAACGGACTTAATAAGTTGTTTTCAATTCTTGTTAATATTGTTGGAGTGGGAGAAAAGGTTTAAGAATTTTCACCAATACGTGAACACTCAAGCCAATATACAATTGATACCAATGCAAAGTATGTCACAATTACCATTGGTATCCTTCCCCGCCACCATCTAAATTACAATCATTTTCTATACAAGCATATCATTTTGTGATATTATATTTAGTTGCTAAAATTGTATTGCTTTAATTGTGTTTATGATATTGTTTAATAGATGAAAAAAGAGGTATTATCACTAAAGAATAAATATAATAGAAGCTTTAAAATCACTAGAAAACAAAGAAAGCAAAACAAAGCATATGGAATGTAACATTGAAATTGTAGGAATGCTATTGTTAATAGAGATATGAAAAAAAAGTAAACAAATACCAAAGAGTGAAATATTTTTATTCCCAAAGCCCCGTTATCCATCTGATGAAAGAGATTAAAGATAACATTTGTTGTAAATTAACACAAGTGGACTTAATTCGGATCTAGAATATTATGTGTTGGCTATATATATCGCCAGAGAAATTGAAAGAATGCCTTATAGAACAACTAAAAGACAAGTTGTTATCACAACAACAACATTTGTTCCAGTGTGGTTTAAATGAAATTCTTAAATAGTTTGAAACCATACAACAAAGATTAATAATCAATTTAGTAAGAAACACTGATATAAATAATGAATAAGAGCGATAAACTAGAAACGATAATATCAAAATTAATGTAAACAAAGATATTAATACAAAGATGTGATAACTTGTGGTTTGACATAATAACAATAATAGTTGTGGCCATCCCCGATCCTCGCGCATGCGGGCGGGCGCGTGGAGGAAGGATACTTCGGGTCTCGCGCGTCCATCTCGGGAGCGCTTCGACCGGCGTCGTTTGAGATGTGGTGTAAAAATGTAGAGAGATTCAGAGTCGCCAATCTATTTTACTCAAAACAGACAAAAGAAAAAAGGGGAAGCCACCCCGAAGGATGGCATCCAAAGACATACTGGTGCGTGCGAAACCAAAATGATTCGAGAAGGGTTCGGAGGCTTAGTTACGAAATGGGAAGGTGTTAGGCACCCATTCCGCCCTTTCGGTCTCTCATGGATATTTGCTATTTTCCTTTATATTTCCCCCGTGATATGTGTACAAGTGTATATATATAATGGAGGGAGCAATCCTCGACTTGTATCATGGAAAAGATAAAACGAGTCATCCGTAGGAAGATATAAGATTAATATTATAAAAATAAGATTTACACGATTACCCCTATGTTGATCGTTATAATGGAACGATAACGCATATGGAGTAATACGTTACTAAGAGCAAGTATATAGAATATAAGGCGGTTGGATTTAGAGAAGATAGAAAATAAGAGAAAAAGTGGGAAAAAGGACTCGAGTCTCGGGTTCTACCCCGAGACGCCTACGTAGCCTATAAAGGCATCAAAGTCCATGGAGTTCGCATACAAAACGAGGGGTGGGGTTTATCCCATAAATCCAAATGGGGATCTCTTAGATGTGGGTGTGTGTGGAAAAAAGTGTTTTAGTTGTGAGAAAAGTATGAGAATTCCTATTTGGAATTTATGATCAAACCCTCTTTTTCTTATTTTTTGGGTTTTTATTTATATGAAAATAGGATATGTGCAATAATACTAAATAAAAAGTATATTAGGATGTCTGAGATGAGATAATAAAAGTGCCAAGTAATAAAACAAGTTATTGCAAATTTAAGAGAATTTGGAGAGAAAGTTGAGAAAATTGGACCTTCTTGAAGATCTTGAACTTGATCTTGAATGTTGGAGAGCAGACCTTGCACTTGGATGATGATGGATAGTGGTTAATTCACCAAGTTTAATGAAAAGGGTGATGAAAAGTGGAAGTAAAAAAGGGATTTGGATGTTGAAATCGCGCTGCCTTCGAGAGAGGTTTTTAGGATTCGCTGAGAGCAATTCTGATCAGATCTCGGCTCCCCTTGCAAATGAGGTGAAGGCCTCCTTTTATAGGCTCAGGTCACTGTCAATCGGTATAGACATGTTCCTGCCTATCGGTACTTGCCGATAGGCAGGGTTGGAACCTGCCATTTGGTAGTGCGCTTCAGGCTTTTTCAGAAAATTGGTTGCCGAGGGTAAACTGTTGGTCAGAATCGTGCACGGGGCATACCATTGGAAAGGTAATTCAGATACCTTTGAAAGTCCTTTGGACCGCTCCCGGGTTTGGGAGATGACTTTGGGTCAAATATAGCTCGGAAGCGTTTATCGGTCCATTGAACGGGGAATCGTTCGGACGTAAACGGATCGTTCGTCCGCATGGTAAGTCCGAATCGTGCATGAGGCGGACCGTTGGAAAGGTTAGGAGATGTACTTAGACATTCCAAAGAGTTTGACCCAATTTGGAGAGTTAACTTTGGTCAATCAGTCCCGGGAAGCATTCGGTGACCTCTTGGAGTCAAACGGATCGTTCGTCCGCACGGAAAGTCAGAATTACGCACGGGATGGACCGTTGGAAAGGGGATTCAGCGCCCTTTGAAGATTCATTGAGTCTCAATCAAGCCAAAAAGTTTGACTTTTTGGTCAAACTGAGCCGGGGAGTGCCCGATGGCTTCTAGGTCAGTACTCGGGACATAACCTAGGTTTGTAGTGATGAAAGGAGGTGTTAGGGACCTAAGGAGAGTTGGATATAACGAAATGGGGTGTCTACAATAGTCAACAAGGGAATGTGGGAAAATGAGATTTATGAAGCCAACCCAAGTGGTTGAGACAAGACTTTAAGTAAGATGTTTAGGATATAGGACGAGACATGGGTTGCAGCTCCTTTGCTCCTGAGGTGGAGGATTTGGCTGGAACCAAATAGGTGGTCATTTGAGAGGGTCGTGTTTCCTATTTCGTAGTTCAAGAATATTCTATTAATTATTTTTCAACTTTTCTCATAATCTTGTCTTTCGTTGCGTATTTCAGGGGAGATGCAATCATAATGGTTTGTTATTTGACAGGTATGAGATGCTACATACATCTTTTGAATCCCTTTTATAATAATTATTTTTGTTTCTTCTGTTGTTTTGTATATGTCGAAGGTCTTTTTTTCTTCTTCTTTCTCCTTGCATATTCAAAGGGTTATTTCGCAACACAAAACAAATCATACAGTGTAACAAAATTAAATTAGTCTTATTCCTACCATTACATCATCTGCACATGTGTTTCAAATTTTATATCCTAATATACTTTATCCAATTATTAAGTACCTTAAGTTATCTATCACAATCCAACACAGAACAATCTGCACTGACCCAATCCCAATCAAATTTATACCACAACGATACAACACGCAAAAAGTAGTTGTCCTTTTTTTCAAAGGACACCTTACAGGCCTTGAAATTTATACCAATCGTTATTATTGGAAGATGTAAACGTACTTGGTATACAATTATGTATATAGTGTATATTATATTAAGTAATTGATTTGTTTTTATTCTCGCGTCATGAAGATTTGGCTTGAAACACAAATTTTTGTGACAAGACAAAAAAAACAGTTGTTTGAGGCGCTTTTTGTTACTTTTTCTTTGTATAGAGATGGGGCTGGAAATCAGGGCCAGTTGTTTGAGGAGCTTAATATGGATGCCTTTTGGGGATTTCCTGCTATTTTCGTTTGCGAGAATAATCACTATCAGGATTTCGATATTTATAATTCAATTCAAATCATTTGTTTCTGTCATTGCATTATTTTATTTTGAATCTTGATGTTGTTGAAAATGGTATGGGTACAGCCGAATGGAGAGCTGCCAAGAGTCCTGCCTATTATAAGCATGGAGATTATGTTCCTGGCTTAAAGGTAAAAACTGGATTTCTTATATTGTTGATTTCGTGTGTTGATTGCATATGTTGTTTACCCAAAACTGGCTTAAAGGAATTATTTATGCCGATATTTAATTGGTGCAAGTTTATTCATCTTTAAGTTTAATTACATTCCGAGATCACTCGGGTATGAATGCGTAATTTTAATGAGACTCGAAATTTATTTTAAAATGTTTAAGGATGTTATTTTTATTAAGAAAATGTTTTTAAAATGTTTTATACGTGTTTGAAATGTTTTACACTTCGTTTAAATCTGATAAGGATGGATTAGAGAAGAGTTTTATTGGGACTCTAATTCGCACGTTGCTCAAACGACATCAGGAGTCGTTCGAGCGATATCACCATGTCGTTCAAATGATATGGCTTTTCGTTCGAGCGATCCACCTCCTTAAGAAAAATATATATAGACGTGTTTCCTTCAGATTTTGGGAGAGTGCATTCTGGAAAAACTATTTTCGTACCAGTACGTTTCTGCACACAAATTTTCTAAGGTTTTCCAAAGTAAATGCATCCTTAGAGTTTCAAAGATCCGAGTTATCATTAATATATGCTGTAGTGATCTTTGTGGCACCAAGAAGAGTTGTTATACACTTGAACATTGTTGGTTTTGCGGTGAAGATTCTGTGGAGTTCGGTTTCAACATCGTAGATATTACAAGTCTTATCGGTGGATAACAAGACATACGTGGACGCGTGTGTTGTGGACATGAATCGTGAAAGATGTACTTTCTGCGTGGGCACTATAAGAGGAGTTGTTTAGTATCAGAAGAGCGTCAAGTTTCGTGCGGATCGAGTCGTTGAGTAAGACTTGTGTCTGTTCGTTGTAATTCCACATTCATAGTGATTATCTGGCTTGGGTCGTCCGAGGTTTTTCCCGTTGTGGTTTTTCTCGTACATCCGGCATTGTGAGTATTATTTACTTTACTTTAATTGCTTTAATCACTAGATGGATATTTAGGATTAATCAAGATAAAATTTGGTTGAGTTAAAATTAGTTCACAATTGGGTGGGAATTAAAAATTGGAAAAAGGGTTTCGTAAAAAGAGAAATTGTTTTTGTCATCCTTAAAACACTTTTCGCATAAGAAATAAAAAGGGACCATCAAATTGGTATCAGATCTAAAAACATATTTTTATTGTGTTTGATCCTTTATTTTTTTCGAGATGAATTTTGGAGTTTTTGAAAGTTTTCGTGTTCCTATTTTTTATGGCACAAATTATGCTTATTGGAAAATGCGAATGAGAAGTACTTTAAAATCCATTGATGAGCGTGTGTGGTTAGCAGTCGAAAAGGATTGGACACCATCGGTCACACGAGAGGGTGAGGTCACTAGTTTGAAACCCGCTGAGTCATGGACTGAGGCTGAACATAGGCTTGCACTTTACAACTCAAAGGTTTGCACATTATTTCCTCACATGTCACACCTGAAGAGTATAATAGAATCATGACTTGTACAATATAAAAAGAGGCTTGGGATACACTTGCACTTATTCGCGAGCACTATCACGGTTAGGGCGTCTAAGTTACAAAATCTCACTACACAGCTTGAGACGATTAAAATGTTAGATAGTGAGTCGTTTGATGAGTTTTACGATAGATTGTCTAATATTGTCAACTCGTCATTCAACTTAGGAGAGAAGATTCCCGATAACCGTGTGATAAAGAAAATTTTGAGATCTTTGTCGAGTAGGTTTGATGCAAAAGTGACTGTTTTAAACTCCTTAGGTATGCTTGATTCGAAGAAACTTGAAGAGATTGTAGGTGACTTACAAACCTATGAACTCGATATGTTTACTTCCAAGCAAGTGCCAAAGAAAGAAAATGGCATTGCTTTAAAATCCCGAAAGGAGGAAATTAAAGTTTCGAATGATAATTCCGATTCCAACTTTGAGGATGTCGCCTTGTTGGCTAAAAAGTTCAAAAGTTCCTTAAGTTTAAAAAGCAATCGAAAGATGCCAAAAAGTTTAAGAAATTCAAAAGCAACAAGGTTGACGCCACCCCTAAAGATAAGAGTGAGAAATTTAATAGGGTTGAGTCGGATAGGTGTTTAGGGTGTGATGGGTATGGTAACAAGGTTTCCAAATGTCCCACTTGACTTAAAAAAGAGGGAAAGAAACCAATAACATATAGTGCATCCTTGAGTGATAGTGAACCAGAAGAGGGAAAGAGTTCCCCCAATGAGAGCAAGTTTGTTGCTTTCTTGGCATGTCATGTGAGTGACGACGATAAATCTTCCCACGAAGATTCTCATGTGCATGACACTTTTGAGGCCGTTGAATCTCAAGTGAGTAAGGGAGAATTTAGTGAGGACGAGGAGGTTGGTGTGAAAGAGTTACAAGTTGCATTTAATAAATGTATGCCGAGGCGGTGAAAGTGAAAAAGGCAAACTCTAAATATCAAGCTAGGTTAAGTGAGCGTGCCGTAGAAAATAATAATGTGTTGATTGAGGATCTTAGGGCACGAGAGAAGATGCTTAGGGAGAAGCTAGAGTACGTCGAGAAAATGAGAGATAGTCTTCGTGGTTTGATGGAGACTTTGAAAAAAGAGTTTTTAGAATTTGAGGAGTCTAGGTGTGTGCTTGAGTCTAGGATTAGTGAGTTGGAGGAGAGATTGAGAGACTCGAGTAAGGTTAAGTTTGACTTGGAATCTAGGTTGGAGAAGTTAGATAGGATGTTAGGCATTGTCCAAGTCAAAAGTGATATGTTTAGTATAGGCTACGATGATAGAGTTATTCCCATTCCCAAAGCCAATACCAGCCATGCAAGAGAGCTCACTAGGAATGTGAGGAGAGGTCGATATTTTGGTAATCATTCTCGTGGTCTTTACACTTGCACATATTGCGATAGGAAATGTCACCTTAGACATTTTTCTATGACCTTAAGAATGCTCCTAGGAAGTTTAGGAATAAAGTCATTCCGGTTCCCAAAAACCCCACCAGTCATGTCACACCTACTTGGGTTAGGAAATCGGATTTAAAGACTTTAGGACTAAGACATTATTGTTCTCATTTAGTTGCACTTGATTCTTCCCATGCTAGATCTAAAGGATGATTGTGTTACCATGTTTGTCATATGCTAGTCCTTGCATCAGATTTATATCTTGCTAGTGTTATGACATGTGCGTCATTTTGTATTATATTTTCTTTTATTGAGACTTTTTTGAAAAATACAAAAAGATTTTGTTCTTGATTTTTTTTTTTTTTGAGAAAATTCAAAAAGATTTTTGGGTTTTATATTGCTGAAAAATCCAAAAAGATTTTGCTTTTACTTAAAGTCAAAATATGTTGAAAAACCAAAAAAGATTTTTTTTTAGTTTGAGTTTAAATGCTTGATGTGGCATATTGGTGTGCTTGGACCCCCGTCCCTTCATTATCCACATGGCTATGTCATTTGGTCATAATTATTAATGCTTAGAATGATCTTAACCATTGTATTATGGGGGTGTTTTGAAGTTGATATGTATTTTGATTCGACTTTGTATATATGCCATCCTTACACACATGCACGAATTTATATGGATGTTTGACATCTCTTGCATATTTGAGTTTGGTGAAACATTCTTATCTCAATTTTGTCATCTATGCGTGAGTAGACATAAGGATGAGGTGTGCATGTAAGAACCGTTTACCGTGAGGATTATAATTGAAAAAATGATGAGTATTCACGGGAAAGGGCAGTGATAGTGTAAAATTGACTCGTCGTGAAAGTTACCGTTTAAAAGAGACAGAAAAAATTAAAAGACAATAAAAAGAATTATATGCCAAAAATGGTCCAAATAAGTTTATGTTCATTGCAAAAGAAAAATATGATATATTTGAGGGAGTTTGGATGGATAAAAATTTAAATGGGTTTGCACAAAGAATCCCAATGTTGGAAAATTGTATCATGACGCTATTATTTGCAGAATCATCAAAATTTCAGATTTGTGTGCATGTTTGATTGTTTAGTTCATTTAGCTCACACTTTAATAGTCACTTATGGCTAAAATAAAGTTTAATGATTTATAGCTATCAATTAGAGCTTATCATTTCGATGTGTTGGAATTCTGATTCATTTGTTGTAGTTCACGCCCGTACATTCCATGTTCTTTTTTAGCTCATCGGTACTATGTTAACAAGTAACTCGTTTTTGTTTTTTTTAGTTTTCTTAGTTTACTATTGTTTTGGTACTGTTTTACTGTTTTGAACCCCTTCTAGTTAGTTTTTTCACGAAATTTATTCGCTGGGCAAAACTGTTTGGTTTTTTGCGTAAATGTGAAAGTTTTGATAGCTCGTTCGAGCGATAACTTTGTGTTACATGAAGTTCTCGTTCTAGTGACATGGGTTTATCGTTCGAGCGGCGCCTTTGTCTCGTTCGAGCGACGTCTGGTTTTTGCAATTCATTCTATTTTAGTACCTTTCTGCATCTGGGTCATATTTATGGTAAGGCTGAGTTGCTTCTGAAAATTTGTTTTATGCATATTCATATTGTGTGATTATATTTTGCTAGCTACGGATTTGATATCATTGATCATTATTAGCTGGTTGTATTAATTGATATCTAGATATATCTCATTGATTTATCTCATGCTAGATATGTTTATCTTTTCACCGGGTTGTCTATTCGAGATAAAAAAGGGGGAGAGATATATATGATATAGGGGGGGATTTTGTGTGATGAGCTTGGTATCCTGATTTAGATGTTGTTCATATATTGATATCATGTTTTGCTCACATAACAAATTATTTAGATTTTTTTTACATATTGGTTTATATCATTTGTTCCTTCATACTTCACTGGTATTTGTTTGTTTCATGTGTGTAGGTTTGCTTAAAGAGATTCTGAGATTTCAAGACTACATCACATTCAGACATTCAAAGACAGCTCATGCTTGCTAAACCATCATTTACTAGTATTCTCCTGTAATTTTTTATTTTGGGTTTATGGGATGGGATTTAGGCGTCATACGGCTTGACGGTCCGGCTTAGGCATTTCACTGTTGGTTTTGTCCCCAGATAGTCAAAGGGGGAGATTTGTAAGGACAAATTTTCCAATTGAGTCCGTTTTATGTTTATTTGAATTATTCCCGAAACAAAACACGTTTCAGTCATAGGTCGTATAATTATTGTCACGATTCCACACAGACTATGACGTGTTGAAATTGATTGAAGACGTTGCGACAAAGCTTCAAGGAATTATTTATGCCGATGTTTAATTGGTGCAAGTTTATTTGTCTTCAAGTTTAATTACATTCCGAGATCACCTAGGTATGAATGCGTTCATTCTAAAAAAAATTGACCTTGAGCACCGGTCATTTTTTCTCAAATTTAGCCTCCATTTCACGGAGAGTTATCGCTTCCTCCTCCATCTCCTTCAATAATTTCTTCATCCCTTTCAGTTCCTAAAAACAATATTTAAAAAAAGCGTGGTTCGCGTTTTACAAAAAAAATATGAGTTGCTTTGTGATGTCATATCCTAAAAATTAAGATTACAAATAAAAACAAAATGCAAAGAGGTGTGTAAAAAAATTCATACAAACAAGTGTATGAAAAAAATTACAAACAATTAATGAGCTAAATCAAAACAGCACATCCATTTGAAATGTAAAAATACCTCAAGTTTCAACAACATGATTTCCAAAGATTTATGATGTTAAGCAACTACCCAACTTCCTGCTATAACCTATCAAATAATTAAGCTATCTACTTCTAACCAACCACCGAACTGCTAACATATATACATAGATTTAGTCAGAGTTTAATCACATGAATAAATTTTGTTTTTTTTTCATAATATATATACACAATGATAATCCATATATATAATGGTAATAGTATTTTTGTCTCCTGTCTAAAATATATCCTAGATCTCCTATTGTTTAAAGGACTAATTGCATAAATTAAAACTAACCGAATTTTTACTAAGCTATAAATTGAGGAATACATATACATAAACTGACACACACACATGCATATATATATTGATGACGCGTATGCCCCCAAATTTAAAGAAAAAATTAAAAATAATTTCCTTTATGTGCGGAATACGGGTGGTTCAATTAAAGAGAATAATCTTTTCAAGATTCACGATTAAAAGTATTTCAATTTTAATTCTTCCAAACACAAATTTAAACTAAATCGGATTTTAATTTTCTCAAAATTAAAATTGCTCTTTAAAAACAACTTTGTGAATTTATACATTTAGCCCAAAAGTTAAATTAACCCAAGTCTAAGGAAATTGCCTAACAATAATAAATTCAATTTTGCAAAATTAGGCCAAACCAAATTTTATTCAATAAAAATAATGACTTGAATTAAATTAATATATACCCAAATTAAATTAGCACCAAATTAAATATTCCAATTTTATCTTTTAGTCCTAATCATGCATCTAATGTGATTATACAAAAGATAAAATAAACAAACCACTACGCTGCGATGTACGAGAAAAGCCCGCAACGGGAAAAACCTCAGACGACCATTGCCTCAAATCCACTAAATATGGTTTTACAAGTACAAGACAAAAAAGACTTACAACGCTCGACTTGACTCCATCCAAGTCCCGACGCTTCTTATTGTACACACATATGCCTAGAGAGTAACCAAGGAGATCCACCGCGGTCTCGAAATCCACCGATCGAACTTTTTTTGGTCACCGTCACCCAAACAAGGAGCCTTTCTCCAAGTGGGTATGTCACAGCAAAAACAAACTTCTTTTTTGTGGGATGTAGAGTCAAACCCAAACTTTTTTCTTCTTGGGTAAAAAAGTGAACCCGTGGTGCCAAACACTTAAAGCAAAATATATATATATATATATATGAAAGATACTTGGATAAACAAACTATTGGGTGTATAACTTGGTTTTGCTCTAAGAAAAAAAAAACTTTTAACAAATACCAAGGGAACTTTTTATGAAAGAATTAAGCTCTCCAAAACTCTCTAGGAGATGGAAAAAGTTCCTAGAAACATTCTGGTCCCGAAGTCATTAAATTCTGTGAAAGAGTAGTGAGACAAAGTAGTGTGAAAGTGCCAAAAAACTGCCAAAAACTGTTCCCGCCGAAATCTTGCTCGAACGACATTTCGTTTGAACGAACTTTCTAACTAGGGCTGTAAACGGATATTCGAAAATCCGCATTCGTCCGATATCCGAATCCGAATTTGCGGATATTTATCCGAAAAAATGGAAACGAATACGAATATGGATACTATAAAAAAATATCAGAGAAAACGGATACGGATAGTACTAGTATCCGACACGGATAATTCGTATGCGATGCGGAGTATCCATTTTACCGGATATCCGTATCTGTCAAATATATGTTTAAAATATTATATATATATATATATATATATATATATATTAACTTAACAACTCACGGTCACCCCACCCACCACACAACATAACCTAATCCTAAACCACTCTACAAACTGCTACGGGCCAGCGGCTACAACCTACAACACCTCCACTGTAAGGTCCATCCCTTCCCTCTCCGTCTTGTCCCTACCTCTCCGGCTCAGTCCCTTCCCTCTCTCTACAAACCATGCGTAGTCCATTGCATTTGCTCCAGTCGCACATCAAGATCTAAGACCCAACGACAGAAGTTAAAAGGTTTCAGATATCCAAGATCCGGTACAACCCAGTTTTTATCTTCCATATACGCAACCTATCAGGCATGTTTTCAAACATTATTAGTGGCTATTTTTATTTCCCCTTTCAATCATTATTAGTGGTTGTTTCCCTTTTTAAACATCACCGATATTGTATATATTTGATGTAAAATCTGTTTTAATACAGTCACATGCCAAGCTCTCCTTATTGTGTAATTTCCTTTTTCATGTTTAACCATACGGGTACTTACACTACATAACCTGATCCCCACCCATCACTGTTATTGTGCAATTTTGATGTAAAATTTGTTTTAATATATCGTTTACATTAGTGCTATGTTGTTATATATTTTAATTTTAATGTAAATCTGTTTTAATATAATTTTGATGTATAATTTCCCCTTTCAAACATCAATGCTATGGTATAATTTTGATGTAAAATCTGTGTTAATATAATAATTTGTTTTTAAAAAAATGTTGTTTTATAAGTGTTGTTTTTAATTAAAAAAAATGTGCTATTTTTTGTGGGTATGGACCGAATAGGACCGAGACCGATTATTCCGGTCCGATCTCGATCCATAATTTTATAGAACCGATTAATGCGGTCCAGTCCCAAAAATACCTCAAAATCATACCGGATCGGACCGCGAACACCCCTAGGCTAAACAATGTAAATGGATACGTATATTATCTGAATCAGGGGTATCCGAGCGAATACGGATATGGATAGTTGTTTTAACTATCCGGGCGGATACGGATACGGATACGAATATGGATAGTTGTTTTAACTATCCGAGAGGATACGGATACGGATATGGAAAACATGGTATCCGATCCGTATCCGTCCGTTTACCACCCCTATTTCTAACGAAGTTCCAGTGGCAAGTCATTGGCAAACCTCGTTCGAACGAAATTCTCGTTCGAACGAAATTCTCGTTCGAACGACAAACTCGTTCGAACGACAATTTCGAACGAAACCCCAGAAAGTTCAAAATTCATTTTTAAGCCCAAAAACTTTTTATTCAAAGTTCTAAAATAATATTTTCTGAGTAAAACAGAGTCATTAAAACTTTATAAAATTCACCTAATAAATTTTCAAGCTCCTATATATATATAAAATGCATTCATACCTTATGAGCATTGGAACCAATGTTGTTGACGTAGAAACGAGGCACAATAAACTCGACATATGATGAAGCTTTATAATCTTGGCCGCTACATCTTAAACTAACACGTTATATGCTTGAATGCATACACGTGAACACTATTCTATGACTCAAAAGTTTTTTGTCCGGAATTGAGCCAACACTATATTAAGACTCAATCGGAGACTTGTGTCCTTACAATTCTCCCCCTTTGTCTAAAACCAAACAAAAATCCTAAAGGGTCGTCAAGCTCTACTAGACTCAAGAAATTCCCACCCAAAAGTAAAAATACAATGCTTGACTCAAATCCAAGGATATCTTTGCCGAATAAGGTTGCCACTAGAATAATTCCTGCACACTTAAGCAAAATATTAAACGCATAGGGAATATCAAAATATTAAATGAAATTAAAGTAAAGACTCCTCCCTAAATTAATTCCCCTTTATCAAATGTGATCTACCTAAGAAGGTTGCAACTCCCGCCTAAGTTAAATATCCTAAACTAAGATACGATTATAATAAGATTAGATACCATTTCTCCGCCTATCATTCTCCCCCTTTTTGTTCAGGAATAGACAAAGGATAAAAGAACTAATTAATTACTCATTTCTCCCCAATTTAGCTAAATACGATTTCTCCCCTTAAAAACGCCATAAGGGATATAAATATGGGAAAAGCAAGCAAAACATGATTGTGCATAAAGTGATTAGAGCATGAAGGCATATGGGCAACAATAAAAGTAACTAATACAACACAGATATTAATGGATACCGGCAAAGATGCGCCAAAAATAATCATATCAATTTGACAAGTAAGATACTAAACATGTGATATCAAACAAACTACGCAACAAAATAGGTACCAATTATGAATTAAAGCATAAATGGACTAGCTAGCAAGGCAAAGACTTAAAAACAAATAATATCAAATATATGTATACATAATAGATACCAAATAGACATGAGTACACATATATAGATATAAACACCAAAATGATACACACAAGATATAATATGAGTCTTCCACACTCTTATAGCATAAATGTGTCATGTGGAAATGGAAGTGTAGGGGTGTGAACTAGATACCAAAGAATTTAAAACCCAATCACTTAAACATGTTCACCGAGTTCGCATTTGATTGCAAAACTTTATCAACTCAAATTTAGTGTTTATGTGACAAGATAAAGTGAACTCGTGAACAAACAAACACAATGCATACAAACCAAGCATATTGATGATTCTACAAACCAGTAGAGTCATGACAATAAAATTGTAACTAGGATAAATGGACATTGTGTAAACCGTTGATATACCATCCAAACTCCCTCAAAATAAGCATATTAATTCTTTTGAATGACTATATCAAACTAAACATACAGGACTTGGAAAATATTTTCTTTTAATGCCGTTATTCTTCTAGGCCTTTGGAGCACATATTTCTTTTAGGTTCAAGAAAACAGTGGCTTACTCGCAAAGGATGATATTTCCTTTCGGAGCTCTTCCCCGTGCACATATATATGTATATCATTTTTATTGTAACAGATTTTGACATGCACTAGTCCTCCTAGATCAAAGTATGTAGACGAATAAATTGGTAGGAGAACATCTCACAAAGCTCAAATATAACATGTGAAGTTGAAGTTCAAAAAGCTCGTGCATGTGTGTGAAAAGACATATACAAGTGAATCCATTAAGCAAGTCAAACTTAAACTACTGCATGTAAACATGACAAAGGACATTTTAAGGATTAAAAGTTTAACCAAAAGTTCAAGTCACATGGTAGCGGTATGAAGGATTCAAACACAACATATGCCACATAGAGTGTGTCAAACTAAAATACACACAAAACAAAAATCTTTCGAGTTTTTGAAAATTTTTAACCAAAAAAAAATTTACTCAAAAGACACACAAAAATCATTTCTATTTTTCATTAAGCCTAAATTACTAAAAGGTGAAACACAAATGATAAACAAAAATCTTTTTTTATTTTATATTTAATGCAAATCAAAAGAAATATAATACAAAAGATAAACAAAAATTATTATTCTAGCGTGTGATTAAGCATGGAGTATAGACTAGAAAATGATTAAACATGCATACACCTAGCAATGATATATAATATAAAGAACATAAAGCTAGAGTATGCATACAACTAACACATTCAACCCATGAATTTAGCAAGAGAGGTTTCATGTAAAAGCAAATGAGAATCAACAAATCTAATATCTAGCACGTCTAAAAATGATTTCCTAACCCATATAGATGTATATTTAAAATGATGGGGTTTGGGAACTAATAAAATGCTAGACATAAACTTCCTAGGGCTTCTTTTAAGATCAAAACAAAATGACCTAAGGTGACCTTTCCTACCACAATACAAGCATGTGAAAACACGAGGAATGATACCTATGGTGTGACCTTTTCTAAAGTCTTTGGATAAAGTTGATCCCTCTAAAACAAACAATGGTCTTAGCTTTAGCAACGGAAATATTTGAACAAGATGAGCTAGAACCATTACAACTACTACTCGAGTCAAGTAAATCATTTTTCATATTTAAAAATTTGGACTCAAGTAATAAATTAGACTCCTCAAATTTACGGGACTCCTTCTTTAAATTTTCAATCATACCTAGAAGGTTATCACACCTAGAAGGTGAGCAAACTTGTCCATAAGAGTCTTTTCTCGACAAGCACTCTCTTTCTTGGACATTTCTAAAATATTAAATTCGTAATTTATGTCCATTAACTTTTTATGAAAAATATCTTTTTGGGATAGTGAGGTTTGCAAAAGTTCAATTCTAGATTTAAAACATAAATTTTCATTTTCAAGAAACTTAATTCTTTTTGCAAATCTCAAATTTAATTTTCTTAATTTTTCATTACACTTATTAAGTCCATTAAATTCCTCTCGAATATAAAAAACATCATTATCATTAGAAATAGACAAATTATCTTAAGACGTCCCATCGAGAGATACAAACAAAAATGAGAGTGAATAAAAAATAAACCACCTAAAAATACAAGGAGCACAAAAATTATAAAAGTCGAAAAACGGATCTTTAACGCGATAAATTAGCGCTCCAGCTCTGATACCGATCTGATGACGCATATGCCCCCAAATTTTTAAAAAAAATTAAAAATAATTTCCTTTATGTGCGGAATACGGATGGTTCAATTAAAGAGAATAATCTTTTCAAGATTCAGAATTAAAAGTATTTCAATTTTAATTCTTCCAAACACAAATTTAAACTAAACCGAATTTTAATTTTCTTAAAATTAAAATTGCTCTTTAAAAACAACTTTGTGAATTTATACATTTAGTCCAAAAGTTAAATTAACCCAAGTCCAAGAAAATTGCCTAACAATAATAAATTCAATTTTGCAAAATTAGGCCAAACCAAATTTTATTCAATAAAAATAATGACTTGAATTAAATTAATATATACCCAAATTAAATTATCACCAAATTAAATATTCCAATTTTATCTTTTAGTCCTAAGCATGCATCTAATGTGATTATACAAAAGATAAAATAAACAAACCACTATGCTACGACGTACGAGGAAAACCCACAATGAAAAAAATCTCGGACGACCCTAGCCTCAAATCCACTAAGTATGGTTTTACAAGTACAAGACAAAAAAGACTTACAACACTCGATTTGACTCCGTCCAAGCCCCGACACTTCTTCTTGTACACACCTCTCCCTAGCAAATAACCACGGAGATCCACCGCGGTCTCGGAATCCACCGATCGGACTTTTTCTGGTCACCGTCACCCTAACAAGGAAGCCTTTCTCCAAGTGGATATGTTACAGCAGAAACAAACTTTTTCTTTGTGGGATATAGAAACAAACCCAAAATCTTTTCTTCTTGGGTAGAAAAGTTAACCCATGGTGCCAAACACTCCAAGCAAAATGTATATATATGAAAGATACTTGGATAAATAAACTATTGGGTGTATAACTTGGTTTTGCTCTAAGGAATTTTTTTTTAACAAATACTAAGGGAACATTTTATGAAAGAATTAAGCTCTCCAAAACTTTATAGGAGATGAAAAAAGTTCTTAGAAACATTCTGGTCCCGAAGTCATTAAATTCTGTGAAAGAGTAGTGAGACAAAGTAGTGAAAAAGTGCCAAAAAACTGCCAAAAACTGTTCCCGCTGAAATCTCGTTCGAACGACATTTCGTTCGAACGAACTTTCTAACGAAGTTCCAACGGGCAAGTCGTTGACAAACCTCGTCCGAACGAAATTCTCGTTCGAACGACAAACTCATTCGAACGACAATTTTGAACGAAATCCCAGAAAGTTCAAAATTCATTTTTAAGCCCAACAACTTTTTATTCAAAGTTCTAAAATAATATTTTCTGAGTATAACATAGTCGTTAAAACTTTATAAAATTCACCCCATAAATTTTCAAGCTCCTATATATATATATATATATATATATATATATAATGCATTCATACCTTAGGAGCATTGAAACCAATGTTATCGACGTAGAAACGACGCACAATAAACCCGGCATATGATGAATCTTTATAATCTTGGTCGCTACGTCTTCAACTAACACGACATAGGCTTGAATGGATACACATGAACACTATCCTATGACTCAAATATTTTTGTCCGGAATTGAGCTAACACTACATTAAGACTCAATCGGAGACTTGTGTCCTTACATATATATATATATAAAATAATAAAAAATATTTTTGAGTTTAATTTTTTATGTGATATTTAAACATTTCAAGTGATCCATATAAAAAAAATCAACTAATTTTTTTTTGCTTTATAAAAAAATAGGTCTAACTTTTGCAGCTTTTAAAGTGCTTTACAAGCTATTAAAGTTTGATCGATTTTTTTAAAATCACAATTTTTTTTGTTTTTTTTATGTTGGTTATTTGAAACGTTATAAAACCACACAAAAAAATTCAACTAAAAAATAATTTGTTTACTATGTCAAAAAATCGATGTGCAAACTTGGGTGTGCACACGAGTCTCTCTCTCTTTCTATCTATATATATATATGTGTGTGTGTGTGTGTATTATAAATATTATTAGACTCGCATATATGTGTGTTTATGTGAATATATAAATATAAATCATTTTCAAAACCAAAGAAGCATAAACACGTAAAGTGAGAATCATTATACATAGCGTGGAAACATCTGGGTTGCACATATTATAATTGGATAGAGAGAGTAGAGAGATATTATAATTGGATGCTGAGATATCAGTTCATCAATTTTTGTAAAGTGAATTTGAGTTTGTGAGAATTTAGGTAGAGATGTTAATATATTGGTTTAAATTAAATTTGAAGTATAGCGACACATAATCCCCATTTATTTTTCACAACATAGAAACTATTTGCATTCCTTGAAAAATCGAAAGGAATCTAAGAAGTTTTGGGGAAAGTTTTGATGTAAAAACAATAAAAGATATTAAATGATAGTAACGATTAGAGGCTACATTTTTATATACTAGTTGTGCCTGCGTGCGTTGCACGTGTGAGCGAAATAAGATATTCAACGTGATGACATAAAGTATTGAAAAATGTGTTACAAGTAGAAAAATTGATAATGTAAGAGCTTAAGCCCATAACAATGAATGTGATAAAAATAAAGTAAAGAAATTTAATGTAAGGAAAAAAACTATCGAGCAATGCATAATAAGTTTAAAAAGAAATATGATTTTTTCTTTCTTATACACACACACACACACACACACACACACAAAATATTGCTCTTGTGCAAATCGTCCCGCATTTTAGCAGTGAGGAGTGAACATGTGACACCTGACGGTGAGCCGAGAAAAAAGAGATAGCGTGCCTATAATTTAGCCAATAATTTATGGGCTCACCGCCAAGCGACACATGTCCGATCCGCACTATTAAATTTTTGGAAAGTCCGCATAAAAACATTATATATTATATATATTCTTAAAAATCTTTTTTTTCTTGGAAACCATTTTTATTTTGCTGAATTTTTTTTTGGGGAGTGAAAACACATATATTTTTTATTTTTGCAAATTGTTTGCTTTTTATTGGATTTTTAATTTCTAAAACTCCAGATTATTTTTTTTTGGATTTCGGGAGTGAAAACATATCCACGTTTCCAGATTATTTTTAACATTTTATTATTTTTCTAATATATTAATTAATTTCGTTTTTAATAGGTTTGTTTTATTTAATTATAAATCAATTTTTTATCTCGTGAGATATGTTTTTTACCAAAACCATTAATTTCAAAATCTTGAAAAATCTATTTTTTTTCTATTATAAATCTCTTATTTACTTTATTTTTTTTACGATTTTCCATATTTTTAAATATTTTTTGTATTTCAATCTATTTTTCAGTGATTATTATTAAATATAGTAAGACACAATTGCTTTTATGGCTAACAAATTAAAATGTAACTTTCTCACTCTTCAGTTTATTCAACCGTCTTTTTCTCCATTCTAATAAAAAAAATGCTATAACAATTTCCAAACTAATAAGTTAATAACCCATTTCCCTTCCTGATATTTTTTTCATTCCAACAATTAAGGACTTCATTTTTTGATAACAAAAAAAGAGTTATTAATCAAGTAACCCTAAACTATAATTCAATATGAAATTTTATTTTTAAACTAACACAAATACGACCAGTTTAATAAGACACGATACAAAAACATTTTTACCTAACACGAAAATGAACAAAATAAAATGAGACACTGGGTTAGAGTCATATTTTTTAACCTCAAACAGACACGACCTATTCAAAACAGGACATGACACGAAATCTTTGAAAAGAAAAAACTAACACGAACAAAATAAAACGCGACTCAACATGAAATCATATTTCTTTTACCTAACAGAAAGACGACCACCAAAATAAATACAACGTGAAATCATTTTTTTACTAATACAAGCATTGTCCAAATAAAATACGATACACCATGAAATCATATTATTTTACCCATCACGAACACGACCGAAAATAAAAACGACACAACATAAAATCATATTATTTTACTTGACACGATCATGAACCATTTAACACGCGATAGACATTGCATTTAAACATAAATGAATGGAACAACATTTTCCTTCGGTTTATAAAGAAATACGAATTAATGTTCAGTCATGTTTTATTTGATTCGTGGTAGGTTTAAAAAAATCGTTTCGTGATTTGTTTTAATTGGTCGTGTTTGTGTGATGTTAAACTATTATTTTATGCTGTGTCACAATTTATTTCGTTTGTGTTCGTGTTAGATAAATAAATTTGTATCATCTCGTGTTAATTAGATCGTATTCGTGTTGGATTATAGATACGTTTTCATGTTATGTCGTTTTTTTATTTGGATCGTGTTCGTGTTAAGTAAAAAAATAAGATTTCGTGTAGTATTTAATTGGACCGTGTTGAATTATAAATAAAAACAATATTCTTAGCCAATTTTAGGAAGAGAAATTGCCTCCTTTTGTTTTAACTCTAAATGTTGCAAATTCCCTTAATTTTTGACATTTTTAATGAAGAAAATTGATTTTTTATGGAACTTCCGTTAATTTTAACGAAATAGTTAACGTGTGGACTTTAAAATGGCATTTCTCATAGATTTTGGGCTGAAAATGTAAAAAAAAATTGTTTAGAGACTAAACTAATAGCATTAATATATTTTAGGGGCAATGGGTCAAATAACTAAAAAAAATAGATCATGTCCGTGTGAGGTTAAAAAAATGTGACTCTAACCATGTGTCGCATTTTATTTTTCTTGTTTTCTTATTAGGCAAAAGTGATTTTGTGTCGTGTCGTATTAAACGGATCGTATTTGTGTTAGTTTAAAAATAAGATTTTATGTTGAAATAGTTTAGGATTGCTGGATTAAAAAGTCTTTTGTTGTGCTCCCAAAATGAAGTCCTCTATTTTTGAAATGGAAAAAAAATATCATATTAGGAATGGAAATGGGATTATTAACTTATTAATTTGAAAATTATTATAGCATTTTTTTATTGAAATTGAGAAAAAGACGGTTAAACAAATTAAAGAGTGAAAAAGTTATATATTTCTTTTTTTTTTACCAAAAATTATATAAATTTGTTAGCAGCAAAAGCAATTGTGGTTCACTATATTAATACCATTGTTTAATTGGTATTGCGCACTAAAACAAGACGTCAACGTGGTGGCAACATGGAATTATTAATAAACTTCCTTTTCTACGCTTTTACAAGAATAATTTTGGATTCATCCACAAATTCTATAAGTACATTGACTAAAAAATAATTAATAAGTTAATTCATAAAAATAAAATATCTACAAATTGAATATTTATAAATACATATCCTATTTTCATAAATTAACTTAATAATACTTTTTAATTACAAAAATTATGAATGGATCAAGATACCCCCTTAATAGTACTAGAGATGTACATCCTGTAGTCCCACTCCCCACCATGGCTTGTTTGTCTTCAACTCATCTTCAATTTGTGTCCAGATGTACTTTGTTCACTAACTTTCCGAACCGGCGGCCTTCACGAGCCTCTCTCATCTCTTCCGGTGTACAAAAACAAGCTGACCCTACGCACCGGCCTCTAACGCTCCGAGATATCTGCAAAGGTCACGTGCCCGACCACGTGCTTCGCAGGCCAGTTCTTTTCTGCAATTAACTTTCGTTTCTTATAAAAAAGAGTGCTAATAATAATTAGTTATTTAGGGTTTACCCCCATTTGAGATTCATGTACTTCACCAATATTCGAAATTTCCTAAAAATATATTTAGGTCTCGTTTGATACGCCGTATAAGGGGTCCGGATAGGATATGACAAGAGTTGGATTGGATAGGATAAGGATGAACCGTATAAGGCTTATTTCAATACTGCGTTTGGAACGGTTCCGAATAAAAAGACGGGATGGGATATAATAATACAGTCATGTGTTTGAAATGCTCCGAATAGGATTAATTTATCTCCAGTTTTCCCAAAATAACATTCTTTTGTATTTAATAATCAAAAAATATATTATTATCACATATTTTAACTCAATAACATAATATTTAATTTCACGTCGGATGTTAAAAAAATAATATTATGAGATGAAAATATGTATTTATATTTGTAATTATAATTTGTACACACGCAACCACTAGTAATCACTTACACGCATACAAAAATCATGTGTACACAAACTAGCCGTTAGAAATAATGAGATAGTAAAACTGGTTGCTTACTATCTTCTCTTTCGATTCAAAACAAATCAGTTGCAGAAAATTGCTTGAAGTCACAACTGAATAACATCGATTTTACCCAAAATAGTCGCCAGAAACATACATAAACAAATAAATTGAATTGTACACAGCTTTCAACTTGTCTAGCATATAGGTTAATAATACATTAAAAAATATATGTAACAAAATATTAGCGGTGAATTAACAACATATAATTTTCAACTTGTCGAGTAGGTGAGTTAACATAATATTTGCATCGATTTAAACCAAAATAGTAGTTCGTGATAAAACAACAAATAGATAAAAATAGGAAAAAAAATGAGGAGGTTACCTACCGGGATGAAAAATATGAATGGAGAGTTATGTGAATCAAAGGGATCGCCGACTGCTATCTAATACTTGAGATAGTGTAAGTTGCGTAAGTTTTTTTTTATAATTTAATAAGTGTAGAGTAGTAATTTTTAATCAAATTCTGACACCGTATAATTTTATACGACCTTGGAGGTAGGATTTTTTTATCCCACTCCTTGTGGGATAAGGAGCTCACTTTGGATAACTTATTCCATCTCATATCTCATTCTAAATTACACCAAACATTGGATAGGATAATTTTATCCAATACGAACATCTTATACGGCGTATCAAACGAGGCTTAGTGGAACAAACTTTGAACTGAGTAACGATCGCAACAATATAACCGTACTATGCAGTATTGCTTTTGTACTGTTTCTGTTTCTTTCTATTAGGTGGTTTGTATCGTTTAAAAAAATATAGTTTCTGTTCTGATCGAATAATTGAGTAAATACATATTGATAGAGCTGCTCAAACATGGTGCAGGGTGGAAGAGGTTGGATATATTGTGCCTACAGATGTACAGCGGCAAGCTCTGCCAGTCCTCTTTTCTGCTCGTGATTGTATTCTTCATGCTCAGGTCAATATGTGTTTTTTGAACTGATGTCAGTATTAATGGTGTTCTACTCAATCATTCAAGTGATATATATATCTGTTTTGAGAATTTCTATCACGATAATTTAGAGGGGAAAAGGGCCTATGGTAAAATCCAATTCAGATATTTTTGTCACCTATTCCTATATACAGAGGGCTCTGCCACCTTTAGGCTGTTTATTAACTTAGTTTATTTGTTACCTATTACAAAGAAGGGGCTTTTAGACACCCCCCCCCCCTAATATATAATAAATATAGATGCAAATCCTAGTTATTTTCAATTCGACCTTGCGGCCGCTCTAACCTAACGTAAATAGATATTTGACTTGTTGATACCCATTGTAAACCCTATATTTTCAAACTCTCCATCATCTCATCAAACACTCCCATTTTTTTCAACAGCAAAGCCGAAAAGACCGTACAATTACTTGAGACTCAGAAAAGTACAATTTGATTGAAAGCTTTTGACAAATAATATCATTGGAAGCTTCTTGTATTCATATATCAACTAACCCATGGCATAAGTAGATACAATCCTTTATTCTATAGATACCCTCCTTTATTTTAATACCCATCTGTCATTCAAATATAAATCAACTGGGATTTTATTTCATTGATTTACGCAAGGATGTGATTATTACTTTGATTCGTCAATATTTTTAGTTTGTTGGATTGTTTGGTGAGATCACACACAAACAAAAGAGGCTGATAATTATGGAACCTGTTCGAGGACCGCAATGTTTAATAAATTTTTAGGTGGGTTTAATTATATGGAAACTTTTAACTGGGGCGGCATATAGTTATCTATAAAAAGAAAAGAAGATTTTTGTCAGCTGTTGTGTCATTTATAGTCTTTCATTTTCACATCCTCAGCATTGTTACTGTATCTTCTCTCAACCTATTATTTTGGAAAGAATATGATGGAAATTAGGACAATTTAAATATTTTCTTGTATTTTTAGTGCTTTTTATCAAGGTTCTAAAAGGCGCGAGGCGTGGTCGAGGCGTAAAGGTCAAGCCTCAAGCCTTAGGAGCCTAGGCGTAAAAAGGCGTTTTTCCTTTTTTTATTATTTTAATTATTCCAAAGCTAGTAATATAATAAAATATTAGATAGCTTGAATTTTGAAAATATATCCATATGTTTGGTAGCCATCTTTCTCATATTCATGCTCCATAACCATTATTTGTCAACTAATCCTTTGTTTTAAAAAAAAAATGTGCCTTAAGCCTTTTACCGAGAATAAGGCGTAATAAGGCGTAGGCGATGCGTTTCTCTCAAGCCTCAAGCTTAGGCGGGCCTTTTAGAACAAAGCTTTTTATTATTTTGTACTTGTTAGATATTATGCACTAAAGTGATGTATAGGTACTTGTTAGTTCTAGAACATTCTAGAAGCATCTGACAAGTGGAAGCACATCTAATTGGTTAGTTGGTTATATCCACTTGTGCAAGTGGACCCACTTGAAGATATTTGTGGAATGCCCATAGAACCTTCCCTTCACAACTATAAATACCCATGTATGTCATCATTTGTAAAGGACCTTCATTTTGAAATACAAGACACTTTTAGATTCTCTCTCTAGAATTTGTTTGTTTTAGTTTTGGGCCTTTTGACGTGTAGTTTACGTCAGAATATAACTACATAGAACATACTTTGGGGGATGATGTGTCTGATAAATGAATGTAAATAGCATCATGAGACGTATTTAGTGAATATTTGTGTATTTATGATTATGATGTGATGGGTTGGTTACAGATTGGCTTCACCTTTCTAGTACATGGATGGATTAACAGTTTCTAGAGATATGACTCACAACCTACTTTACAGTTTCATATGTTTTATATTTATACTATATATCGATTTATACTATAGATGGTATGTATTGTTTTGGTATGATCCTAAAATGACTATAATACCCTTATCTAATTTTTCATCTGAAGTTGAAAAAGTATGCATTATTATATATGATTTAAATTACATGCGTAAAATCTCTAAAATTGATTCTTCACAGAAAAATTCTTCAACAATTCATACAAATGTCCCTAATATACTACTAATTATATTTTCTGTTATATTATTTTATTTTTATATTCTTTTTAACATCTATTTTATTTATATTTTTACTTTGCACACATTTTGACACAAATTCTAATCCTCATGAGAAATGAACTTAATTCTTGTCACCTCTCTGCTGAAGTGGTGCTGATGGACCTGGTGTCGCTGTTTCTTCTTTTTCTCTTCGGTTGTCTAGACAGGTTCAGGAAAGACCCTGGCATACCTGCTGCCTATATTTTCGATTGTAAACACTCAACGATCAACTGTGCAAGCACTGATAGTGGTGCCCACTAGGGAGCTTGGGATGCAAGTAAGATACTAATGATAGCTTTTTTTTGGGACATTTCTGTTTAGTTAGATTTAAAGGTCATATGCCAAGTGATTGTTGTTAGATGTAAACCGTTTGTTTTGATGATCTCATATCTTTTGATAAGCAAGGTTACAAAAGTCGCTCGTGTGTTGGCTGCAAAGCCTGGAGAATTAGGACTGGAACAGAAGTCCTGCACTGTTATGGCTCTTCTAGATGGCGGAACATTGAGAAGACACAAGAGTTGGTTAAAGGTATTGCATTGACTCCTTTTCTTTAATTTCATGTCTCAAACAGTACCCAAAATGTGTAATTCAATTGGAGAAGTATCATGCCTGATGATGCTGTAGCATGGTTCAAAGTCTCGGCCGAGTCAACTCGGAATCGGCAGGGGACGAGACGATACCGGGTCACGATTCGAAAAAATATTAGATACGGCAGATATCGGCTTGACTCGTCGATATATCGGCCGAGATGAAGTAAAAAACAGGGAATATTGTACAATCTTTAAAAAACAGTACTATCTTGAAAAAAACAGGAAATCTTGAAAAAAAAAAGCAGAGATTATTGTAAGAACTTGACTTTTACAGCTGATGGAGACAAAATCAAGTCACGGGGTGTTGAAAAATGGTAGAATCTTGTGCTATAAAACAAAGCAGCTGCTTTCCAACTCATACACACCATTTTTCGTCCAAAAGAACCCGTTGGAAGCCCTAATTAACGTGCTGGAGAAGTCGATGCGCATGCATCTCCGGCCCAAGATTTCTCTCTCTCTCTCTCTCTCTCTCTCTTGTGACACCCCGACTAATTAAATACCGGGTAGCTACTCCTTTATTAAATTAATTCAAAATGCCAAGTTGGCTCAGTTAATAGCATCACTGTCGAAAACATTTTAATATTACTAACCACCTAGTATTTAAAAATCAAGTTGCCAAATTTTAATTTAAGTCTGATTAACAAGCAACAAGTGTAATGAAGAAATAAATAACACCATTCACCATACTGAAGTAAAACGAATAACCATCACAATAGAGTAAATAAAGTCTGGAGGAAAACTCCTCACTACAATCCCATACTGAAATGAATAACCGAAACTGAAATAAAACATGCTAAAGTCTGAAAACTGAAATATAAAAGATGTCTCTAAAGAAATGGGCAACATGCCCTACAACTGATAGATGGTGACTCTGGAATCCAAAAGATAGAAGCGTCTACATGCAAATCCCTGTAGCTTCCACAACCAGCTACAGCTCGTCACCTGAATGAGTATCCTATGCTTGGTGTCCTTGTGGCTGGGCACCTAAAATGGTTTTACAAAGAAAAAGAGATTTGAAAAGCAAACGGGTCAGAGCCCGAATGTGGAGTTATATTTTAAAAACCTGCAAGTGCTTTAAAAACATTTAAAACATTAAATGCAAAGTACATGTTAGGACGTACACTCGCATGATATCCTCACCTCTCGTCTAACTGTGCACTCCTAACGTAAGTACCCATCTATAACGACCCATACTACTAGCTAACTGACAACATAACTAGCTAGACTGCCAACGGTTCTACCCATATTACTCGGTTTCATTTAACATAACAACGCTCGTAATTAAATAGAGGTTTAACGTAAACTCAGTTACTAAATATGCCATTGATATAACTATCAGTTAACTAATTATATATCTCGAAACAATACCGTAATATTTTTACAACATTAACATGAGGATTCCCATTAATATAATGTATATTATTCACATCATAAATATACGATACAAGCACCCCGTAATCTAAGCTATGGTGCACACATACTCTGCTATCCATCCCGGTACATCACGTACATAAAGATCACACATTCTGAATCTCTCAGGAATAGTTCAGATAACACAAATCACAAATAGTGGAGGCGAACACAGTCACCATCACGTGGGTCACGCACATACCTACGCTCCCACGGTCAGCGGACTTATTAATATCACAATAAGTCTTTCTATGACCTATGTTCATCAAGGTACCAGTCTATATCCCCCCCGTAGGCACACAAGGATTAGAGGGTCCTAAGCGAACGCAAACCTCCCGTGATAGCAAGTATGGTAGGTATGTCATACACACAATCCATATACCAATACTAAGTAAACACACATCTTAGTAATATCGTATTTTAATCGTAGTACGTATTGCATTCTCGTACTAACTATAATATCACAATTCGTACTATTCCGGTTTGTAATTATACGCGCCATAATTCATCCTCACATCGTAGTAGACACTCACGTCTCAACCCAAATGGTTCACTGAATATAACTCTAGTATATAATTTACTCCTCTCAATAACCCAAAAGTCCCAAATCTATCCTCACATCAATAAAGGAAGGTCATCTATATCCTCGAACAAGTTTACGGGACTCCAAAAATCAAAATAGTCCAAAAGGACCAAACTGTCAACTCGTTAGAAGTCTCGTTCGAACGAGTGTTCGAACGAGTTTGGACTGTCAGCTCGTTAGAAGTCTCGTTCGAACGAGGCTGTTCGAACGAGATCCCAGTTCGTTCGAACGAACTGTTCCTTCTAACGATATCTCGTTCGAACGAGTTCGTTCGAACGACCTGGGGGCTGCTTCCAACGAGCTACCAGTTTCGGCCCAGATTTTTTCCCATCTCGTTTTTCACCATTTTTATCACTTCAATCCTTCTCCAAAGTTCGTTCTAACAATGATTTAAGTCCTCTAATCATACTAAAACATGCTTAGGTCATAAACTAACGTCTTTTAAGGCAATAAGGCATCCTAAACATCATTAAATCCCAAGATTTTATACTTTTCCCCAATATCATCAAGAACATGAACCCTAGATATATATCAACATCAAATTCCAGAATTTAATTCGTTTTTCTTTCACCCAATCATGTATTAACATCAGATTAAATGTCTCCAAACTATTCTACATGCAATTCTCTTCATAATTTCTCAAGTTCTATGATCTAACTACATGGGTTTTCATATTTATCAAGAACAAACCATAAATCCGAATTTTCTAACATGGAAAGAACATTTGCTGAAATTAAACATAATTAAACCACTTGCCTTGGTTTGATTTCTGATTTGGTGTAGGTTTGGTGAAGATTCTGCAAAGTTTCCTCTCTCTCTAAGTTCCTTCTCCAATGGTGGCTCAAGGTGGCTAGGGTATTGATTTGGGGAAACTTAGAAAACCTAAATGACAACCTACGTAGCCTTCTAGGTTAATATGGGTTGGTTAAGGGCTTAGTGGGTCAATATCCACATCAGATTTAATTAACCAATTTTCGTCACTTTTAATTCCTCAAAATGTAAAATTACCAAAATACCCCTTTAAGTTACCGGTATGGCCTAAAAATACCCCGGGACCCAAACTATACCCCCGGCTAGTGTTTTCTGACTATCTCGACCCTTCCGGACGCGTTGGCGCACTCAAAACGACCATACGGATTATAGATTTTAAATTCACTTTTATTATCAAAATATTATACCGTGACGCGGCGGTCCCACACGTCGCAACAAAATTTCCAAATTGCCGTATATAAATCTCACGACAAATTTTCATAGTACCAAATACATATATAATCATATATGAACATAATCAAATACCAATTCGCATCACATTAGTATTTATAACCCGGATTAATTTCCAATTAATACGCAATTTAATTAATTAATCCTAAAAATAAATATAGCCAAAAGTACGGGGTATTACATCTCTCTCCTGTTTCGTTTTTTTATTTTATTTTTATTTTTAGGTTTAAGAGGGCCGGTGCATTTTTGGGGTTAAAATATGTGAGTGTTTTTTTGGGGGTAGTTTAAGAGGCGTGCGTGTTTTTTTTTGTATATTAAGGTTTTGTATTTGTATTTGTAGACTTTTTGTAAAAAGAATGGTTAAACATTTTTTTTAAGGTTCTAAAAGAATGTTTAAACGTTTTTGTTTTACAATCTTTTAAAAGAGTGTTTAAACGTTTTTTTTTTTTTTTGTAAAAAGAATGTTTAAACGCTTTTTTTTACAATCTTTTACAGCAAATGTTTTTTTTTAGTATAGTTATTTTTTACGACATTTACTTTTGTAAAAAATAACATTTGCATCCTTTAAAAAAAAGTACTCTTCTTAAAAATATAAGTAGAGTTATTTTTTTAGTAGAGTTATTTTTTAAAAACTTTGAAAAAAATAACATAATAAAAAAAATAACATTTGTATCTTTTTTGTTTTGTAGAATGGCTCCTAAACTATGTGTCATTTGATTATTTTTCCATATTAGTATTGGTTTACTATGCAATATTGAATCTGGCAACTCTGCCGCGCTTTATTATAACCAATTCTACAATGCAATGCATATTGAATGATGGGTTTGAATGTATATCATTGGTCCACATAGTTAATTTTATTTTTTAAAAATTTTCTATATTTTTCCTGAATTTTTCGCGCTCTCTAAATAGTGTATCTTTGCGTATCGCCCGATATCGTGACCGAGTTGAAAATCGAGTGTCCGATACCGAGACTTTGAACCATGTGCTGTAGTATTTTCCTTTCAACCAACTTGCATAGTCAAGTTGAGCACCTGACCATCTCATGAGTGAGTGGTCATGGGTTTCATTCTTGCCAAAAGCGAGATGGGATGGACATTTGTCCAGTCGTGGTATAAAATGTCTGATTGAAACCCCACCTAGCCGCTTAGCAGTTTCGTTTTCCCTCCGCTGTAGGAACAGGTTAGATTTATCATTTGTACTATAAAGAATATGAGCACTTTCAACTTTCAAGCCTCATTACACTAAAATATATGATAAGTGGCTTTCACTGTTTGTTAAATTGCCCAAGAACAAGTAGCAAAGATTCACTCAAATGTTATAAAATCCCTCCCAACTATTAAGGTGGAGCGGTCTTTTTACTTCAAACACGAGGACCAAAGTATAAAGAAGAAAGAAACTAACCGGCTTACACGAGCCAATTTGATGGCCCCACATGTCGAGCTTTTCTGACTTATTACGACTCCAAATTTAAAATATTATAAATTAAATGATCGAAAATTACAAAGTAAACCCGATAAAATTCAATTAGAACCCTATAAAATACAAAATAAATCCTACAAATACAAAATTATTCTGGAAAAATACGAAGCGCACCGTTAAAAGCTGGGATTTGGATAATCAAGGCTTTTCTTGCAAATCTTATATCCAATACCTTTGGGATAACTCTTTTGTTCCTATATTTGAATCTTCTAAACTGATTTGGGCATTTTAGATTGCTACCAATATCAAGGTATGTGGAAGATCAAGGTGTTTGCTTGCTAGTAGCCCATAGGGTTAATACTTGTTATTTGCTTCAAAGGAGAAGACCATTCATTCACCTTTCTCCGGTGTTGTTTAAGTAATAGTAGCAAAGATACTCCAGATCATGTTCTTATGCATTGCCTGTTCCCAGTTTTTTAATAGACATATGTGCTTAAGGAATGGAATTTGGTGGGGGCCTTACCTTTAAAACCTATGGATTTGTTGCCTTTTGAATTTATAGGATTGGGGGTTGATTCAAAGTTACTTGCCTCTGGAGATGTTAGGTATTGGCTATTGTTAGGTACGTTTGGAATGGGCGAAATAGCAGAATTTTCTAAGACTCAGAAGAGAGTAAGAACTTAAGAAGTGGGTGTGGAGAGAATTGAATTTGTTGCATCACTGTGGGCTTCTTTGCTGTAACCATTTAAAGATACACCTCTGCACCTGATTTGTGTGAGCTGGTTTGGGGTTGTCTTGTAGGGAGTGTAGTAATGTTGGGTTTTTTGCATCAAATATGGGTGACGTGGGGTGCTGTTGTGCAGTGTAGAGTTGTAGAGTTGTGCGATACTGAATATGCAGCATCTTTTTTGTCTCTTGGTTTTGTTTTTGTCGTCATTGTTTTGTGTAGCTCCTTATGTACTTTGGTTGTTTTGTAGATTACTGGTCCACCTTACCTTTGTAATAGTTCCTCCTTTTCAATAAAATTCTCTCGTTCTTGATGATAAAGTATGGGGTTCCTTTTAAAAAAAAATAATAATTACATAATGAAGTTGTTTCTTTACTAAATGCTAAGACCATACACTTTTCCAGTGCTGCATTCCTTCCGTTGCAATTCGATGCACTTTCAATATTTATATTATTGCTTGAGATTGATCACACTGTTATATTTTTCCATGTTTATTTCACTTCGAGCTTTTTTAAATAGAACTTTTGGTATGAAAAGTTGTATTCACAAGTATAAATACTATTAAGATCCTGTAATTATCAAAGGCAGAGCCCCCTACAATTGTGGTCGCAACTTTGAAGAGCTTGTGTCAATTGCTTGAGAAGCAAATTTTCAAGCTAGAATCAATGCGGGTGCTGGTAATTGATGAGGTAAGGGTAATGTAATTTTTGTTTAGTCTTTTTCTTTGTTATTTACATTTACTCACATCCCTTTAACACAGCTGTAGATTTTTATGTTCAAGTTCATTCAGTAGTCAGGGCATTGTAAATAGTTATATTACCCCTTTATCACTGTATCTTCAAAGTTGCTTTCCTTTTAGTTTTTAAAGCATTGCACATACTTGAAAACATAAAACTCTTGCACTAATTAGTCAAAAATCTTATAGAAGTATTTAGGACATTTATGCCATGAAATGTAGCCTTTTTTCTAGGAGATTCATCAGATTATGATATGTATGTCATAATGTCTTGAGGTTGATGAGTGGACATTCAGTCACTAAAAGATAGATATAAGGCATATTTGGCTTTTGTAACTGCATACAACAATTTCATAATTTAATTGTCTTTCCATTGACAACATCAATGGCCTAATAGTCATGATTTTTTTTTGGTTTTCCGTTTTTCTATTTAAGGTCGATTTCATGTTCAATTCTTCGAAAGAAGCTGGTTCTCTTCGAAAGCTTTTGACATCATACTCTTCAAGCCATAGCCGCCAAACTATTTTTGCTAGTGCCTCCATCCCCCAGCACAGACATTTCTTATCTGATTGTATACAGCAGAAGTGGACCAAGGTTGGCTGATAAATATTTTTTTTCCATATTATTATTCGTAACTGGTACAGGTCGTTTTTTATTTGAATACCGTTTCAATTATTCTGGCAGGTAGATGTTGTTCATGTCCATGTAAATCCTACTGCGCCAATGCCGTCATGCCTACATCATAGATTTGTGGTTAGACAATTTTGAAACTTCCCTTATCTTTACGTTGCTTCAGTGTACCTACATCTTTTGGTTGACATTCAGAATAATTATTGACATTATTTATTGTAGTATGCTAATACTTTGTGGGTTGACAGATATGTAGCAAAAAAGAAAGGCATTCGACCTTGCTATCTTTATTACAGTCTGATACACCTCAGTCTGCCATAATTTTTGTTGGTGAGCAGGTTAGTCATCATTCTCGATGTTTTGATTTATTTAGACTAAGTAAACATGGTATTAAAGCAATTGATATTGTCTGAAATAAAATGGCTTCTTGATTCTCGACATAATGTAATTTTATGGTCATTATTAAATAAATAATTAATAAATAGCAGGGAAAATGTACGTAGCGAGTCTTCTAATCTTTTGATTGTGCTGTCAGAAGAATATTAGAGTCTTGCTAGGATTAATCAAGTGAAAGTATTTTGCAGTAGTGTGGAAAAAAGAACTCTGTGTACATGAAAGGAAGAATTATAACGAGTTCCCATTTTAAGAATATATTGAGTACTTGCTCTTTAATATTATGTGAAGTAATTGGAATGAAATTGTAAACTTTTATAGTGTATATTTTCTTTCTCACATATATATAATAATATAATTTATAAACCATGACAAATTTATCTTTTTTACCATGAACTATCTATAGAAGAAAATTGTCATAAAATAAAGATTATCAGTTAGTACCAAGTTGTATGTCTTCAGTATCGTGCTAAAGAGGCAGTCAACGGCGTTTTTACAATATGGATCTTTTGAAGTTATCCAAAACCCAAACTCAATGGAATGATGCGATGTCTAATCTATCTATTTCTTTCTTGATCCATCTCCACATTTATTCAAGTAATCCAAAACCCAAACTCAATGGAATAATGTGATGTCTAATCTACCTGTTTCTTTTTTTTATCCATCTCCACATTAACTCATGCTATCATGTCAGAATATTTGGAAGATAGATGACTCAACAAAGCCTTATCCCAATTACTCGTGGTCGGCTACGTTAATCATGTTTCTCCTTTCCTCTTTGGTTTAGGGCAATAACGTTGTTTAAATCACATGCTCTTAGCTTCTTCTTAAAAAGCTCCTCCAAGTCAATTAGATCTATCTCTTCCCTCAGCGTTACTATTAATTTTAACCAAATCACTCATCCTAACGGGGTATGTATTGGTGTACGTTTGACAGGGTATTTATTGGTGCACAGTTGATGTGCCCAAACCATCTAAGGCGGTTTTCTCTTATTTTATATTGTATATATGCATCCCAAAGGGGATTGCCTAGTGGCGCTCTTACCTCACAACTTGGAGGTCAAGACTTCAAATCCTCTTGGGGCCACTTCCCATAAGACAATCCTGATTGGAGGGTTCAAACATACCTAGGGATTAGTCAGGTTCAAAGAGGCCTGAACACCCGAAAATATAAAAAAATATTCTATTTGTGCTACTTCTACTGCCTCATGACCATGTTCAATTTAATTTTATTCGATTACCTCACAGCCATTTTAACGTGCACATCTCTGCCACACTAAAATTTTGAACATGTTGCTTTTTCTTAAAGCTCTATCGTCGTATATAACATGACTGGTAGGATAGCCATCCTATAAAACTTCTCCCTATTCTCCACTTGACCCACCTGCATTAATTCTATGGGTAACATCACCACTTATATCTCCCTCAGTATGGATCCTATAAAACTTGTCATTTTTACCTCTTTATGATGTTCGAACCTAAATAATGAAAATGATCAATTTTGACCATTTAGAATTAAGTAATGAGATAAGAAAAAGATAAAACAAATAGAAATGGAAGTTAATCGGCTTATTGTCTTGTTTCTATAAGATGTAAGACTTGATGAAAGACATTAGTACTTAAAAGTTATGATGTATCACTCCCCAACACTTGAAGAAATGGCATCAAGGAAACAATCATCCCTTGTATATGAGTTCCCAAGGGCTATGAAGAGAGCCTATTTCTATCTCCCTAGCTTCCCACCCGATTAGAACCCTGTATTGGTTCATAATTGATCCTCATAAAGAAGTTTTCAACACAGGATAAAGTCACAACTACCTCCTTGACAAAGTCCTATTCCTTACTAGCAAGTTACCTAGTA
Organism: Sambucus nigra; assembly: GCA_949130495.1. Taxonomy (NCBI): domain Eukaryota; kingdom Viridiplantae; phylum Streptophyta; class Magnoliopsida; order Dipsacales; family Adoxaceae; genus Sambucus; species Sambucus nigra. The sequence goes on from OX422209.1 coordinate 601,641,244, forward strand.
TGGTGCATTTAACACGAGTGTTGCAAAACAATTAGTGTTTGAATATTAATGCGATTACCTTGATCCAGTCTTCAATCTTAGAACTTTATGTGACTTCTAAGTCATTGACATTTGAAGGATAAACAGTTTTCCAGTTTACTTGTCATTTATGAAGTTCTATTGGTCACAAGATACAGTTAACCCAATTCATTTGAAAGATATGTCGACCATTAATGCTATCATATATAATATGGATTATTATCAGTTTATCTTAACAGTGCTTGTACTAGAGAATTGTTAGGCCATTGTAAAATGTGGATGGCGCAAGCAAATCTTGCTCTAGTTCGAATCTTTTCTTCTTAAGTTTCATGAATCAAAAATATGAGCAAGGGAGAAGAGGGAGATAGAAGGGAGGATAATGGTTATTGTAAGAGCAAGATTTTATAATTGCTCATAGCTTAGTTATTTTGGCGTATCCCATTACAAACCATTGCTACAAACCATATAATACATCCGCATTTGCTTCTACGATCATTTGAAGATATGTTTATGTTAGTGACCGAGCTTCGTGTTCAAGACTCGAGCAGTTGGAATCGGCGCAAACATTTTATGGAGGTATACGAACTTGTAGTTTTGATTTTACTCGGTCAAATTACTCTGGGATGTTTGTTTTTTACTCGAGGCATTTTCTATAAATCGATGTTGAAAATAATTTTTTTATTTTGTTCGTTAAAGCGAGATCATGATATCGTTTATTTTTTTATTTTGTTGTAGTAGTCACTTGGTTCATGCATGTTCCAGTAAGCCTCACTGGGAGCGTAATTGTTGTATTCTTCGAGATCTTAAGGGTACGCTTGTATGCACGGTGGAATTCTAATTCCATGGAATTGGAATTCCTTGGTGTTATAATTCAGTTGTTTGGTTCAAGTATAGAATTCTTTTTGAATTCTAAATCCTTTGTTTGGATCAATTATAAATTCTTTTGGAATTTTAGTAGTTTTGTGAAATGTAAAGAAAAAAAATAATACTTTAAAAAAAGATTTTAATTAAAAAACGGAATAAAATTAAATCACATCACACTTTAACAAGAATTAATAATTGAAGTAGCATTGGTAAAATAAGATAGATAAAAGTTTATCTAAATTTAAGAGATTTAAGAGTACTAAGCACCATCACCATAATGAAAAAAGTCCGCCTAAAACATAAGAAGGCAATACATATTAGAATAATAAATTATCTATTCATCACGTGCCAAGATGCATCAGAAGTCATTGCCTCTTCAGCTCATGTGGAAGATCGGAGAAAGTATTGAATTTCCTTTGATCATTCATTAAAAGATCAATTACTTTTAAGACTTCTGTTTCATTCAAATCCTGAATCTTCGAAACCTCGTCCAATACCATTTGAGTTGTTGCCTTGGAAGGTTTGGAATTAAAGAAGCGATCAAGGGACTCCGCCATGTGCCTGCATTAGACTTTCCTTGTTCATTTTGGACTCGAGATGTATGTGTGGCGTCGTCTTCAAGGGTTATCTCATCCATCCTTCATGTATCTTCTAAGTTATTAGACTCTTCATTATTTGTCATTTTCATATCATCTTCTAATGCTGTTCGAGCACCATTCCCATTAGCATGATCTCGAGCACCATTCCCATTAGCATGATCGTGAGCAAAAATAGAACATAAACTATCCCAATTGTCTATTATAATTTTCCTTCGATATGGGACAACTTTAGGATGAGCCTGAAAATAAATTCAATTTTAAATATTAAAATTAAAGAAAAATTCATCAAAAGAACCACAACATATACTATGAATTATCGCCAAGTATAGGACTTGAAAAATAAGAAAAAAATCCAAAGTAATGAGTATGTTAAAATAAGACTTACAACCACATATGCATTCCACACTCTTTCTTCGACATCAACTCTACCCCCTATCATAATTCCAAGAGAATCCCAATGTTGACAGTATTTGACTTATAACATCATAGTGCTTCTCCCAGGTCTTGGGCGTGATTGAATATTTTGCTTTGTTACAGAAATGTGATGTTCATCCATCATGGTATTTATGGCACTTGTCCATGCAAATTTTCTATCCAATCTATTCTCTTGATTAATTTGATATATAAAGCAAGTGCATAATGTTTTATCCATTGCCAGGGTCCATGAAAAATAGCCTTTCCCCTTCTTACTCGTTTTTCCAACTTGAGAATCAAAATCCATTCCTTTACAACAATCAAATTTAGAATAAACAAACTAATAGTGCCAAATCATAATAAATACACATGAATCAAGTAATCTAAAACCATACGCATTAGTTAAGTAATCTAAAACCATACACATTAATCAAGAAATCTAAAACCATAATTAATCAAGAAATCTAAAACCACCATACGCATTAACCAAGAAATCTAAAACCACAAAAATTTATCAAGCAATATAAAACCATACACATTAATAAATTAATCTAAAATCAAGTTATGACTAGAAAAGTAAGCCAAATGAGAAATTTATTCCCGATGCTGCCTAATTCGGCAATCAAGAAACATTGCTTTTACTTATGCATCCCTCTTTTGCGTCCACTCCCTAGTCGTTTGCACATGCCTAATACGATTTGTATTGGCTACACCATGGTTATTCATCACATCCTCCTCTTCTCATCTATGCAATCTTCATCACTTTCTTTTGGCACTTCATTACGTAAATCCCCATCTACCATATCCAATAACAGATCATTTGGTTTCTCCATTCGTATAAGATTGTGGAGGATGGCATAAGCATTTATAATTCTCACATGAGTTTTCACCTCAAAGAAAGAATCAGATCTAAGAATATCCCATCGTTTCTTAAGAAGTCCGAAGGCTCTTTCAATTACATTTCTAGCAATTTAATGACGAAGGTTAAATAGCTCCTTGTATGTTTGCAAGTTATTTCCCACTTTTTGACCACTCATTAAGATGATAACGCGTGCCTCTATAAGGTGTCAAAAAATCAGGTCCATTTGTAAATCCATCATCAATAAGGTAATATTTACCTACATTAAAAGATCAATTTATTTTTTAACCAATGAAGAAAATAGATAAATAAAAAGAAGAAAAATTATTACAACTCAACTCAACTCAACAAAGCCTTTTCCCAATTATTTGGGGTCGGCTACATGAATCCTATTTTTCCATTCCATTCTGCCCAGTGCAATATCTTCGGTTAAACCACATGACATCATGTCCTTTTTTATAATATCCCACCAAGTCAATTTAGGCCTACCTCTACCCCTTGTGTGTTACCATCAATACTAACTAAATCACTCTTCCTGACAGGAGCATCCATTGGTCTATGCTTGACCTGTCCAAACCATTTAAGTCGATTTTCTCTCAATTTATTTTATATAGGAGCTACTTTTACCGTTTCACAAATTTGTTCATTTTTAATTTTATCCTTTCGAGTTTGACCTCAAATCCATCTTAGCATTCGCATCTCCGCCACACTTATTTTCTGCACATTTTGTTTCTTGGTTGCCCAATACTCTGTCCCATATAACATGGTGGGTCTAATGGCCGTCCTATAAAATTTACCTTTTAACTTCAAAGGTATACGCCTATCACACAAAACGCCGGTAGCACTTTTCCACTTAACCTAACCTGTTATAATCTTAAGAGTAACATCATCACTAATATCTCCATCTTTTTGGATAATCGATCATAAATAACGAAAATGATCGTTTCTAGGTATCTCTTGACCTTCCAATTTCACCATATCTCCATTTGTACTCCTATTACTACTAAAATTGCACTGCACATATTCTGTTTTAGTTCTGCTTATTTTAAATCCTCATGTTTCTAAAGTTTCTCTCTACAATTCCAACTTAGCATTAATCCCTGTCTTAGTCTCATCCACTAAAACAATATCATCTGCAAATATCATACACCATGGCATCTCATCTTGTATTTGTCCAGTCAACTCATCCATAACAACAACAAAGAGATAAGGACTTAATGCTGAAACTTGGTGTAGAACTACCGTAATACATATCCTTGATCCCATCAATATATCTGCAAGTCACTCCTCGTTTATGTAGAACCCACCATATTATATCTTTGGGTATCCTATCATACGCCTTCTCCAAATCTATAAAAATCATATGAAGATCCTAATTTTTCTCCCTATACCTTTCCATTTTCTCCTCAATAAATAGATTGCTTCCATTGTTGACCTCCCAGGCATAAATCCAAATTGATTCTCAGATACTGTTGTCTTTAATCTCAATCTATATTCAATCACTTCCTCCCAAAGTTTCATTGTATGACTCATTAACTTAATACCACGATAATTTGAACAACTTTGTATATCCCCTTTATTTTTATAAATAGGTACTAAAACACTTTTTCTCCATTTATCGGGCATTCTATTAGTCATTAAAATTCCATTGAATAATTTTGTAAGCCATGATACTCCATCCTCCCCTAAGCACTTCCAAACCTCAATAGGGATACCATCTGGTCCTAAAGCCATCCCTGTTTTCATTTTTTTTAGAGCAATCCTGACCTCTGTTGTCCTAATTTTGCGAAAAAAAAATATTTTCTTGAGTCTCCCTAAGTTCCTCTATATCTAATCTACTCCCATTATTTCCATTTAATAACCTCTCAAAGTAGTTTTTCCATCTTTCCATAATTTCATCATCTTTGACTAGGACTCTCGAATCATCACTTTTGATACACTTAACGTTATTAAAATCTTTTGTTTTCCTGTCCCTAAGTTTAACAAGCTTATAAATACTTTTTTCCCCTTCTCGTGTACCTAATTTTGTATAAAGATCATCATACACTTTTAACTTAGCCTCTCTTACCACTTTCTTAACTTCCTTTTTAGCCCATTTATATTTCTCAAAATTTTCTTCATTTCTATTTGTTTGCCATGTTTTAAAGCACTCCCTTTTAATTTTTACTATATTTTGTACTTCTTCATTCTACCACTAAAAGTTTCTTTAGACTGTGGCCCTTTGATTCTCCAAGATTTTTTTTTGATATTATCCTAATGCATGTGGCCATCTTATTCCACATTATGTTAGTCTCTTCTTCAGTATTCCATGTTGCTTCATTTAATAATTTATCTTTAAATAGTTCATATTTCTCTCCTTTTAAGTTCCACTATCTAGTTCGTGGGTTAATCTTCACTTTTCGTACTCGTGATTGATTTTTAATATTTATATCCAACACCATTATCCTATGTTGTGAGGTTAAGCTCTCTCCCGGGATAACCTTACAATCTTTACACGTTAATCGGTCTCCTTTTCTAGTGATGAAAAAATCTATTTGGCTCTTATGCGTTCCACTTTTATAAGTTATCAAGTGTTCAAGCCTCTTTTTAAAACATGTATTAACTAGTACAAAATCATAAGCCTTCGCAAAATCTAAGATAGGCTCTCCCCCGTCGTTCCTATCTCCAAAATCATATCCTCCATGCACTATCTCATATCCTACACGATCTTCTCCTACATGGCCATTAAAATTATCCCCTATATAGATTTTCTCACCTACGGGTATTTCTTGAATTAGTACATCCATTTGTTCCCAAAATTGTACTTTAGTGTGCTCATATAATCCTACTTGAGGTGCATAAGCACTAACAATATTAATTATGTTTTCACCTAATACCAATTTTACAAGTATAAGTCTATCACCTTTCCTAATAACAGTTACGATATCGTCCTTAAAGTTCTTATCTACTATTATTCCAACTCCGTTCTTATTTCTATGTTTTCCTGTATAATAAAATTATAATAAATTTAAATCCTGTATTTTCTATTTCTTTAGCTTTCTCACCTACCCATTAAGTTTCTTGTAAACAAGCTATGTTAAGTTTTCTTCTTATCATGGTATCTACCAACTCCATTCCTTTTCCTGTCATAGTCCCTATGTCCCAAGTCGCTAACCTAAGTCTAGTATCCTTGACTAGCTTCTTTACCCGTACACGTCCAGCTTGTTGCAGGAACCCTTGCGTATTTATCGTTGCATCCGGGAGTTGATGCGACGCCCCTTGCCTATTTTTCGAGACACCCGGTGGCAGGCGCAACGTCATTTGCTTATTTTTCGAGACACCCGGTGGCAGGCGCAACGCATCGCTTAAAATAGGATGTGTACCGTTTGGAATAATTAATGCATTTTGTCTTTGCCAGTGCATCTCATAAAACTCTACCATCTGCAGCTAGGGTTGCAACGGGTACGGTATGGTCGGTAACGACCCCTTACCAATACCAAAATCTAAATGGTAAAACTGTACCGTGCCAATTTACCGGCCGACACATCAAAACCAAAACCAAAACCAAACCGGCCGTTTTTTCGGTTTTTTCGGTATTTTTGTTTTTTTTTGGTTTCGGTAATTTCGGTTTCAATTCGTTTTTTTTCCGGTAAATACCAGAATTTCAAATCGGTTTATGCATTCTGTAAATTTGGTATATATTGTATTATGATTCCGGTAAAATTTTAAACTCATTTAATTGGTTAAATGCATTACTTGAAACTAAAATATAATACAAATTGCACTGAAAAACGCAACACAAGAACAAAAATGCAATAGCTATTATTCCGGCCAAGGCTAACTGGTATTATTCTGCCCAAAAACGCAACACAAGAACAAAAAGGCAACAAGTATTATTCCGGCCACAAACGCAACAGCTACAACTTTGAATAAGGAAGAAAAAAAGAGATATAAACATAGTTTGCATTGATTTGGGTTGGGAAAAAGAAGAAGTTACCTTGTGCTTTGGAGAGAGAGATTTCTGGTTTGTTGTGTGTGCGAGCGACTGATTTTTGTGTTTAAGTTTAGGGTTTGGTGGCATTTATAATAAGGGAAATGAATGGATGAGATTAGTTTAAAAAATGAAGGTTCTTGATAATTGGGCATATATATTTTTTTAAATGTAATTTTTATTCGGTAATTGATATGGTAATATGTGGTAATAATAAATCGGTTTTTTATATCTAAAAAAAACCAAAACCAACCAAATTTTTTACGGTATTTTCGGTTTCGGTAAAATCGGTTTTCGGTATTTCATAATATGAAACCAAAACCATTTTTCTTAGGTCCAAAATGGTACGGTACGGTAAAAACCCATACCGGTTGCACCCCTATCCGCAACCGACCCTTCCCACCCAACCCTTCCCACCCAGGTAAAACATAAGTGAATTTCAAATCACGAGAACAAACTCTTAACACACTTATCGCATTAAAACTCTTCATATTTCGATATCTTCCTTCATCCTGAAAAGGAATTATAATGGGAACGTATATCCCGTCTAAGGCTCCAAGTGATGTAAATAACATCAAATGGGGAATAAGACGAAGATATCTCTCGTCATAACTCTCTTTCATAAAATCTCAATTAGGTAGTTAGCCTCAAATGAGGCTACAAGGTGAGTATTTATAAGGGGAAGGTAGCTTAGGCTCTAAAAAAAAGATTTAATTACAAGTATACCCCTAAGAGCCTATACTACTCCCACCACTAAATACTAAAGCAAAAAGAAAATACAATGACATAACAGTAAAGGAAAATAACAAAGAAAATAAAAATACTACAAAGCTCAAAAATGACAAATATGCCCCTGATCCACATCATTCTCCCCCTTGAAAAGTGTTCGTCCTCGAACTCAAAGGGAAGATCCTCGGTATTGCCGATACCGCCTTCCAAGATGGTGATAAGAACATGCTGTAGTGCGGTTTCCTTTGTATCATCCAGGTACTCAGGTCCTCTAGAATTAAGAAGAGCTCGGTTCCGTGGCAAGCCCTGTGTCCAACCACTCCACAATTGTAGCATTTGAAGTTCATCGGATGCGAAGATGGAGGAGGCAGGGCAGTAGTAGCCAGTGTCACTAAAGAAGTGGCGGGAGCAGGAGTACTGGAGGGAGCTGGTGGAGTAGGAGTGGTAGTGGAGCGCGCGCGAGCAGGTGGAGCGGTCTGATGGAAGGTTTCCACCTTTGTGGCATACTCAACTGCCTTCACAAAGGTGGTGATGTCACGCAAAGCAAGGTCTCTTTGAATGTAACCTTGTAGGCCTTGGATGTAGCGGTTAGGCCTCTACTCCTCTCCTCTGTCTCTCCTAATTAAACGCGAGTATACAAAATTTGAAACCACTTCGTATAGTCCAAAACAGAGGTGCCTTGTTTGAGGGCTTGAACACAAAGAGAGATCTCGCTCATATATAGCAAGAACCAAAGTAACCATCATCTCAGCACGCAACTCGACCCATGACTGAATGGATGGCTGACCTCAATGGTCCCGCGCTGCTCCAGATCGTGCCACCACACACTATCATAACCTTGGAATTTAGTCGCCGTTAAAAGGACATAACGGTGACCGCTCAAACGCTTGTACTCAAAGATGCGCTTTAGCGTAGCGATCCAGTCGATCACCGCAGCCGACTGAAAATGACCATCAAACATCGGTACATCTACTCGGATATTTCCCTGCATGCTCCGAGAAAGCATTTGTAAGGGCATGCGGGCAATGGAATCGCCTCCTTTAAAGGCTAAGTCATTCCTGTCAACTATGTCATCGCCCAGAGGATCCTCAATCAGGACCCTACGATGCTGCTTCCAAGGTGGTGGACGAATAGAAACTGGAGCAGGAGGTGGAGCCTCAAGTGGTGCTGGAGGTGGAACATGCGGTGGTATTGCCGTCACAAAAGGGGCGGGTGATGGTGCTGAAGTCATAGGCTATCTCAAGGGGTACTGATCCATCTGCTGTCCCCTCTCGTAGCAAAGAACATAGTGCCGCTCAGAAATAGGCACATAAGGGGTGACCTTTGGACTCAGAGTCGAAAGGTGACATGTCCGTGCGCTAATTTGTCGGCGGAGGGGGCTCAAACTCGGGGATGGACTAGGGTCGAGGGGACGGCGGCCCATCATAATGAGGGTGACCGAGCCAATTCTGCACTCGCCCAAGGGTATCCACGGGAGTGGAGTGTGCTGAATGGGTGTCCCAAACTGAGTGAGGGTGGGGAACGTGCCCTTGATGTCCAGGAGGGGGAAGGAATGTATGTAGTAGGGGTGGGGCGGAAGCGCGGTGAAGTAAGTATGGGGATGGTGGTGTGGGTCGATAGAGGTGGGTAGGCCGGGGGGATGGAAGAAAAATAACGGGGGTCCTCTGGGGATGGTGACAGGGTATGTAGACACATGGTTGAGGTGTGGGTCATAATGGGAGGCAATAGGAGTGGGATTTAGGGTTTGTGGAGGCAAATGGGTAGGGTGGAGAACTCGGGGTGGTGGGAGGTGGGGAGATGGTGGCTGATGGGTAAATAAATTTGGGTCGGGTGGCGGAGGAGGGCTGTTATGTGGTTGGAGGCTAGGGTTCAAGGCTCGGGTGGTCAGGTTTTGACTGGATCTGTGCAACCCGGGGGGCCGTGACCCAAGGGCGGTGGTGGAGGGTTTGGCCGACCTCTTTCGGTGTTGTAGAGAGGACAGCCGGGATGCCCACCTGGGTTAGAGTGTAGATCGGGTAGTACCGAAGGGGTGAGGGCTTGAGGGCAGTAGTTACTGAGGTTTTCGGCTGCCGGTGTGGGCTGAGAGGATTCCGGTCGCCGGGGGAGGGTTCCAACCAAGGTAGGAAGGGGCAGTGACTGTTCTGATGACTCCCTTAGAGTCGGTGTGGGGTCCAGTCCCCTCGGGGGAAACTAGATGGTTGTTCGGCGCCGGCCAGGCCTTTGTGGTCGTTCAATACCGTTCTCGTGCCTGGGTGAGTATCCGGCGGTTTGCTGCCTTCGCCGCCGCCTCTGGCCACCACGGGATCAGTGGTTGTCGGACTAGGGCTTGTTGGGACATTTTTTTTTGGTAAGGGGTTTGAATGAGTGGAGATAGATGTGTTAGGGATCGAGTTTTGAGTGGGAGTGGGAGCGGGTCGTGGTGGAATCCGGTGGCGGGAGGCGAGCATTGAAGGCATCCATCCGGGCCACTAGATGGTTCAATACCTCCTCAAATCGGTAGGTGCGAGCGTCCACGGGGGAATATCTCCTCTTAGGACCCAATTGTTGTTGTCTACGATTTTTGTGTTTTTTTACAGCAAAAACAATAACGGCGGAGTCAACGAGGTTCTGATACCAATTGACGTAAATAACGTCAAATGGAAGACAAGATGAAGATATCTCTCGTCTCAACTCTCTTTCATATAATCTCAAATAGGTAGACTGCTTCAAATGAGGCTACAAGGTGAGTATTTATAGGGGGAAGATAGCTTAGGCTCTAAGTAAATAATCTAATTACTAGTATACCCCTAAGAGCCTTTACTACTCCCACCTCTGAATACTAAAGCAAAAAGAAAATACAATGACATAACAAAATAAAAGAAAATAACAAAAAGAAAATAAAAATACTATAAAGCCCTATAATGACTAATTTGCTCCTGTACCCATCATCAAGGCAATTCTCAAATCATTCTCACTTTTCATCTTCATAACCTTCAATTTCTTTTTCGGTCTGGACCAAATACTAGCTCCCTAGTTTGATTATAGCACGCAATGCTGCATTAAAATGTTAACTAACTGGCTTCCCGAGCGGATAAATTGAAACTTGACAATCTGATTCTTTAGGTTATGTCCAAGGCTCTAAGCACATATAAAAATATAGCCACAACTTTTATCCGAACATGAGGCGTTTAACGTAATAAATTTTTATCACGTAATTTATTACATAAACTATTAAACGCATCTATGCCAAGACGCAATTGCTCTCTACAAGTTGTATCACTTCCATAACAAAGTCTTCTCAAATCTCTCTCTCTTGCATTTCTCAAATCTTCGAAAGGCTCCTTCAATAAATGTATTTTATGCCACCACACCGCACTTGTCGCCGAAATAACTATATCATAACCCACAATTATTTTTCTTTTCTTTTTCTCTAACGTCATTTTCATTTCTATCCAAGTCGTGAATCCCCAACATACAACGATCCATTTTCTGATTTGATTTACACATTTAATCATGTTACCAATGCATACATAAAAAATTATATAACAATACATACATACAAAAAATTATATAACAAATGTAGTGGTTTGAGTTGAATTCAAAGTAGTGATTTATATGTATCATATAAGTTAGATTTGAGTTGAATTCAAATCAGAAAATGTACAGCCCTACAATTATAAATAAATCAGAAAATGTACAGTCCTATAATTATCTATAATCATCTCAAATCACTACATTTATTTATAATTTTTTAAGAAATATCTTTAATTATTAACAATTATATAAATAACTACATTTTATAAATTATATGAATATATAAACAATTGCAAAAAAATTCTAAATTCATAACAAATAATATTACAAGGACTGTACATATTTGACTTATAACATCATAATTCATGTTGATGAAGTAAACAACAATCGATTATAAAAACATTTGATGATAATTCATGTGTACTTATACCATGATTTGGGACTGTACATCGTATTTGACTTGTAAGATCATATTTTAACATCATAGTTCATTGCACATGATTGGGATTGTACATCAAAAGTAAACAGCAAAAAAAAAAAAAAAAATCGATCTGAGATTTGACCGGGAAAATAATCGATTCATCACGCTGGAAAAATATATGATGATTGAGATTTGGTCGGCCGAAAAAATATATGATAATGAGATTTGGCCAAACATCTGACAACCATATTTATGTATATATATGTATATACATACATATAAAACAATCGGAGATAAACGACCGGAGATCCGAGATCTCTAAAATATGTATGTAATATATATATATATACAGGGGCGGATGCATATGGGGACCAAGGGGCGCCTTGGCCCCGGTTCAATTTTTGAAAAAAATAAATAAATATATATGTATATTTTTTTGGTAAAATTTTAAATTTTAAGGTAAAACTCTAATTATATTCAAAACTGAGGGTGTAAGATTGTAATTAGTTAAAAATCTAAACCTTGTCAAATTTTTGTAATTTGTGTCCCAAACATATATGCCCCCCCAAAACTCGAAACATATAATTTGTAGTGAATTTGGATGAACTATAATTTGTATAAAACTCGAAATAACCCAAAAAAAAATCGTCTTGGGGGCTCCCGACCCCCCGGCACCACTCGAAACTTTGGCCCCGGTTGACCAAAAATCCTGAATCATCCACTGTGTATATATATGAGGAAGGCTCACCTACATCACACCTAATTCTAGGCCCTAGTATTTTTTTTTTCAAATTTTATATTTTTCCTTTGAAATTAACCTTCCAATCAACTCATATGCCAAAAATTAGGTTAAAATACATTTTGTAGCTATTTTTAAAAAATTCACAAAAAACTGCTGGCATAAATAAGTTATTTTTAGCAGTTTTTGTGGGTTTTTTAAAAATAGCTACAAAATGTATTTTGATATAATTTTTTGCATATGGGTTGATTGGAAGGTTAATTTCAAGGGAAAATATATAAATTTTCAAAAAAAAAGTTTTTTAGGGCCTAGAATTAGGCGTGATGCATGGGTGATGTATAGAGCATGATGTACTATAGCCTGGCTTATATATATAAACGACAGGAGAGAGGGTTGGTTGTCGGAGAACATCTAGCTGTGGGAGGAGAGAGGATTTGTTTGTGTGTGTAGTTTGGTTTTGAGTGTGTGTCCCGATTTGAATTCCAAATGGATTTGGATTTCAGAATCTCTACAAAATGAAATGGAATTGGGCCTAACAGAATTATAAATAAATGGGCTTTTTTATGTACCAAACAAAAGAATTGTAATTCGGCATCTCAATTCCAATTCCAAGGCTTGGAATTGGGCTGCCAAACAGACCCTAAGGGTGCTCCAGGTAGAGGTTTACTGTACAAGCCACCATCTGCTATTTCTGTTTTTTTTCCTTCTTCAGGTTATTGTATGTTTGCTATTGGTAATTTACTTGGCAAAGTAAAAAGCATAATGTGGTGGCGAGATGTCATACGGCATGTGAGATGTTGTGGGTCCATTCTTTACTCCGTATTAAGAGTATTTTTGTTTTTTCCCCTATGACGATGTATTTTGGTAATTAGACAACTATGTTCATGGCTCGCAATCCATTTATATGAACAAACCAAGCACATCTAGGTGGATTTTTTTTAATAGGGACCTTGTTATACGAAAGCAGATTGCTACCGAGAGAGCAACTAGGTGATATCTTCACTAAGTCAGTCATTAGCTTGGTTATCCTTTAGTAATTTGTGTTCCAAGCCGGGCACATTTGATCTTTATGCTCCACGTTGAGGGGGAGTGATATTGATGTGAATAAGCGCCTTTTCGTCATTTTTAGTATTTCTTCTATTATTAATATTCATTGTATTTTTCCTTTTGTTTAGTATTTAGAGGAAGGTTAATTGGCACTTAAGGGCATAATTCTAATTAGGTTCTTAGCTTAGAGGCCAAACAACCTCCTTCCTATAAATACTCTTTTGTAGCCTCATTTGAGGCATTCTTCCATATTTTGAGTAGAGAGAGTTTGAGAGAGATTTATCTTTTCTTGCTCCCATTTGACGTCATTTACGTCAATTGGTATCTGAGCTTAGTCGCTCCACCGTTGGTTGTTGTAAAACAAAAACTTGTAAACAACGTCTCGTGGGTCTAAGAAAGATGAACACCTCCGCGTCAAACCCTTTCGATCAAATCATAAAAGCCCTTGACCTATTGAAGGTCCAAATGGATGAGATGAATGCGCGAAATCCACCACCGGTAACCACCACGGACCGCCTCCACACCGCCTCGGTAATATCTCAAAACCCTAACCGTAATTCCCCCAAATCAACCCATTCTACACCCCTATCACAACAAAACCCTAATTGTGCAAACCCTAACCCCAATTGCAATCAAGAAAGCACCACCACTGAGGATGGCGCCCCACCACCACAAACCACCAGCCGGACCACAGAAAAAAGTCCAAAACCATTCCTATCGATCCGAAACTACCCATTCTCCCGCCGAATCCTCACGACGATCCCTCCGGAGTCCAAAGCTAGCCCGTCTCTGCCCAGCGTGGCCGAAATCTGTCGGAACTCATCTCCCGCCCTCTGGATACTCACTGCGAAGCAGGATGGTACAAGTCCAAGGCTAAACGACCTATATCCTGCTGTCGATAGCCCCAGCCGAGCCCACTGGACTGATCCGCCCTCCCCGATGGTTTGACGCACTCCCCGAAGGCCCACAGGTGCATCCGATTCAACAAGATACTTTTTCGGACAACCCTTCTCCAAGTTGTATTCAAACGGTACCACCCATGATTGGAACGTACTCCCCAACTCTCGTCGAGATGATCTGTGACATTCGGCACGCCAAGAATTCCAATCCAACTCATCCCCAATCAAAGGTAACCATTCCGGTAACAAATGAGCCCTCCATGCATCTTAACCCAAATCTTGAACCCCAAATCCTAGAATTTCAATCTTCCCACATTTCCACTACCCTCACCCTCCAAAATTCGCGCACTCCTCCTACATACCCTCCTCCACCACCCAACATATCAACACCACTATGTATCCTCACCACACCTTCCTCCACTCCGAATTCTTGTTCCCTCTCACTCAACACCACAAAACCCGCACAACTACCCTTTACCTTCCGTCTTTATTTACCCTCGGCACCACCCGCAAAAGCACCTCGAACCTTCCCATCTTCTCCCCATACCCTCCGCTCCATTCGTTATCACACCTTCACCCACCCCATTTTACCTTCCCCACGCTTCCGCCCCACCAATTCTCCATACTTCACCCCCACCCGGTCACTCGACACATGTACCGCACCATCAGTCTACATGGGATGCCCGTTCTGTTCATTCCGCACCCGTCGACTCCCATGAGCGGGTACGGGAGTGGATTAGTTTACCCCCGCACGATGGCCCCCCTTCACCCCGACCACACTCCGCTCCAGAATTTGAGCCACCCCCTCCTACGGAGTGGCGCACTGACACCTCTCCTTTTGACTCTCTGGTCTGAAGGTTACTCCCTATGTACCTCTCTCCGAGCGCCATTGCCTTTTGTGTTATCAAAAAGGATACCAGATGAACCACTACGCCTACCGCCAGCCGTTGGTCCCAGCTCCACCTCCTTCCCCTCCACGAGTGACCATTCCACCTCATACTCTCGCACCACCCGCCCATTACCACCAGCAGTTCCTGCCCCTCCTCATCCACCGCCTCAGGGACACCCACAACGCGCCTTACTTCCCGAGCCTCCGCCAGACGATGATGATCTAGATGAGGATGCCCTGTAGGGTGTTGATGCCATTACACAGTTGGCGCTTCAGTTACTCACGAGGAGCATGCAAGGTGACATTCGGGTCGATATCCCGATGTTTGACGGTCATCTACAATCCGATGCCATTGTTGATTGGCTTGTCACCATGGAGCGGATATTTGAGTACAAGCGACTGAAAGATCGCCGTTGTGTCTTGCTAGCGGCTACTAAATTTCAGGGCTATGCGAGTGTTTAGTGGAATGACTTGGAGTAGCGCCGTGTTCTTGTGGGTCAACCTCCTATCCAGACTTGGGCCGAGCTTCGTGACCAACTGATGTCAACCTTTGTTCCTGCCACCTACGAGCATGGCTTTTTCTTGCGAGTCCAGTCTCTTCGGCAGGACACCACAGTTTTGGACTACACCGAGCGCTTTCAGCTTCTTTGTACTCGTGCCCGCCTCGGTGAGAGCGAGGAATGGAGCATTAATCGGTATATCCACGGCCTTCAGAGCTATATACAGTGCGACCTCGCTTTACGTGATGGCACCTCCTTTACTAAGGCGGTAGAGTATGCCACTAAAGTTGAGTCCTTCCATCAGGTTGCTTCTCCTCCCCGTGGTCGTTCCACGACAACTCCTCCAGCACCAGTGACTTCTGCTCCTCCTATGACTCCGTCTACTGCAGCTACTTCTACTCACACGGTTCCTTCTCCTGCACCCACTCATCCTAGCACATTCAAATGCTACAACTGGGGGGGTGATTGGTCATCGAGCATCAGATTGTTCCCTTCCTCGTCGTCGCGCTCTCCTAGCTTCGGGAGTACCTGAGTTTCTTGAGGAGGTACTGGAGATCCCACCCCATCCAGCTCTCATTACTATCCTCGATCGTGACACTGAAGGCCTTCCCCTCTGGGTTCGAGGACGAACTCTTTCAGGGGGAGCCTAGTTGTTAAAGGCGCGCCTACGCTCCAAGCTCACCAAGTCCCAGCATTGGCGCATCACCTCACGTCACGCAAGGCCCCTTTAACAAGGCACGCGCCTTGTGCGCCTAGGCTCTAGGCTCAATGTGCGCCTAAGGCGCACCTTGTTAAATTTTTTCTAGAAAATGCCCCCAATACAAGAATGAATCAATTAATACGTTGACATTTTGTATTTTCCAATGAAATATAGAGAATTGAACCATTTTCCACCCAAAAACTAACCAAAAGTCGAGCATAAGTTGTGGTCAAACTTGATCTTTCTTACTAGTCGCTACTTGGGCAAAAGAAACCCAAAGTCCAACATTATTGAATCTCCTATTGATTTTAATTTTTCTTTTCACATATTGGAGTACATTTGTTATAAATATATTAATATCTTTGCTTTTGTTGGTTATTTGATAATCAAAATGTTCAATGAATTTTGATATTTGATTATATGTTTTTTTTCCACATGGTATATTAGATATATCTTCTTATTTGTCACTTTATAACCTTGTATAATAGTAATGCGTGCTATATTTTAAATTTTGAATCATAAAATAATCTTATTATTATAGATATACAATTTTTGTCTTGTATAATGTGCGCCTCACTTCGATCAGGTGTGCGCCCTTCCTTGCGCCTAGGCTCTAGGGAGGCATTGGTGCCTTGCGCCTTAAATGACTATGAGTGATGTGAATAAGGGTCATTTTTGTCATTATTAATATTTCTTCTATTTTTAGTGATCATTGTATTTTTCCTTTTGTTTAGTATTTAGAGGAAGGAAGATTAATTGACACTTAAGGGCATAATTGTAATTAGATTCTTAGCTTAGAGGTCAAGCAACCTCCTTCCTATAAATACTCTTTTGTAGCCTCATTTGATGCATTCTTCCATATTTTGATATATAGATTAGAGAGTTTGAGAGAGATTTATCTTTTCTTGCTCCCATTTGACGTCGTTTACTTCAGATGTTGTAATATTCTAGGACTTCTTTCATTAAGTATATAATTCTGATGTGTGTGTATCAGAAGATGCAACCACCTATTTTCCCCCCATTTCTCTTTCCTTCTTTCTTGTCTTGTTAAAACCTTCGTAGCAATATTCAAGCTGCTTTTTTCACTATATTGAATGATCTATGTTTGTTTCTAATCAAACTAAAATAAAAATATGTCGCTTCTTTGGTAAGTTAAAAGTTGAAATCTCTGGTAGATTGACATCATCTATCAATTTCAATATATAATGCAGTCTGAAAAGTCCAAGAAGGCTGGAAATGCTCCACCAACAACTCTTTTAATTGATATTTTGAAGAGTTCACATGCGGGATTTTCAGACATTATTCTTTTGGAGGAAGGCATAAATTTTAACTTACGAGCAGCTTCCTTATCTGTAAGTATTGATCAGTTTTCTCTCACACAGGCGTGCCTCATTTTTCCGAGCATTTTCATTTCCATGTCTGTACGATCTATTCATTTTAATTACTTCCTTTATTCCTTGAATTTAGGAATTAAGACACGGAGGCGGCTATCTTCTTGTGGCAACAGATATAGCAGCTAGAGGGGTTGACCTGCCTGAGACTACCCATATATACAACTTTGATTTACCAAAAAATGCGGTAAATTATCTTCATCGAGCTGGAAGGACAGGTAGGAAACCATTCTCAGACAATAAATGTATTGTTTCCAGCATTATAACGTCAGAAGAACGTTTTGTGTTGCGGAGATTTGAAAATGAATTGATGTTTCATTGTGAAGAGTTGTTTTTGTAGATTTTATATTAATATGAGTTTTATACAAGATTTGGTTCAGTATCTGTATTCCCACTTCTGTTTGCGCATTTCATTCTCCTGCTTTGCCTTTCTGTCTCTCTACTTCATATATGCACCTTTTTTTTTCCAACAAATTTTTATCCATTCTACTTCACTGGGATCTTGAACTTGTGCAGAACAGAAATGGATGTTTGATTTTCAAATACAAATCTGTCCTGGGATTTCTGAGATCTTACAATTGCTTTTTCTTGTTCATTAATGATGCAGGAGCGTCGTGCACACTTGCATTGTCTTATTGTTATTTTTGTTACTTTTTATTTTATTAGTCCTTTCAGCTGTCGTAGCATTTTGTTATGTTTTTAAGAGAGCCATTTTGTTACGCTTGTAAGGGTGTATTTGTATTTTGTCAGTCCGTAGCATATAAAGGGACCTTACTAGCCTTTTTGGAACGCTATCATCATTTTGGTAGCCAGAAGAACTGAGAGAGAAAACCCCAAACTTGTTATTTGTGCATAAGTGCACGTGATTGGAGTATTCCATTGCGATTTACATCAAAATTGGTGTCAGAGCTTGAATACGGGCAAAATGTTGGATTCAACATGTTTTGATTGAGATGAGGGCTGACGAGGAGTAGCACAACCAATGAGGCCGTGTTTAGTGTGGCCAGCACCGCCCGAGGCTGCCGACTTTGCACGGAGCTTAGCGAGATTGTCTCTATCGCCGTAGGGGAAGACCATCAAACTCCCACAGTTGCCACCACCTATGAACTCTATCCCCTAGGAAGTACATGCACTCTTGTGAAGGAGACGAGTCAGTGTCAGACCTTTATTCCTGTGTTAATTAAATATAAAATTAACATGTGTATTCGGTTGTCTGTTTTCATGTGTCTAACTTAACGTACAAGATTAGAAGTACACAAGTTAATTTATGGCATCGTTTTCTTTACTATTTTTTCCTCTTCAATTCTTTTCTAAAGATCATGTATTCCCAGTGAATTATTTTTGGTCTTTGTTCCACATTACAACCTTATAATATTAGATGAACTTGTCATAAACATATATTTGTCATCGCACTTCTCTCTCTCTCTCTCTCTGATCACGGACACCTTAATTAAAAAATTACACGTTAATAAAAAAATTATAATATATATATAATTTTTTAATTAACGTATCCGTGATCCTCGTGTTAAGAACTTTTCCTATCTGCGTGTTCCTGTTGTGTCTTCCCCATGTCCCATGCCCATCTCGATGCTTCATAGCCTATCCCCAACCCTGCTAACCTGTCACAGGTTGATCGACATTACTCCAAACCCAAACCATCATATTCCCATGTGAACTCCCCTTGTGCAGAGTTCATCTCACATAGCCTCAAATTCACCGTCCGGTGTGACCTATGACGCCCAACCACACCCATTTTCATGGATTAGCTAGTTTTTATTGACGCTGCATGCATACATTCAGTTCTTTGACGAATCTGATTACAACATTGATGAGCTCCAACATGTTGGAATTTCATTGGACTGATGAGGCTGACTGCGTCCCAGCTCATCAAGCCCCACTCCAGTGTTAGATTTCCCATATTTCACCCCCTGCAATGCATACACAACCGGTGTCAGGACAATCTTAAGTCAATATGGGAGGCCAATGACATTTTCTGCCAAAACCTTTTGGGGTCTGTTTTCCGTTCTTCCACGTATGATCTTGAGTTCTACACAATCGTTCACGCCGTGTGACACTACCATGAGTGTTTGATGTAGTGGGACTTAATTATAGATTTGATCACGGCGCTGATGCTGGATGGGCATGAAAGATGGAATAAGATAGATAAGAGAAAGGGAGAGAAGATGCCCAAAGGCCACACAAATCTCATAAATACAATTCATAATTCAAACTCTGAATAATAAAAGACTAATTTTAATTCATAAGAAGTATATAAATCCTTATAACTAACGGATACATACCAATTAATAATTGTCCTAAATTGGGATAAATAATATCCACTTTAAAACTAAATAACAAAATAAATAATAATACTAGTAGAAATAAAAATTCCCTGCAATTTTTCAACATCATTCTCCCCAACATTTAAAAAAAACTTGACCTCGAGTTTTATAATGGGTAAGAATAAACACCGATAAGCTTTTTTGTCTTATCCAAGGAAGCTTGGAATCTCAGGGAGGGTTTGAAGTTGAACTGGTGTAGTGGAAGCATCAATCTTAACAAAAAAATATCGCATGTTAGGACTGATGAAATCAATGTGTTGAACCTCAATCGCAACTTTTGGTTCATCTTAAAATTTTGCCGGCTTCAAAGGCTCGGGCAAAAAAATCTGCAATTTCAGGATCAACGGTCTCTTTAGGCATGACAGGGACTAATTTGTTAAAACTATGGCCATATAGAAAAGCATAAATGTTTCTTTTCTCATTATGGTCCACATCATAGCACTAAATTCAAGCTTAAGTAATATGTGTGCAACAATCTTGGGAAGAACACCCCAAATATTTTCCAAATAAAGTAGACATTTGAATTGGTACGAGATACATTTCTGAGATTGTAAAAGGCAGTATTATTGACCCATGGTACCTTGAATGGTTGTGGATGAGCCTCCAGTGCAAGTTGCATTCTCTCAATCGCTAGCTTTGAGACGATATTTAAATTGCATGCCCGATCAATGATCATTTTGCACACTTAGGGTCCACAACGAAGGTGTGTTAAAAAGGTACTAAGACGTCTTGATTTGTCTTGTCTCGACAATTGGGGTAGGAAAACATCTACTTTTGTTGTCGAAGACAAATTTGGGAAAGTTTAGTTTCCAGATTTTTTCCTCGGGGTCAATTTGTTTTCTTTTGTTGGGTCAAACAATTTTTATCAGTTGGGAAAGATTGGAAATAAGGCTTTGGTTGGTAGGACATCCATTGGGATTGAGCAGATTACAATTTTGGGTATGAATAATAGATGGGGTTTAGATATAAGCTTTTGTTGATGCCATAGAGGTAGGATGAGACTAAGAAGATTAATAGAGAGGATGATGACGTGAGAGGAGAAAAAGGTATGCTATTTTTGTATACTGGGCCTCAAGTAGGAGTGTAACGAGCCAAGCCGAGCCAAAGAGTAGGATGCTTAATCTTGGTTTGAAAAGTTAGCTAGTTCAAAAAAGTTTGACTCGTATATTTCACGAGCCGAGCTCGAATGAGCTTATATCCGAACAAACACTAGCCGAGCTTGAGTAACTTGATTTTTTTATACCATCTTAGTATGATTCTTGGTAATCGAGCCAAGTTCAATAAGTTAATGAGCTTAAAAATATGTTCAAGCTTGGTTCATTTATTCTACGAGTCGATCTTGAACGAGCTTTTACTCAAACGAACACGAGTCGAGCTCGAATAGCTTGGTTCGTTTTATAGCCCTAGCCTCTAGTAAAGGGAATTTGAATCCCGATTACTTAAGTAATGATCCTGTGTGGGTCTATTGGTTTTAAAAATTTAAACTCGAGTCAGATTTAAAAATTGTTGGATTGGTCTAAAATAAAGAAATGTGGGCCAAAACTAAGTTGGGCTTGTCAAAGTAAAAAAGGTTGAACCAGATTTGGGTCTGTGTCGATGTGGTGTGATGGTTTTAGATGATGACAAAGCTATGATTTTTCTGATCTGGTTCTGGGAAGGGTTTTGTGGCTGTTTGTTATGACAGACTTGGCACGAGTTTTTATGATGTATGATGATGATAAAGGTGGCGAGGGTGATGAATTAACAACAGCAAGAGGATGTTGAGAAGAAGAGATGTATGAATAAATGGGTACAGCCCAAAATCTAGGATTCGGTTCTGATACCAAATGATGCCGGATGGGCATGAAGGATTAGAGAAGATAGAGAAGAGAGGGAAAAAGAAGATTACCGAAGGCAACACAAATCTCGTAAACTCAATTCACGATTCAACTCTGAATAATATGAGAGATTACAGCCCTATTTATAAGTGATCAAATCCTAATTTATATAAAAGTCTAATTCTAAGAGTTAAATACTACCTAAATCCTAATACCTAAACTATAAATGCTAGTTACTAAATACCCTAAATTGGGATGATAAATTTCCACCATAAATTTGAAAAACAAAATAAAAATACAATTACAAATAAAATTCCCTGCAATTGTCCGCATTAGGGGCATTGCGCTTTATGGGCATTGCGCTTTATGGGCAGGAAGAGGAAAATTAGTGACAGGCACGCCAAGTTGTCACTCCAGCAATACACATTTCATATATAGTATAAAACCAGACATGAACATCATGGCAAAGGCATTGACCTGCTGCTAACACTCTTTGGTGGCCATCCAGGGAGTATTTGTGGGTTTAACAATGTCCGAAGCGGGATGTTTCTGATCTGTTCTTTGGGCCCAATGCCCATTGTTGGGGATAGAGCTTTTGTGGATTATTTGTCAAGGGAATAGGCGGCGGTATAGATTATAGAGCCTTTGTGGATTATTTGTTAAGGGATGAATTTTATTTATTTCCATTTTACAACCCGCATCCTCCTTGAGGGAGAAGATCATTTGGGATATTAATGCTAGGGGGTTGGAGGGTCATGCTGGGCAGTCCAACACAGTTGCTTCCCTGTACGAGAAGTTTTCAGGCTGATCTTGCGTAGCAATGCAAATGCTTATGTACATCATTTTTGTTGCCGAACGGTGAAGAGGCATCATACCAGTGTCAAGTTATATGCCTGGTTGCCGATTCTTGAGTGGCTTTGGTTAGATGTTCCACGGACTTCATTGCGGGACTACCTCGGACAACTAAGGTACACGGCTCGATACTTGTCGAGGATATGCTTTTGACGATGGCCCATTTTATCCCTTAGATGCCTCACATTCTGCCATTTTATACTTGGGGAGTATAGCATGGCTTCATGGGGTTCCACCTAGTATCACTTTTAATCGCACATGCCATTTTTGGCGTATGTTATGGAAACTGCTATGTTGGTCTCTCTAGTTCTTCTCAACATTTCACTTGCACACACGGCGAAACAAAGGTCCTCAATCGCAGCATCGATGACTTGTTATGTTGTTTATAGATGATAATTCTAAGAGTTAGAATGAGGTAGCGACACATGCTGTGTTTGCGATTAATAATGATATTTATTTACCATTCAACAGGCTTTGTCTACATTCCAGATAGTTTAGGGCATGTCCTCTGTAAGGCTGGACCTCGGGCAAGCGGAAAAGGCAGTTGCCTCGGCACCTTATTTTTGGCAATTTTAGGGGCCTAAAAAACCTCCTATTTATGATGTTTTCTTTTCGAAATATCTTCATAAATGATTGTTTTTTTTAAAAAAAAACAGTTATTAGTTTGGGTGTTAGTTATTAAGATATAATCTTAAATTATGCTTGATCCTTGTGGCCAAGTATAGTCTCCAAATTAGTGTGTAGACAACTTATTTGGGCGCACCACATTATAATGATTGGAATTATTCCACTGCAATTTACATAAATTAAATGATTTAAGTTTGCAGGAAAACATATAGGAGGGTAGGTATAATATGGATCGAAGGGATTATGAACCGATTAGTGAAAATTAGGGAACTGTAATGATCCGTTGTCCGGAGATCACGGAGTAGCTAATGGGAATCGAAGGATATAACGACGAATATGACCGGATACAGTTTCATCATACCTCACTTAGGGATAAGATCAAGAACGACCAATTACCATCAAGGAGGTCTTAGAATCTATTTTATGTGGTTAGGTTTTATTGTATCCATAAATAGACATAAAACCTTGCTCTCCCTTCTCCGTGGACGTAGGCCAACCAACCTGCTGAACCACATACATCATTGTATCCACTAGGACTCTCGCCTAGCATCCCTAGCACTTCAAGTCGTCACCTTCCTCTCTTTTTGAAAGTAATAAAACCTTGTTCTCCCTTCCCCGTGGACGTAGGCCAACCAACCTGCTGAACCACATACATCTGTTGTCAATTTTTTAATATTGCACTCATATTAGTGGTAAAACTAGTATTAAACATTATTGTAGGATTGGTATCCCCTAAATATATACTGTTTATTGAGTTTACAAGAATCACTCTAGTAAAAACTAAGAATCACTCCTAGTTTAAAGTAATACATCACACCTAAAATTGTGAATCACTCACAAGTAGTCATTCAATTCAATTAATTTATTCGTTGAACTCAAAAATAGATATATAACCTTTATATATAAACATAATCATCACTTTTAGACTCCTGACCATGACTCTTAACTTCTCTATCAAAGTTATCTTTGTCGCCAAATATTTTGTGTTTAAAATCTCACCAATTGCGTTGGGTTAAGTGCTACATTAACTCCCAATTAGAGCCTGCCGGTTGTTTTACCTTAGTCCCACCAAACTTTGACTCCCAGCCATGCCGTGAAAATGATCCAATTTCAAGTGTTTCCCGTTTCTTGTTTTTTTTTTTGCTTCCTTTAGTGTTATATATTAAGCAACACCTGCAAAACTCTCGATTTTCTGCGTAAAAGGTGGTCAATCTTAAACGCCGAGAGTGGGAAGCGTAAAACAATCTATATCATCCGAAGCAATACTTAATAAGTGAGATGATAACAACCACATCAAAACACGATAATAAAAACGAGACAATATGATAAATTTGAATGTCTAACGGAACAACAGAATAGAATAAAACTCCACAATATAAAGTCTTGAATAAATAATCCAAGGAATAAATAAACAACTTTGAAATCCCCACTGGCCCATATAATGAATTCCCATAATGTACAAAGTCTAATTGAAGGGAGATATACAAAAATAGACATAACTCCGACATCTCCTACGTTGATAACTCATAACTGATAGTGATAGTGCCGACTCTGGAATAGATCCACTCAGCCCTAGGACTTGAAATTTTTTTTTTTTGAAAAAAAGAAGTGGGTCAAGCCCCACGTTGCAAGAAATATTTATCTCAACTTGAAACAATATTAAAATGCGACTTATTTATGTCTCATGCCATCCCCGCCGTCACTCGCTCTCAAGGTAACTCACCTTATCTCTATCTAAGGGAATCTTAACCATGCGTACCAATCCTACACTAGGCATAGCTAGCAACGTAAGTACCCAAGTCCCACAACTATCATGTCATCCATGTAACTCTTATATTGCACTACTATATAATTTTGCATCCGTTACTTATAACCTATAGATAGTACGTACACTTATCATCCTTATAATAAGAATAAGCCCCTTAATACGAACTAGCTACTATTCTACACAGTATCTACGCAAGCTTTACCCATTACGGTGTAACAACGGTACTACACTAGATCTCAGTAAATCATCCCAACGCTAAACTAGCTACTATACAATACCATATTCATGTAACTTTGCCCCTCCCACCTGCCCTAGGTACTATACTACCAAATCTCGAAGTAACTTGTGCCCATCACTAGACTAGTATTAGACTAAATAGTATATATGTAAATACTAAGCTCATCACATAACTAACTACATGATATAACACAATTCGAAAGACATATCCTTCGGGGACCTCTCATGCCTCTATCGGTTCGCTCCATAGGAAGTTCCTCCTAATGGTTCGAAATACACACAAAGGGGAAATACCTATGCCGACACACCAGTCGTGTAGCCACGTACCACATTACACGAGAGGATCCAATTTCATATGTCTCCCTCACGTGAGACGGATGACCCACAACACGTAGGATTGGGATATTGGACCTATATGCAACCTGCCTCATCTGCCAAGGGCGTAGTATGTGGTGCCGCGATCAGTCACATTTAATCCCCACCGATAGATTATTCATGAGTCTACTCACTTACCTTGGTATCCCCACACACATAACATACCCATCACACAACAAAGCATACGCATATAAATACGACTTACAATTATAACAGTACAAGTCGGGCTAATCTCACATATATGTATATATAGAGTTCTAGCTCATAAACATTATTCCTCTTTAAAAGCCTCCCATCTTAGGAATCCGTTAACCTTACAAAACCATCCCAAAAAAAAAGAAAAATTCATATCTAAAGGACCTAGATTAATCCCGTTGTGCTCCAAAATGGCCCGATAATTATCCATCCGAATCGGTGCTGTCTTAACCCGAATTGATTCGGCCGATGTTACAACCCTTAAACCTCAAAAATGTCGTTTTCCCAATACCAAATCCCCGTGGGAAGGTTTCCCAACTTCTAACGAGTACCAACAAGGTTCTGAAACAAAATCCCACTATCATAAATTGATATTAGCATTATACTTGTCATGAAGGGATTATCTTATCCCTTAACAAGGATTTAACCCTAAGTTTTATGTCTAATAATGGTAGTTTCTGTACAAGTCCTAAATCTACATTAAATATCAGGTTTAATTATATTTACGAACCTCAGCATGTGTCACAAATATTGATTTAAATTCTCCTTTAGATTATAAAGATTCATCATTAAAAGTATTTGAGTCTAAAATATCCATAGATTCCATATTAATTCATTATTAATCAATTAATCAAACCAACCTAACTAGTGTTTCAAAGCAACAATTGACATAAATAAATAGCAAATACTATGCAAGAAGGATAAGTATATCTTGCCAGGTCTTTGGTGTTGAATCTCATTGATGGATCTTCCTTGCTCCAACTCCTCCCTTGCATAGCTAGGGTTTCTCTAATTTTGTTCTCTCTTTAGCTATAATTAATGAGGCTAATGACTCTTTTGCCTATTAGTCCTCCCTCAGGTCTCCTTAGGTCAATTTTAGAGCCCTAAATGAGTGTAAATCACTACCCAAATACTTTCAAAAGTTAGCCCAAAGGGTTACCCAAATACTTTCTGACGGTACACATCCAAAATACTAGAACTTTCCATACTAATATTAAATTATGAGGTGAATTTAAGTGATGTGAATCAAGAACGCGGAAGCATTATTACTACACTAAACAACTACTAACTACACAACATCACCACCAACAATAAATAAAACTTAACTAAGAAAAAGGGTTTCTCCCTCTCTATATTCTCTTTATCAATATTCAAGTTGTCCTTACAAATGATGGCCAAGTGCCTATTTATAGGAGAGGTTAACTTGCTAGCCTGCTAGCCAAACTAATACCCAAAAAGACAAAAAAAGACAATTAATAACAAAAAAAAAACTAATTAGCCCAAAACATGCTTGGAGACCAATTAGAGACTAAAATTAAAGGAAAATGACAATATTACCCTAAACTAAAAATAGAAAATAAAAAATACTCTTCTCTCGGGAGAACAACCACGCGCCACGTGTCTCTACGGATCACCATACACATCATTCTCCACGGCTTCGAAAAATCTCGTCCTCGAGCTTCGAGGGTGAATTATCAATGCCGCATGATATAATCCACGAAAAAGCTTTGGACCCCAATCAAAATCAACAAAACGTGGACTGCCCAACTGAAATTAGCCCCATGTGTATGAACCTCATCAATAATGGGTATAATAAACCCAAATTCCGGCGATGTCCCTCTACGAAATCCGAGCAACCAAGAACTGAAGATCATATCCGCCTTCTTGATACCACTAATACATGGTTGTGACTTGGTGTGGTGGTCCCTTGAATCTGACCGGACGGGAACTCCAGCAACCGCACCTTTGCGAGTACGATGACGAAACAAGCTGATTGAAGACGACGACATTCCGGAAAGCTGGACCCAAAATGGCAAATAGCGGGAAATGAGCCCCAAATGGGACGCATTTTTCATGGAAGTCATAAGTTGTATCACAAATAAGCCCTAAGACCAATTTTGACCGGATTTGAGGTCAAATAGAAGGGTGGGAAATTAATCGGAGTAGGAAAGCCCATTTTTATCGGTTTTGATTGTGGTTGAGCATAGATGAGTGGGAAAAGAGTGAAAATTAGAATTAAAAGGGGTGGGGCTAATTTCTTGGGGTTCCTAGAAGGTGTTTGGGGGGGGGGGGATTTGATATTTGTGGTCAAGAAAAAGGATGGGAAAACGAACCCTAGGGGTGGGCTGCCTTGGGGGAAGAGGAAGGTTGTTCGGGGTGGAAAAATGGGTTTGGGACGGTGCTGGGTCAGATCGGGGTTGGGGGGGGGGGGGGAGGAGGCTAGATTTGTTGTTGGGGGTGGTTCTGGACTCGATCGGCCGGAAAAAAAGGATCATCGGCGCTAGGGTTTGTCCCCGGTGGTTGCCGACCACCTCTAGGCTAAACCCTAGTTGGACAGGGCTGTAAAAGGTGGTGGAGGACAGATCGGGGGTAAGGGAAGTGAGGCGGCGCCGAAAAAGGCCCGAGGGGTGGATCGGCGGCCGGACAGGGGAGGGAAGCTTGGCTTTTGGTTGGCGGGGAGGGGGGAGGTCGGAACAGAGGGTGAGGTTGGGCGGCGACGGGTTTTTTGGGTAGTGGGTAGGGTCGCGATCTGGTTGACAGGGGGTGGGGGTGTTTTGAGTAGGATTAGGGTTTAATTTGGGGGTTTGGGCAGTAGGGTGTAAAGGGTTTGCTAGGGTTAGGGTTTGGGGGAAGGTAGGAGAAGGTGTTAAAAGGGTTGGTATCCCCCTTTTAGCGGTGATGGAATTTAGGGTTTCCATCCACCTTATTCTCAATTCAACAATTTTCAATCTACTGATTGAAGGGTTGTCCGATTTGGAATCACAACTCGATACTCACTTCACGCACCACGATGAGCACCAAGAACAAATGCAGCTATGATACCAATCTGATGTGAATCAAGAATGCAGAAGCGTTATTAGTATACTACACTACAACTACTGACTACACAACACCAACTACAACAATAAATAAAACTAAACTAAGATAAATGGTTTATTTCTCTCTCTATATTCTCTTTATCAATATTCAAGTTGTCCTTACAAATGATGGCCAAGGGCTTATTTATAGTAGAGGTTAGTTTGCTAGCCAAGTTAATACCCAAAAAGACAAAAAATGACAACTAATAACTAAAAAAGACTAATTAAACATGCCTGGAGACTAATTAAACACTAAAAATAAAGGAAAATGACAATATTACCTTAAACTAAAAATAGAAAATAAAAGATAGTCTTCTCCCGGGAGCATAACCACGCGCCACATGTATCTTCGGATCACCATACACATCATTAAGTAATTTAAATTCTCGATCTAAATATATTTTTAACATTCATATGCACATATTCAAATTGAATCCCAATTATTGAATCATATAAAATTATGGGGTATTACAACCACAATACAAAAAAAAAGTTCATCAATTTACCCATTTGATTAAGATCAGGGAAGTAAAGAATGTAGGAGAGTGTCCATTCGTTATATATAACTATTATTATTTACTTATGAGAAGAGGACCAAGGAGACGATGTAAAATATGCATCTGGAAGCACGTTTTTATTTATTTATATTGGAAAAAACTTATCTCATAAAAAATTCCATTCTTTAAAATGTGAGAAATTTATTTCCATGTTAACACTGAAATTTTGTTATAAGTAAAATTAAACGGAATAGATCATCTTATAAAATTAGTCTGACTTGAAGGTGAAAAAGAACCCGAATTTATTCTTGTTTTCACTTCCAAACTCCAAAAATATGGTGTATTCCCCCCTTCCTTAAATTTTTCGCCACTCCTAACTTTAGAGCCCACTACCTGAAATTATTCTTTCTAATGTTCCTCTCTCAAACAGAAAACCCTTGCTGCCTGGATCTCACTATGCCATATCATTAGTTTATTTCGAGTCCAACCCTTCTCTCTTATGGAATCAATTATTATCAAACTTCAATCAATTTTAGTGTACACTCATCTGAACTTGACTTTAATCAGTTCCCAAAACCTTCAAGTCATGCAATTGTTTACGGGGCACTTTGGTAGAAAAATAGCACTCCAATGGGGTTTGAGAATGAGGGGTAGTTTTGACGTTCAACATACGAAAAGATAAAATCAAGCCCCATAAGTCTAAAGGAGAGTTCCAATAGCACCACCCATTCCAAGTTCTTGAAAATTCTCAAAATTTTTCCACTGCACTCAATTCAAATCTCCACTAGATTTGGGTAAGATCTTCTGAATGGCTTGGTTTTGAGATTCGTTCCTCTTGCTAAACTTTCATAAATGTACATCAAATTGTCCAGAAATAGATATACATCTTTAAATTGGTTATGAAATAAAATTTGCATTAGTACAAAACAATTGAGGATTATGCACATAGAAACAGCTCCATAATTTGCAAACTTGTTACATTCATCCTTCTGTTGGTAATAATGTTCATATCTCACAATTATTGTTCTTGATTCCCGTCATAATCAGCCAAAAAGGATGAAAACAATGACATTTTTTTCAAATCACAGTTCCATCTTTGATTGTTGAGTTTTTTAATACAACTGTGATGCCTGATCGGATGTAAAACCCTTCTGAAGATCTGTCAGCTTCTTGTACACCCTGCAAATTAGTGCATAAATAAAATAGTTATGAGCTCCTGAACTACTAACATAATAAGGTTTATAGCTTTTATATTTTGTTTGGTAGGACCAATGGAAAGATGGCTGAAAGGAAAATGAGGAGTTAAATATTTTCGATCCATAAACATCTCTCTCATTTTTGTTTAGTATGAATCATGAAAAATAGGAGGGAAAGAATACTCTTCACTTCTGTCATGTTTGACAGGAAGAAAAAAAACGAAAGACATACAATTTTTACCAACGCCAATGTTGGATCGGATAATTTTATCCCATCCCATGTTTGGTGTCGGATGGGATATGATTTCAAGGAGGATAAGTTATTATATTCCATGTTTCGTGTTGGATGGGGTAGCATATCAAGTGACATTTGTTATCCCAATAAGCCTTTTATCCCTTACGTGTGGGATGAAACCATCCCAACTAGGAGGTGGAATTATTTATCCCATTGGGATGGGATAACTCGTATCCTATCTCACTCTCTAATCTGGCGCATCAAACATGGCCTAATTATATCCTTGGACTAAAACACTGGATTTTAATTAATATGTTATCATAAAGGCATTCTAGTTCCCAACTATAGTAATTAACACCATAGTCTCTTTTCTTCCCTGAACTTTTCCTCTCATTGTTGGAAGGATACAGTTAAGTGGGTTAAAAAGGAAAAGACAACTTCCACATTTACTTCCTGAACCAAAAAAAGGAAAGGTCCCCTTTATTCCTTCTTTTCCACTTTTTCACCGTTTCAAATAGTTTTATTGAAAAAATCTAGTGGTTCTGGCAGTAACTGCCAACTTTTTCCTCTAATTTTGTTTGGTACATCACAAATGGCCAACATATCAAAGTTACTTTAACATTTTGATTTTAATTAATTAAGACTTCAGAGGTGGTCATCTCTAGTAACTAGACAACTTAATAAAATTTTGAAATACTCATATTCATCTTAAATTATGCATTATTTGAAGCTGTACCTCTGAGTTCGCAATAACGACATTCTTTCCTATTCTGGCATTCTTGTCGATGATGCATTCACTGCATAATTACATAAAAGAACAATGTAAGACAACAAGTATTTTGAAAAATAATTTTCACTTGGGGAATTTACAGTAGTGAGTTTTGAGTTTTTTGTACATGATTTTTGTATTTTCTCCTATCCCAATTGGAACCGTTCCCTCCGCCAACATTGATGCCATTTCAACATCAGTTTCATAGTAGTCAGCACCAAGCATGACAGTGTCCTGCATAAGTTGGGTTATCATCATGGCAGAAGTTTTTTGAAGCATAAGAATGTAGTATGGACATAAAAATTAACTTAAAACCAGCACTTTTACATAATAACTATCAGAATATTCTACATAACCTCATTGCAAAGTTGCATATAGAGCACAACCCCAAATCTTGTAAATATATTAGGTGGGTTAGTTTATAATCCTATAATTACAACAGATAATTTTAGTACGTAATATTTCAAATACAACTTCAAGAATATTATCACTTGTGCGAATTTAAGAGCAAACCTTTAAGTGCGCGCTAGAATTTATCCTTGATCGGATGCCAACAACACTGTGCTCTATAAGGCAATTATTCAAAAAACTTCCGTGTGATACAATTGAATCAACAATCTGCACAAGAATATGGAAACGGAAGTGTTGTGGAATTAGAAGTCCATAGAAATGAGAAACTAATTAATAATTTGAATAAAACCCCACATCATAATGAGGCAAGAATGAAACTGCCCTTAAGATGAAGATAACAAGAAAGTGATTAAATTCAACTGCCCATGTCAGGATCCAGTTTTACTGAGATACTTTGAGGATCTGATATGTGGTGCAAGTAGCTCTTACAAGCGTAAGGCTAAAGTGAAAAAAAAAACTCTACATTTTTTTGCAAGATATCCTCTTGAACCATTTATAATGCAAAAAATTAATTACCTCCTAAATTATGCATGTGTTGCAATGACCCTCTTTTTGTGTTTCTAAAAATAAATAAGATTTTTGTGTTTCTAATAATTATAGTTATAGGGTTTTTTTGCATTAAAAATAGACTTAGGGTTTCTTGCAGAATTTTCACAGTTGAATAGGCTTTTTTGCACCTTCCTGAACTACTAGGCAGTGGGTTGAACAAACCTACAAGGCTGCAATACTTTTACTGTCATAATCTCTCTCTCTCTCTCTCTCTCTCTCTCTCTCTCCAAAATTTCCAAGGGATTTGTAAAACTAAAACATAATTATAATATCATCATTATAATTGTGAATATAGATGTTATATGATACATTTCTTGCAATTGACATCGAAGTAATTCGAGCGTGCTGGAAACATATATTTCACAATACAAAACTTTGCAAGTTGTAGGCATTTTGATTCACATACCTTGCTACTGTCAATCTTTGATGGCGGTAAGTTTCTTCTTGATGTGAACATTGGCTTTGCTGCGTCGTAGAAGCTAAATCTTGGTGGCTGAAAGGTAAAAGTACATACTTTATGACCCTTGAAAGCACAATAAGAGTAAACCTACATATTTTATGATACTTACATGTGCAGTAAGGGCAAGGTTTGCTTCAAAGAAGGATCTGATAGTACCAATATCTTCCCAGTAATCATTGAATAAGTATGCCTGCAAAGTATATACATGCATGATTGAAAGGCTAAATAATAGCCAAACTGTGAAAAAGATAGTTCACCTGATTAGACAATGTATTCAAGTACATGCTTGTGCATATATATCTATATCTATATCTATATCTATATCTATATATGTATGTATTAATTATGTATTTCATCATTTGATCTTCTGAAAGGAAAGATCAAGGTCTTCATTCTATAATTACAATCATTTGTTTTTGAATCAATAATAGTTCTAACATATACCTTTATGAAGAATTCTTTGGCTGAGGCAGGGATTATCTCTGATCCAAAGTCATTTGCTGTTGGGAAACGCCATCTGTCTCAAAAACAATAAACAATTTTGAACATCCTTCTTGTTTGACATGGCTTATAATAAACATGCTTAACATAACTCTAGTTACTCCTTTTCTTCTATAGAAATACTTGAAATATTCTCTGTTCTATATCCCTTGCAACAAATAGCGGTGTATGAGCCAAGACGATCAATAAGTTTCTCAAGCTTGGTTTGAAAAGTTTAATGAGCTCTAAATGAAGCTTGGGTACGGCTCATTTGTCATGTATGAGCTGATCTTGAACGAGTCGTAATCTAGGCGAGCTCGAGTAGGTTAATTTTTCTATAGTCTTGTATAATAAATGCTTAATTGAGCCGCATTTGTGCCAAGCTCAATAATCTAACGAACTCAAAAGTGTGATCAAGCTTTAAATATTACAAACTAATTTGAAAAGAGCAAATACAACTTGAAGTCGTGTACTTTTGTTTGTTGTGTAAGCCTATTCACAAAATCTATCTCAAAATTTCGTTTATTGAAGCATCAATCTCCATCTTATAGAAGGGTCTTATAGAAGGGTGACTGAGCTCAAGTGTAATTCTCAAGCTCCAAGTGTGGATGCCATTTCAATGAGGTTGGATAATTTGAATCCTTTATTTAGTTTCCTTATATTACGAAAGAATACACGAAGGAAAGGAAAAAGCATACGATGAATTGTAGCATATTTGTTTTTTTGTTCCTTGACATTTTCTGATGTATAACCAAGGTTCGGGAGAATAATTGTAGTTTTTCTTGCTATATTATTAGCAAAATTAATAATATACCAACTCCTTGATTCCTCTTTATAATTACGAGGTCTAAATTCCCGCTTCCACCCGTAACAATTTTGAAAACCAACCCCAATATAAAAATTCGTGTTCTAAAAGGCGTGCTTAGGTTCCGCCTAGGTCTGAGGCTTGATAGAAATGGTTTATTACGCCTTATTCTTGGTAAAAGGCTTAAGGCACACTTTTTTTTAAAACAAAGACAACTTAGTGAAACAATATCACCTTTTAATTTTTTTTACAAACCGGACCAATATCTCGTCCAAAACAATCAAAAGACAAATAATATCCCAAACCTCTTTGCCTCTTTCCTCCTCTCATCCAAAAAACTCCTAACATTACCGACCGACTTCCGACCAAAAGTCTATATGATTCATTTCAAAGGTAAAAAATACATTTCTTATATTGAATCATTTTGTATTGATTATTGACATAGTTGTCAAATCGCGAAGCGTATCGTGAATCGAATCGGAACCAAATGATAAAAACGTAGTAAAACATACGTAAATGGGATTTAACACTATAGAATTGGTAATTAAGCGTAATATGACAAAAAACTAATCGTAGCACGTGATAATATACCAAAATATATCACAAAAATTAACGGTAGCACATGTTCTCATTCATTTTAAGCTTAAAAATGTAAAAAAATAAAAATATATCATAAAACAGCCTACATATAAATTTAAAACATCCTACATATTAATTTAAAACAATAAAATAAATACTAAGGTTAATTTAAAACAGTAAAACTGTAAAACAAATACTTCAAAAAATTTTAAACTGCGTACTTACTAAGATTAACAATATTAATTTAAAATAGCCTACAAAATTAATTTAAAACAGTAAACCATATTAATTTAAAACAATAAAACAAATACTAAGATTAACTATCAAACAATATTAATTTAAAATAGTCTTCATATTAATTTAAAGCAACAAAAAAATATACCTTCAAAGATTTTATAACAAATACAAAAGTTTTATAACAAAAAAAGAAGCAAAAGATAGAAGACACTCAACCAAGAGAATAGACAAGAAAAGTATAATAATCGGGCCAAGAGAACATGTTTTTCTCTAAAACTCAGTATCTTAACGGTATCCTTTGTTGTTTGTTTATTTTTTTTATTTGTTTTATTAAAACACACGTATGGTTATAAGGTAAAAAAAAGGGTGAATCGGATCCGAATCGGGAATCGGACCTGAATCGGACCCGAATCGGAAGATTCGAATCGTGAATCGCCGATTCGGTCCGATTCTTTAGACAATTGCGATTCGAATCTCTCAACTCGATTCGAATCGTTTTATGTGTGAATCGAATCGAATCGTAAGATTCGAATCGCGAATCGTACGATTTTGACAACTATGATTATTGATTATTGAATGATTATTGATATTGATTATTGAATTATGAAAAATATATTTTGTATATTGCTTATTAAATGTTGAGAAATACATATTATATATTGATTATGGAGTATGAATATGAAAAAGATGGCTACCAAACATACGGATATATTTCAAAATTTAAGGTATGTATTATTTTATTATATTACTAGCCATAGAATAATTAAAATAATAGAAAAGAAAAAACGCCTTTTTACGTCCAGGCACCTTAGGCTTGACCTCTATGCCTAGACCACGCATCGCGCTTTTTAGAACCTTGTTAAAAATTACATCCTCACTCCTTCCGTATATCCCCCAAGTTGCACAGTGCTTGTACTTGAGCCCCTCTAAGTTTCAAAGCAAGTTTTAAAAATTCTAAGACCCTAGAACTTCAAGGCCCTCTCAATTGGCCTGTGGTACTTGTTTCTTACGTGTGGAGAAGTTACTCATTATCGTAGAGTGCTGTGAGAGATTCAAACAAAATAGTCATCATTTTCCTAGAGTCTATCGTGGAAGATATTAAGCAATGGGAGAATTAGTCTTTTTATTAGCGGAACAAGGTGCATGGGTGCCAATTAATATTATCTTTGCTACTCGATATGAGGAGTGTTGCACACGCATGGACCAGTGCTTCTGCACAATTTCTGAGTTAGAATTGGAACACGAGACTATCACGAGAGTGTGATGACCACTTGGCATGCTTTCGGCCTAAGCCTTCGACTGTCCTTAGTTTAGTAATTTTCCTTAATGTAGGCTGAGGGTTATATTTTCTTATAATATTATAATGTGCCCTTTTTAGCCATTTTACTTTTTAGGGTTATCTTGGCTAACAAGATAAATTAGTCTATAAATGAAGTCATTGGTCTCTTCTAATCACGTAGAGGTCAATTATATATCAATATGACGATGATGTCCTCTTCTAATCACGTTGGGTGATGACTTCTATGAGGATTCCGAGGACTTTTCAACGGATGGTATGGATCTCGAGTTCTATCCTTGTAGTTTTTTTCTCATTATTTTTAGGAAAATGAATGGATTACTCATACCCGGTTTCGAAATTCGGAGGTTTTCGAGCTTGGGACTTTTTTTCCATCACCGGGGAAGAACATGTTGGGTTGTGCATCATAGACTTCTTTGATATCTTTTTGAAAATGGGTTCGATGACTCGCACATATTTCGGGAGGTGGGATTATATGGAATTGTTGATTTCTTCCCACTTTTTGGGGATGTGGATGTTTTTGATGGTGGCTATTCCGAGACTAGCGCTCGACGTAAACTACACGTCAAAAAGCTCCTAAAAATATCTAATACACACATTTAGAGAGAGAGATGCTCTTTTCTATTTCAAAATTCAAATCTGCCTCAAATGAGGTTTACATGGGGGTATTTAATGGGTGTGAGTAGCTTAGGTTCTAAGTGAAGGCCCTAATTACAAAAATGCCATTACTATTACCATAGTTTTAAAAGGTGAAATGAGGCTCCGCCTCGAGGCGAGGCGCTAGGTGGGAGGGCTGAGGCTTACGCCTCTACTGTATTATCTGAGGCTTGCGCCTTTTGTGACTGAGGCCTCGAGGCTGTTGAGGCTTACGCCTGTTTTTTCTCTCCTCATTAAGGGTAAAAGTGTTCAAAAGTTACCAAAAAAAAAAAAAAATTACCTGCCGTTTCCAACACAAAACAAGTCATTTGCTGCCCAAAGATAATTCCAACTCCAAAACCCTAGCCGATCGTCTTTTTTTTTTGTTTGCTGCACTAATTCTATTCTGATGTGTCTTTTTTTTGTTTTTTCTACTATATATATACATACATACTCTTTTTTTATTTTATTTTATGCTAAATCCCTATTTTTTTTACTTATATTTTACTTATAAACTGACTTTATTTTATATATAAATTGATATATCCATATACACCCATGCATGACATTTTTGCTTTTTATGTATGATATTTTTGACATTTCATGCGCATGCATGAAATGTCATGCTAAAGGTTTATATATATATATATATATATATATATATATATATATATATATATATATATATATATATACATACTAGCCCATGCCCGTGCCTATGGCACGATTTAGCCCAGCCAACTATTTGTAGCCCAGCCCAATTAAAAGCCCAACCCATTTTTCGCCCAGCCCAATAAAAAAGCTCAGCCCAATTTTTATAGCCTAGACTAATTAAAGCCCTGCCCAATTTTATTAGCCCAACCCAATTAAAAGTCCGACCCAATTTTTATAGCCCAACCCAATTAAAAGCCCAGCCTAATTTTTATAGCCCATCCCAATTTTTATAGCCCTGCCCAATTGTTATGTATGTATGTTATGCATCCATGTATATGTATGCTATGCATGCAAGAAGCACATAAAAAATCATACATAAGAAAATAAAAATGTCATGCATACATTTCCACATCCACATCCCCTGATATATATATATATATATATATATATATATATATATATATAATGATTGTTATATTATATTTAAAAAAAATATTTTTTTTATTTAAAAAAAAATAACTATTTAATTTCTTTTTCTTTTTCATTTTTTTTTTAAAAAAAGGCGGGTTATTATGGTCTGGGTTTTATCACGGGGAAAATTTATCACCGTGCCTTCGGCATGGTCATCCGCTAGTGTATATATATATATATATAAATTGACTTTATTTTTTTTGCTATATTATTGTAGTGAGTTGTCACTATTATGGATTTCTTTTGTCATGATGGTATAATATGTATTCTGATGATGACAGGATGGTGTTATTATTTGTATTGTGTTTTGGAATCGAATTTACATCGTTTGTTTTCATGATAGATGTGATACATATTTTGTTCCTCATTTAATTATTATTTTTATATCATTTTTAGTGATTTTCGTGGAAAAAAATTGAGGCTTACGCCTCGCCTCACAGAGGCAAAACGCCTCGCGCCTTTTAAAACCTTGACTACTCCTTACCTCTAAATAATAAAGCAAAAGAAAAATACAATTACAAAATAAAAGAAAATACAAAAGAAAATAAAAAATGACGAATAAGACCTTAAAAAAGGCCCATTTCCATCACTCTTCCCCTCTTAAGACCAAGCTCGTCCTCGAGTATTAAAAAAAAAAATTGGGAGTTCATGAGGAAATTCCAAAACATGTGGGGGCTAAAATTAATTTCTGAAACTTGAGGGGTGCACATCCCACAATTTTTCTTCTTCTTTTCGTCTCCTCACTTTCTTCACCCAAACCAGTCCTAAAAGCATCCACCTGGGTAAAAAACAATGGTTTTGGGGCGGTTAGAATGGTTTGAGGGTGGGCAGGGCAGCCCAGTTGGGTTCCGGACAGGATTAGGGAAAACCCCCTAGTTTTTCGGGGTGGTTTTGGGGTTTTTGTGAGTCGGAGTGAGGTGGGTGAGAGTTCCAGGCAGGTCGGCTGGTGAGGGGGAGTTTTCCGGCGGCTGTGGGGCACGGGGGTTTGTCGGAAGCGGGGTGGGAAGGTCGAGATAGGCTGGCGCCGAGGTTGGCAGGACCATGGGGCTGCTTTGGTGGCTGTCCCGGTTTGGATTGCTGTCGGCAGTGACCGAGAGAGGTTGGGGTGGGATCGCCGACTAGGGTTTGAGGCGGGGGAGGGGCAGAGGGGTTAGGGTTAATGGGGTTTGAGTTTGGGGCAGCATATTTTGTATGTTGGGGTGGTCGTCGGCTAGGGTTTTGGGGTCGGGGCAGAAGGTGGAGGCAGGGCAGGAGTTTTGGGTGCGTGAGGGTGGACTAGGTTTTGGAAGTTGGGGAAGATTAGTTGGAAGAGGGTATCAAGTTTTTGGTTGAGTTCTTGGGATAGGACTAGGGTTTGTTTCTGCTGTTCGATCATGTACCTCCATTCTTGAATTTCTTCATTATGTTGTTTGGATTTCTTGGGAGCGTACGATTTGATAAAAAATGCACCGATACACCAACCACTAATGTGGAGCGACACCCGCTCTGATACCAATTTGATGTAAACTACACATCAAAAGGCTCCTAAAAATATCTAAAACATACTTTTGGAGAGAGATACTCTTTCCTATTTCAAAATTCAAGTCTGCCGTAAATGAGGCTTACATTGGGGTATTTAATGGAAATGAGTAGCTTATGCTCTAAGTTAAGGCCCTAATTACAAAAATGTCATTACTACTCCTTATCTATAAATAATAAAGCAAAAGAAAGAAAAATACAACAAAATAAAAGAAAATACAAAATAAAATAAAAATGACAAATAATCCCCTAAAAATGGTCCATTTCCATTAGAGTTATTTTCATGGGTTAATTTAGATGCTTCTGGGTATGTGGACTAACTTTAAGGTCGACTTGAAATGGATAGCCTCCAAGGTGCTCACCATTGGAGACTCGGGGCGCATTTGACATCGTAGGCCCTCCCCGAGGCGAGGGGGTGTTGATTATTATTATGGCAAGTTTCGGGGCCGAGAACCTATATGTCGGTCATGATTGGGATTTTTGATCAATATTCTCGTCCTTTTGCTAGTCGATATGCCGATTGTTTTAGAGAACGACTTCCATCTCAAGTTGTGTGTGTGTGTGTGTGGTGGTGGGGGTCCTTTGATGCTTGTCTGTCTCCCTTGTGACCGACCTCCAATGCTCGAGACGAATTTTTTCAAATATGAGAAAATGATGTATATGGGAAGCCCGCGAATTTAATTTAATTATTTTTATTTTATTTTCATGTCTAGTTTAATAATATTCCCCTTTTTAGTTAATTGTATAGGTTGAGGGTAATATTCCTTTTTAGTCATTTTACTTTTTAGGGTTATCTTGGCTAGCAAGATAACTTAGCCTATAAATGAGACTATTGACCTCCCATTGTATTACTTTTGAGATGAATTAGAGAGAAATTGGGCCATTGACCGTTAAACTTGTTGAATGAGACTATTGACCTCCCATTGTATTACTTTTGAGATGAATTAGAAATTGGGCCATTGACCGTTAAACTTGTTGATGTTTCTGTGTAGTGTATGTTAAATTGCTTTCACTCCTAATTACACCACTTGCACTCGAGATAGCGGTGCAAGTCTTTCTGGAGTCATTTCTTTTGAGATTGGATCATTGCTTTGTGCGGACTCTCTCCTAATAGTTATATAGACCATAGTTTCCGGGATCATTGCATCTCCTTACGACCGCGATCCAGAGTTGTACAATTCGAAGCATGGTTGGTCGACGATTCGGATCTCTGAATGTGGCGTTTTCAATTTTAACATTTATTATTTAAGTTACTATTGACAATATTAAAACTTTTGACTTCGATAATAGAATAAACGGGGAAAAAGGGTTACTTCTCAACTAGCATAATGAAAGAATGGTTCATATATTGTAGCAATATATTATAGAACATAGAGATTCTACACTACATTCTCTTAGTGAACTCTTGTTGGTGTTCTTTTAGTAGTATAATTATGCATAGTGAGCCATTAAGCCTATCTCACCGTACCGCGTACTAACTAGATCAAAGTACCTCGTACTCGTACTCGAGATGCGTACCATAGTGTCCCACATTCCAAGTAACATTGATGTAGACACGGTTTGGGATATTTTTGGATCTCGTTTTGAGATGATGGTACTTCGATGTTTACAGATGAAGTTGTTGATTAAGAGTACCCCGTCCAATGTGTGTCCGTGTCTTCCTTCATGGATGCCTCAATTTTCGCGCCTCTTCTTAGCAAGTAAAGTTCGCATTCTCCGTGAATTGGGTTTTTAGCTGCCTGTGCCCACCTTTATGCTATTGTGGACGCGGGTCGATTTTGTGGACAGTTTCCTTTTCAAGTGGGGAGAGTGATGTATATGTGGGGCCTGTGAGAATTAATTATTATTACTTTATTAAATGAGTATTCCTGTGGAATAATATAATTAGATCTAGTGATGTCATGACATTACGTATGACATCATACTTGGCTTGGCCACTAAGTCTAACGAGGTCTGCAAATACCTTGTGTATTCCCCCGTTTTGTAGTACACAATTACAATGTGTGTAAAATCCACAGCCTTTACATTATTC
Organism: Sambucus nigra; assembly: GCA_949130495.1. Classification (NCBI taxonomy): domain Eukaryota; kingdom Viridiplantae; phylum Streptophyta; class Magnoliopsida; order Dipsacales; family Adoxaceae; genus Sambucus; species Sambucus nigra. Next base: position 601,682,693 of record OX422209.1, read on the forward strand.
TCTTATAATTTCCGAGATCCGAACACATTGTTGTTTACCCCGAAAGGTAGAGAGGTTTACCCCGAAAGGTGTTAAGGAAGGTGTATCGATGGAACTCCCTACAGAGTTTGGAATCCAGAAGTTCTCACTTATATGAGAGGGGTGAACTTACCACTGCAATATATTATATTGTCATTTTGTTTTTTGTTCGTTTTTCATCACTGGTTTGGATAAGAAGAACTTGAAATAATAGTACTTTATGATATAAACCGAAGATCACCTTAAAAGATTTAGAAGTATCTCCTTCTTGAAGAGATATACTCCCATGGAAGCAATATATGGCTTCTTTTCGGCCTCTTCTCGAGGCAGTCCCAGGATAGTTGTATCTACTGCCTGAAGTAAGTATAATGATTGTTAGGTTCATCCACTTAACAGTTTTTGGAAACCTTGTTGCTGTTGAAGGATATAACAAATTCTTTTTAAAAATATTCTTACCATTGCCTTCAAGGCATCTCCTTTAGGCTTTTCACTGAATGAAAGGACTCTTCCTTTGCCATCGATGTCCATTAGACCAAAATCTGAGGCACGGCTATCATGGAAACAGAGAGAAGACTAAAAAAATGTGTTATAGAGTGAAGGGAAATCTCCTTTAGGCTATTTTTGATTTAGGTTGATTAAACTTTTACCCAGGTAAAAAGTAAATAAAAAAAATATGTTATAGAGTGAAGGGAAATCTACTTTAGGCTATTTTTGGTTTAGGTTGATTTTTTTTTTTACCCAGGTAAAAAGTAAAATAATGGAAATTATTTTCAACCAGATAAATTTTTCTTCTTATTTTGTCAAAAATCACATAATCATAGTCTACACTTATTTATGAATTTATAAGAAATCTTATTTAAAGTCTGAATAGTTGCAAGTACTTTTCACTATTTTACTTTTTACCTAGGTGAAACACATTTGCCCTCAAACCAAACGGCGCTTTATAAGCAAACCGAGGATAACAGAGAACTAGCTGTAATACAAGCTAAGTGAGAATAAGAAAATAATAAGCTACCTGTCATCCATAGGCAAACAAGAAATACTGATATCTGCACCGCTTTGTCTGTGATTCTGCGGAAGGATAGGAATATCTAATCTGTGAGTTTTCTTAATATCAGCAAATGGAGGCACAAACAATATGACGGATTTAGGAAGGGTTTTACTTGAACAAAGTCCAGATAGTCCATTCGATATAAGTGATCTCCAGATAGAATGAGTACATCTTCAATGTCCCTACTTCTCGCATCCTACAGGATTAAAAGTATACTGTTGTCATTACAAGAACTAGTCAATCCCATTGCCCGTATATGCTCTTCGGTATGAAAGATAATTCGTGTTGATATTGCATCAAAAGGGTCATGTGCAACAGGTACCAAACTAGTAGAAGATATATAGGACTATTGATATATGTATTTATCACTATTCTAAAAAACCCGCCTAGGCTTGACGCTTGGGAGAAACGTCCCGCCTTACGTTATTCACGCCTTATTCTTGGTGAAACCCTTAAGGTGCACTTTTTTTCTAAAAACAACAATGTTTTAGTAAAACGATATCGCCTTTTGAATAATTTTTTTACGAACCGGACCATTATCTTCTCCAAAATAATCAAATAGTATTTTAATTTGCATATATTCAGACATATTTTTATGATATGTACAATTTTAGTATTTTAAATGCCTTGTTATGGTTAAAAAATATTAAAATATAATACGAAGGCCTAAATGCCTTTTCACGCCTTTTTACACCTAAGGTCCGCCTAGGCTTCTAAGGCTTAAGGCTTGATCTCCACGCCTCGATCACCCCCTGCGTTTTTTAGAACCTTGGTATTTATTCATTTCCATTATGTTACGACGTGTAGCATGTTAACGTAGATAACTGCACCAAAGTTTTATCTGCAGCTGAAGGGGATGGGCTGCAGTTACTTTTGTAAATGAACAATGGCTAGTTTTAAATGCCTTAAGCTCGAGAGTGAATATATATATATACCCCCCCCCCCCCCCCCCCTCTCTCTCTCTCTCTCTCTCTCTCTCTCTCTCTCTCTCTCTCTCTCTCGTAAGAGCAGATTTCAGGACAGATTTGAACCTGTACCATTACAAATTAATTTCTGCAAAGAACCATGAGAACAATTTATAATGGTGGGCATGATTCGTTAGAAATCACTCATTTGTAGAGGATTCAGCCCGTGAAAAATTGATTTTAGAAATTGAATTGTAATGGTCCAAATCCGTTTCAAATTCAAGGGTGTCCCAAAGTCCACCTAATCTAGTCTGCTCTAGATTCCAGGCCGCATATATGTGTACATGCATTTATCGAGTATAGTAGACATTGCAATATATAGTATGATGGATGTCATAAACTGTCATCTCTTTCTTGTTGAAGATGAGGCTGACAATGGCTCGTCTCATGTAAATAATTGGCTCAACCCATACCTAACCTTTCGAACTATCGTGTATTTATTTGTTACTGTACCATGTACAAATGATTTACAGCGGGCTTGTGTTGTGTATAGAAGGTTTCTTGCCACTCATTTGTTAAAAGTGTACTGGTCAACATGTTACTAATCAAAACATGTTTAGACAAATCTCAAACATGATAACTTCATGTTGTCTTTATGTCCGATTGGTGGGCTGTGTTAAAAATGCCAACCCCAATTGGAGATATTGGAGGTATTGATCTTGTTTGCTTTAATAATCATCCTTGGTGCTTATCTGGTTCGAATATTAATTTGATAAGTTCACTTATAAAGTGACAACAATTCATTTCAAGATGGCATTCTGTGATTGAAACTTTTAAAGCTAATTAGAAGTCTATATATGAAATTACAATTTGTAATTCTGAAAAAGAACGAAAGCTAAAATCAGAGGAGCACTTCTAATTAACCATTTTTTGGCTGTTTTACACTAGACGTCCAGGAAAAAATAGAAGCTTTGGTTATGGATATCTATATTGATCTTATCTAGTTATTAGAACAGAAGAGTCCTATAACATGAAGAGAAGCTAGATACCTCAAAAAGCCAATGGAACTGCCGCACCGCATCTGCAGTACCCTGGAACCACTTTTTACCTGCCTCACCTGGAGTTTGAGTTGCTGCCAGAACCTGTAAATAGAATAAAATTTCTAATAAATTATCACCTATTGATTTGCCATATATTGTTTCTGAAAATTTTATTTCTGTTGTGCTTTTTCCCCAACCAAAACCATTTAAAAACTGACTCGCTTAGAAGTCACAGAACACTAGAATGTACCTCAACATAGCCATCTCCGAAGTTGACACCACCGCTCCCAAAGTTGTAAGCGCGAGCGAGATGCCTGTTGAGTGATGCTGAGTTGAACTGAGTTAGAATGTAAACTTTGTTGATCCCACTGTTGATACAGTTACTCATAGGTACATCAATCAGTCTATATGCCCCTCCAATGGGCACCTGCAATACATACGAGGAACAAAGTTCACGACTAGAATACAACCACCAATCAATAAGAAAGAAGTGGGAATAACACTCCAGTTATTACACTTGTTACCACTACATTTGGATATACCATTCCATTTGGTTGAAATTTTTTTCATTGTGTTTAGTTGAAAGATATTTTTAGAGGTGAAATATAAGGGGGTATCTGTAGAGAACTTACAGCTGGTTTGGCACGTCGCTTTGTGAGAGGGAAAAGACGAGTACCGGCCCCACCTCCCAATATAATTGCCACCACCGTTTTTGGATCCCTTCTCTCCATATCTAGGTCTCTCAACTGAACACAATACATCAAAACACGATCTTCATAAATAAATTAGTACTAGTATTTGTGACACAATCTTCATAAATAGATAAATTATTAGTAGAAAAAATTATGTAGGTTTTAAATCATTATTGATACATGAGACTTCATGCAATTCATATGTATTACAAAATAGTAGGTAGTTCTTAAAATTGTTGAAATGACTTCATTGAGAAAATTATACTCATTTTAGAGTACGATCTAAATATTCCCCTTTTCGAATTTTATAGACCAAGAATGTTGATCTCTCTGGGTAGGTTAGAAGTGGTCCATCCATCACTTTATTAGTCCGCCTCGTAGTATTGATAAGTTGTGTAAATTGAAGAAAATGGACCCAATTTTATGTCCCCAGCTGCAATTAATACCCTGTTGTTAAGCGGGGAAAACACTATATAGAAGACTGTTTTGGATTAGGACAGTTCTTTTATGAACCATTGTATCTCAAATCAGAAGTATTATCAAAATATCAATCAATTTCATTGAAACACGTGCCTGAGAAAATAAAGAATTGTTGGGAGTATTTTTATAAATAAATATTTTTTTTAGTGTTTGATTGCATATATTTACATATTTTTTTCCGGGATTGGTATGTAAAATACGCTGTAAATTTTTAACTCTTATCATATGGAATTATTACATAACTCCGGATGAGCTTGAACTTAGTTTTTCTTATGTAAATAAATCAAGACTGAACATATTTTGATGCTTGATGATTTTATTTTACCTTGGTACCCTAGGCTAATACTTACTTTACAACTACAAAAAAATATCGAGCTGCTTGAGCCAAACTTGATTATAAGCTAATATGATATTTGTTTGAGAGTTAGAAAAAAGAAAATACTTGATCACATTATTTACAATCAGGAAATACATTATAAATTTGATTTGACAAGCTCTTTCCATTTCGGGCTTTGTTCATTTAACTAGTGGCATAGAGTAACAAAACTAGTAATTTACCTTGTGCGAGAGTACACTAGGGACATATTCTTAAACCGTATATATACTGACTTCGTCCTAAACTAAAAGTCGCATCTTTTGAGACGGTTTTGTATTAAAAAAGTTAACATTATTTTGAGTGTAGACGCTCAACATTAGGTATATTGGTAATTTTGATCTATTATAAAGTTGAGAGATTGAAATTAAAAAGAAGAATTTTTCTTACAATGCCTGAATTTTAAATATGAACTTCGGGGCGGTGAAACTTTTCTTTTTATTTGTAAGTTTTAGTCTTATATTCGAAATTTCATGTCAGCTTGATTCCCATTAATCGAGTGTGATATAATAAACTCAAGTCTTGTGCATTATGTGTAAAGAAATGATAGCCTCCTTATTCAACACGCAACATGAAGATGGTGTGTCTTAAGTTTTTACCACTGCACCCTCTCATTAACTGTCAGCATTGAAACACTAGAATTTGAGCATTCACCAGATAGTCATAGTCAGAGCAAAGAACTCACCTTAGCCTCACCAGCAACATTAGAGGTGAGGGTCATGCATACACGTGGCCTAACATTTTCTCTCTTATCAACCCTTTGCTGAAGTTGGCTCAACTTGAGCTTCTCTCCCATCAACTCTCCATTGCAAAACTTCACCACCCTCCTCTGGTTTCCCACAGCCAATCCCGTGGCACCACATAAGTGTCCCGCGGCGGACAGTGCAATTCGGCCGTCAGCCGACACTGCCATTTTCTCCTATAGTAGAGGAGGAAATTTGAATTTTGCTTTTTCTATTAAAGAGCTTGTGTATGAAGAAGAGCAATGGAGGAAGAGGAGGAGGGTGTTAGAGGCAGAGGACTAAGAGTGAGTGTGAGTGCTATAGCTGATGACATGGATGCATGCTATTGGAGAATTGGGCCACGTTATCCAAAACCCATTGCAACCACCAATTTTTTGTGTTGTTTGTGTGATACTGTGACCCTTGAGAGTAATATGTGTAATTACCCAAGTGCCCCTTGCACTTGGTCCGTCATCATGCATGAAGGATATTTCTATATGCGGTTGACTCACCCTATTTTAACATTTTTGTTCCTGTCTGAGAAACAGACCAAGAACTCGCATGCAATGGGCAAGCTACTTGGTGATTGTATTGTTCTAAATTTTCGGTTACAATTTTTTTATGAAATGAAACTGAAAATTTTCATTAACAATAACAGGAAGAAATATCCAAGTATTTGTCCAATAAAGGTGGAGAATCTTCGAACCAAACATTACAATCATTTATATAGCGAGCAAATTGGACATGGATATGGGCAGGGGAGTTGCCCTCTCTGTGAACAAAGCTGTAGGAATACTCTTCGAAACCATTGATATATGTTTTGTATCAATATATGGTCGAACCTCTATTTCACTCTTAAGAATATGTTAAAAATAATAAATTAGTTTATAATAAATTCTAAAGTAACACTGATTCGTTAAATGAAATAGAAACAAATTTCATTTTTTCTTTATTCTTTTTGATCAAGACTGAGGCCTGAATTGAAAACCTTTTTCCATATTGAGTATATACCTGCCCATGATGCGTTAATGGTGGGTCTAAGATTTATATATTTATGGTTTCATATTGAATAATTTAATGGTTAGGGAGGAGTTTAAATTACCATTTTTTCAGTATAGTTGTCAACCATGTCAGTCTTTCCAAGAGACTTCATGCATAGTACATTAGTATCCTATGGTTAGGACGAGGCGTAGGTTCCCACAGAGCCTTGATTTGTATTTTGTAGCAATGGGTTCTCACTCTGGAAAAAGTCTTTTAAGAATGAGAATCGTTATAGAGCAAGAGAGACGTCAAAAACCCAGTTGCGTATGAGTTATGGGTTTTGGGCGGATTTATGTGGGGGCGAGGTGGGGCGGGCCTCTTGTGTAAAATAGATAGTTAGAGGGGAGAGAGGCTCCTGTGCGGGATCTTTTTCAGATTTTTTTTTTGTGGGTTATAAACATTTTAGGGTATATCTATAAAAAAAATATCAATTCAAAATAACATTTTTTTGTATTTTAAAAAAATGAGTCAATATTTGACAGTATTTAAATACTGTCAAATATTGACCCATTTTTTTTAAAATACCAAAAAATGTTATTTGAGTTGATTTTTTTTATAGGGAGTACCTTGAAATGTTTAGAACCGACAAAAAAAAATATATTTTTTCTAAAACAGATCCCGCATGGGATCCCTCATTTTGGCTCCCGCACAGGAGCCGCTCCCAGTTAGAGGGAAAGTTAATGGGCTTTTCGCAAGTTTAAGAACAAAAAAAGTAAACAGTTTGAAATGTTAAAAACCCTACACCCTTCTCCTTTCAACTTACCGCCTCTTTTCTGTTTTAATTTCATCTCATTTTCTATAACATTCCATTTCCAACCTCTCTCTCTCGGTGACTACCCTCTCCTTTCCCGTAACCCACCTCCGTTGTTGCCGACCTCACCCTCTTCTTTCTTGACTCTATCGGCGTTGCTGTCGACCTCTCCACCACTCTCTGCCAACCGCCACAAGTTCCCAACAAACCAAACGAGCCTATTAAAGTTTTTCAACGTGGTGTGTATACTGTTTCCCAACTTAGTTTTTTTTTTCTTTTTCTTCTATAGTTTCTTTGTTTATTAGTTAATTGTCAAAGTTTGTTTATTTGTTAATTTATTTCTTATTTCTTGTTATTTATCTGTTGTTAGTGAATTGTTAAAGTTTGTTATTTGTTAATTTATTTGTGGTTAAAGTTTGTTTATTTCTGGCAAGTTAAATGTGTGTTATAGTTTTTGTTAATTTTACATTGTTAAATTTTTAAGATTTTAACGGTTAATTTATTTGTTGTTACAACTTACAAGAAGGCTATTTTTCTAATTGCTAATTTATTTGTTGTTAATTTTTTTTAGTTTCTTTGTTAGGGCTAATGTTTTAACTGTTTTTGCAAATGTTAGTTTGTTAGGGCTAATTTTATTAAGTTTGCATTTTGTGTTTAACAAATTAAAATATCAGGGCTAATATAACTTGAATGGTTAATTGTTTATGATTCAACTTCAATAGTAAATATAATTTTAGAGCTAAGATTTGAATAAAACTTCAAATAATAAAAAAATGCCTCGGGACTCCCTCCCCTCGAACCTCCGACACCACCCAAAACTGTCGCCCCTTTTGACAAAAAAATCCTGGATCTTCCCCTGGTTTTCGGACAAGGATATTCATTTGGGTGGTCTTATTAGGTATAAGAGTCCTTTGGCATTTAAACTAGGCAACTTGACAAATAAATTCTTTAACAGGTGACATTTCCTCATTGATCCTATCAAAACAAAATTTTCTCCTTAAGTCGTATTCATACATGAAGTAAATATTCACTACTTATTTCCTAATAGGATTTATTTGAATGAAAATCTTTTTTCATTGGACCTGTTGGATCAAAAATATATTTATAGGACCTATTTGAGTACATACTTAGTAAACGTGACTAATTGGTAAAAAATCCTTAAAGGTATCTTGAATCAAGAGGTTTTTTAATTTCAGGTGGGTAGACATATATATTGGGTGAAAATAAAACTAGCCAAAAATTAAGGGTGTGCATGGATTGGATTAGTTTGATTCCAAAGTCAAACCGAAATAAAAACCAATGTAAATCGGTTTTATAATTTTGGAAGCAGTACTAAAACCAAAAGTAGAACCAGAATCGAAGGTATGTGGAGTGACCTAACCCAACTCAACTCATTGGTTTGGTTAGGTTCTCGATTCCATTATATATATAGTTTAAATAAATAACTATCATAAAAGATTTTATGTTATTTAAAATTGTCTAAAAATCTAAGAATGACAAAAATTAAGAAATGATCATTTTTAAAGTTCAAAGAAGACACTTATTAATGACAGTATCATACCAATTTTAAACTACAGAAAAAATATTTAGAAAAGTAATTTTTTTTTTTTTTACTAACCCTTACTTTTGTAATCCGTAATTTGATATATTAGCTAACTGGTTACTCCTTTAGGCATTACCCCAACTTCAAAGCGAATGACTAACTTTGTTAAAAAATTGTATTTTCATTATTATACATATTCTTAACAACCTTTTACGACAAAAATACCCTCAATTTTAAGACAAAAATACCCTTAACTTATAGCCCCTCTATCTCTCAATTACCCAACAAGTTGAGCCTGAGCTTCACGTTTCTTTTCTATCCATGACGACACTATCTCACTCATCACTTCATTGATTTCACTCTATCCCGCCTCCTCGTCACCTATTACAAACACTCACCCTCTTCTTCACTTGAAAAACCCTAAGGGTGATAGCCTAATTTTAGAAGTTCCAAATATAGGGATGGTCCACACAAGATACCAAACTTAATTTCTTTCAAATTTAACAATTTAAAGTTCCCAAATATAATTTCTTCAAAACTAAAATTTATTCAAACTAACCAAAACAAACATTTGAAATTTTCTTTTAATCACAATTAAACAAAATTAATTCAATTCAACTTATAATTATGCCAAACAAACTTGAGCATGTATTTCTTCAAATTAATTATGTAAACTTGAATCACAAACGAAAATTAGCACCAACATTACACCAAAGTTGTGATTAACCCAAATTTTATCTTTTTAGTCCTAAGCATGATTCTAGGTGTTTTGTAAGATAAAATAAACAATAACAACACACAAGGCGCGATGTATGAGAAAAATTCACAACGGAAAAAACCTCGGATGACCCCAACCTACAAATCCACTAAGTATGAAATTTTACAGAGACATGATAGTAGGACTTCCAACAACGACTCGACTCGCTTTAAGCCTTGTCGCTCCTTCGTTCTTCAACCTCCACCTACTAGATAACTACAGAATCCACCGTAATCTCGGAATCCACCGATGGGGCTCAATTACCGTCAAAACATACAAAGGCCTTTCCTTCGTATGTACACCACAAACCAAGAACGAAAACCTTCGTAAGAAAACTTTTTCTCCTTTTTGGGATGTGAATAAACCTGATGCCAAATTGATCTCAAGGCAATTATATATATATATAAAACTTGGATTAAACTGAAACTATGGGTGTAAACAAGTGTGTTGGTAGAATTTCAATCATGGAAAATAAACACACAAAATGGGACTTTTGAATGGAAGTACTTTTGCTCTCAAGTGTGGGGAAAAACTATCAAAAGTCACTTGTAAAAACTGTCTTCCCCCACTTATTAAAACTGGTAACAAGTAGAGGGGAAATGGGAAGTTAATAAAAAACTAGCGAAAAAACTATTCCCGCCCAAGTAGTTTGAATGACATTTTGATGCCATTCGAACAACACTGTTCGAACGATATACTAACCGGATTTCAGAGAAAAATTCCCAATTCTCTTTTGAATCTCGTTTGAACGAGGTCGTTCGAACGACTTAGTTCGAACGAGATTTCTAACGAAATTTTAGAAAAACAGGGCAAAAGTTCGTTCGAAGCTTTGATTTTCCTTAGAAGTTCGTTCGAACGACTTTTCTGAAAGTCCAAAATGCTTTTTAAATCCTAAAAACTTTGATGAAAAGTTCTAAAATGATTTTGTGAGAAATGAAAAGTCGTTTTGACAAAATATTTATAAACGGACACCCACAAAAAATATATCCAAGACTCTATATATATTAAATTCATTCATACCTTTAGAGACCTTGGAATTGAATTGTTGATGACATGAAACATGGTTCGAAACTGGAAAGGATGAAATCTTCACAATATTAGACCACTACGTCTTCAACTTAAACTTGTCATAGGCTTGAAAGGATACCACAACTATCGATCCTATGACTCAATTAGTTTTGTACGGAATTAGGGCAATACTACAAATTGACTCGATTGGAAATTCGTCCTCACAAATATCCCCCTTTGGCTATTCTGGGACAAAATCCAAAATAAAAAATCCTATGGGTCGTCAAGATTTTCTAAAAGGACACAAACCGGCCCAATATAAAAAAATACAGACACTTAACTCGACACATGGGATTAAATGCTTTGCCGTTTTAAAATAATGCCAGTAAAGAAGAACTCTTGCACACTTAAATACACCATTAAACACATAGGGAATATAACTGGATAAATAACATAATTAAATAAATACTCACACTTTGTCTAACATGATCTACCTAAGAAAGATGCCTCCCCCTAAGATAGATCTCCCCAAATTTAAAAGGTTTAGATATGATTTTATGAGAAAATGAAAAGTCGTTTTGACAAAATGTTTATAAAAGGACATCCATAAAAAATATATCCAAGACTCTCTATATATATATATTAAATGCATTCATACCTTTATAGACCTTGGACTTGAATTGTTGATGATGTGAAACATGGCAAGAAACCGACACGGATGAAATCTTCACAATGTTAGACCGCTACGTCTTCAACTTAAACTTGTCATAGGCTTGAAAGGATACCACAACCACCGATCATATGACTCAATTAGTTTTGTCCGGAATTAAGCTAATACTACAAATTGACTCGATTGAAAGTTTGCTCTTACATATCTCCCCCTTCGGCTATTCTGGGATAAAACCCAAAATAAAAAAGTCCAATGGGCTGTTAACCTTTTCTAAAAGGACACAAACCCGTCCAAAATAAAAATACAGACACTTGACAAGACACGTGGGATTAAATGCATTGTCGCTTTAAAATAATGCCACTAAAGATGAAATCCTGCACACTTAAACACACCATTAAACGCATAGGGAATATAACAGGATAAATAACATAATTAAATAAACACTCCCACTTTGTCTAACATTATCTACCTAAGAAAGACGTCTCCTCCTAAGAAACATCTCCCCAAATTTAAAAGGTTTAGATACCATTTCTCACCCTAGACAAAGTTTAAACATCATAAAATGACTTATTTCTCCTGAATTAAATCAAATACTCCCCCTAAATAAAACAAGGGATATAAATAAAACAAAGGATATAAATAATTGAAAAACAAGTATATCATGCAATGTTGAATAAAGTGACAAGAACAAGTAAGCAAGATGGCAATAAAAGATCAACAAAACCATAAAAACAACAATAGATACCAACTACGATGCGATAAAAAATGATATAAACTAAAATGTACTAAACATAAGCATGTGATATCAAACATAAGTCGCAACAAGATGGATACCAATTTGAAAAAGATGCATACATGGATTAGATAATAAGGCAAAGACTCAAAATATACAATACCATATATATATATATACATACAAATATACCAATACCACACACGCATATATATACATAGGTATAAACACCACACATGACACAAAATATATTAAGACCCAATCGCTTAAACATGGCAAAAATGTGTCTAAATACATGTGGTAAACGGAAGTGAAGGGCTGTGAACTAGTAACAAAAGAATTAAGACCCAATCGCTTAAACATGTTCACGGAGTTCTTATTTGATTGCAAAACTTTATCAAACTTAAATATAGCCTCATGTGACAAGATAAAGTGAAATTAAGGAACAAACATGCACATTCCTAGAATTTTGATGTTTTACAAACCAATAGAGTCATGACAAAAATAACATAAATAGGATACATTGTCATTGTGCAAACCCATTAATATATCCATCCAAACTTCCTCATACATAATATTTCTTTTTCTTTTATTTTGAATGTTCATATCAAACACAACTACTTTGGCCTTAAATAATTTTAACAATGCCACATTTTTTAGGTCATATTTCAATTGTGGCTTTTCACGCAAAGTAATTTTGTCTTTCGCAGCCCGATTCTACTGATAAACAACTACACCGGATAAATATTTTTTTATATTTTTTAAATCCGAGCAACAGTTCTTACATGCACAAATCCTCCATAGTCATAACAACAAGTAGATGACTAAATTGATAGGAGAACATCTCACTTAGCTCAAATATACATGTGAAGTTAAAGATCAAATGAGCTCGTGCATGTGTGAATCAAGACATATAAAAGAAAATCCATTAAGCAAGTCAAATTCAAAGTACTCCATGCGAGCATGATAAAGAACACTTTAAGGATTGAAAATCTTAACCAAAAGTTCTAGCCACATGGAAGCGGGCATGATATTGGATTCAAACACAAGTATATACCACATAAAATGTATAAAACTAAAATAAACAAAAAATAGAATATCTTTTAGAGTTTTTCAAATTTTTATACAAACATGAGGATAACCCAAAAGACAAAACAAAAGAAATATTTTTGTATTTTTTAACTAAGAGACAATAAATAAAAGTAAGTACAAAAGATACATAAGTCATAGTTCTAGCAACACATATATGATGAAGGAAGGGCTAGAAAATGACAAACAAGAATACAACTATCAAGAATATATCATGTAGCACAAACGTAAGTGTATGGAAATAGAAATAACACAATCAACCTTTGGATTTAGCAGGTGAGGAATCATGTGAAAGTAAATGAGAATCATAAACTTTATCACGTAAAGTCTCCAAGTCGGATCTTCTAACCCACTTAAGTGAAACACGATGCTCTCGGGATTTGGTGACCTTTGTGACTCTAGCCTTTGACTTTCTAGGACCATTTCTAATATCAAAACAAAAGTTTCTAAGGTGTCCCTTTCGACCACAATGTGTGCAAGTGAATACACGGCATGAAGTGTTACCTAAGGATTGATCTTTTCTAGTGTTCCTAGAAGATTCTCTCAAACACACGGTTTTAGCTTTATCATTGGAAGCATTTTGAGTATCAAAGTCAGTACCATACATGTCATTTTTGATTTGGACGGTTCCTAAGATTTTATCTAATTTCTCCGACCTACACTCCAAATCAAATTTGACCTGACTTGAGTCTTTTAATTTTTATTCAAGTTCCACAATTCTAGACTCAAGTAAACACCTACTATCTTTAAACTCGAGAATGTCTTCTTCATAGTCTCCGTTAAACCTCTAAGGCTATCTCTCTCACCTTCTACGTACACTAACTTCTCACGAAGAGATCTCTCACATGCCCTAAGATCTTATACTAAAACACTCTTATTATTTTCTTTGGCATGTTCTCTCAAACAAGCGTCTAACTTCAAGTTTTCCTTCTTTAATTTCAACGACCCCGCATACAACTCATAGAAGGCTACTTGAAGTTCACTCTCCTATTCCTCTTCTTCATTCTCACTTTTTTCTCCACTCTCTCTACCATCAAACTTTTGGTATTCACAAATAATGGCCTCGAAAGTGTCATATAAAGGAATATCTTCACGGTAAGATTCATTATCGGTGCTCACATGACTTGCTATGAACACAGTGAAGTTGCGCTTAATAGGGAAATTGGGTCCTCTTCCGGTTCACTATCACAAAGGGTGGCATTATATGAAATTGGTTTCTATCCCTCCTTCCTTAGTTTAGTAGGACACTCGAATGGCCTATGGCCATAACCCTCACAACCATAACACCTATTTGGCTCATCCCTATTAAGATCTTCATTACAAGTTTTAGGGAATTTTTCGGCTTTACTATGTTTAGACTTATCAAATTTCTTATAATCATTCTTAAGTTTCTCTTTATTAGTGTTAAGAAATTTTTAAAACATCCTAGCAAACAAAGCCATATCTTCCGAGTCAATCTCAAACTCATCATCCGGAACTGATGTTTCCTCATTCTGGGCTTTCAAAGCTACGCCCTTATCTTTATTCTTCTCATCCTTGGAGGTAAACATGTCAAGTTCATAGGTTTGTCAGTCACCTACAAGCTTTTCAAGTTTCGTAGAGTTCAAAGTGTTTAAAGAATTTAATACGGTCACCTTAGCATTAAATCTCTCGGGTAATGACCTCAAAATTTTCTTTATAACACGGTTGTCGGGTATCTTTTCTCCAAAATTAAAAGACGAATACACAATATGTCACAATCTTGAGTATAACTCATCAAACGCCTCACTTTCTAGCAATTTAATGAATGCAAATTGAGTGGTGAGGTTTGGGAGTTTGGAAGCTTTCACGACACTTGTTTCCTCATGGGCGAGTTAGAGAATATCCCATGCCTCCTTAGACATTTCACACGTCATAATCCGTCGGAACTCATCCGTTGTGACTGCACTAAAAAGGGCATTTAAATTACGAGAATTAAAATTAGCTAACTTAAGCTCAGTGTCACTCCATCTCTTAACAGGTTTAGGTACACGAACCTCTCCTTCTAGGCATGTTGGTGGGGTCCACCCTTTAACTACCAAAAGCCAAACCCGCTCATCTAGGTATCTAAGAGACAACCTCATACGCGTTTTTCAATACGCGTAGTTGGAACCATCAAAAACTTAAAATTTTGTAAAAGGTAAATTTTTCATTTTTTTAAAGCAAAATTTTTGACAAAGGATCTTAACGTGATAATTTAGCGTTCCAGCCTTGATACCACTTGATAGCCCAATTTTAGAAGTTCCAAATATAGGGATGGTTCACACAAGATATCAAACTTCAAATTTCTTTCAAATTTATCAATTTAAAGTTCCCAAATTTTATTTTCTCCATAATTAAAATTTATTCAAACTAAACAAAACAAACATTTGAATTTTTCTTTTAATCATAATTAAACAAAATTAATTCAATTCAAGTTATAATTATGCGAAACAAACTTGAGCATGCATTTTGTCAAATTAATTATGTCAACTTGAATCACAAATTGAAATTAGCACCAAAATTACACTAAAGTTGTGATTTACCCAAATTCAAGTTATAATTATGCCAAACAAATTTGAGCATGCATTTTGTCAAATTAATTATGTCAACTCGAATCACAAACTGAAATTAGCACCAAAATTACACTAAAGTTGTGATTTACCCAAATTTTATCTTTTTAGTCCTAAGCATGCATCTAGGTGTTTTGCAAGATAAAATAAACAATCAAAACACACAAGGCGCGATGTACGAGAAAAACCCACAATGAAAAAAACCTTAGACGACCCCCGCCTACAAATTCACTAAGTATGGAATTTTACAAAGACACGTCAGAATTACTTACAACAATGACTCGACTCCTTTCAAACCTTGACGCTCCTTCATTCTTTGACCTCCGCCTAGTAGACAACTACGAAATCCACCGATGGGGCTCAACTACCGTCAAAACATACAAAGGCCTTTCCTTCGTATGCACACCACAAACGCAGAACGAAAACCTTCGTAGGGACACTTTTTCTCCCTTTTAGGATGAGAATACACCCGGTGCCAAATTGATCTCAAAGAAATTATATATATATATATATATATATATAAGTAGAACTTGGATTAAACTGAAACTATCGGTGTAAACAAGTGTGTTGGTAGAATTTCAATCATGGAACATAAACACACAAAATGGGACTTTGAATGGAATTTTTTTGCGCTCAAATGTGGGGAAAAACTCTCAAAAGTCTTTGTAAAAATTGTCTTCCCACACTTATTAAAATTGGTAACAAGTAGAGGGGGAAATGGGAAGTTAATAAAAAAAACTGTTCCCGCCCAGGTCGTTCGAACGATATACTAATGAGATTTCAGAGAAAAATTGTCAATTCTCGTTTGAATCTCGTTTGAACGAGGTCATTCGAACGACTTAGTTTGAACGAGATTTCTAACGAAATTTCAGAAAAAAGGGCAAAAGTTTGTTTGAAGCACGTTTGAAGTTCGTTCGAACGACTTTTCAGAAAATCCAAAATGCTTTTTAAGTTCCAAAAACTTTTATGAAAAGTTTAAAAATGATTTTATGAGAAAATGAAAAGTCGTTTTGACAAAATATTTATAACACCCATAAAAAATATATCCATGACTCTCTCTATATTAAATGCATTCATACCTTTAGAGACCTTGGACTTGAATTGATGATGACGTGAAACATGGCACGAAATCGACGAGGATGAAATCTTCACAATGTTAGACAGCTACGTCTTCAATTTAAACTTGTTATATGCTTGAAAGGATACCATAACCATCGATCCTATGACTCAATTAGTTTTGTTCAGAATCAAGCCAATACTACAAATTGACTCGATTGGAAATTTGCCCTTACAAAGGGTATGTTTGATTACAAAGTTGTAAAATTGTTAGAAAATAGTGCATTTCTATGAGAAGTTTAAAAATGAGTGGAAACATATACGAGTTTTTGGTCTAACTTTTTCTCTTTTTCCATGAAAAGCAATTCTTTGGTTCGTGGATAAAAAATATTTTTCACTAAAAATGAGGTTTGGGATTGAGCACTTGGTATATTCATGAATGTTATTCATATATAACTTGTTTGCAACTAAGGTACTATAAAGACAAAACAAGAGTCAAACAACTATTTTTCATCGAATTTTTTTCATATCAATTAAACACACCGTAAGGTTTTAACACCATCATACCAACCACCACCACCTGCAAATACTCTTCATCATATTCATCAAGACCAAATGCCACCTTACACCAGAGATTTCACAGATATCAGATTTTTACTAAAATCGATGGGTTCAAATATTGAGGCACTTATATTTTTGGGGTTCAGATCCAAAAAATTATTTTGCCTTTTATTTCCTGATTGCAAACCCTCCAAAGCATTTTGTTCATAAATAAATAAACTTTGTGAAGAATTAAGAAAAAATAGCTTACTTCCCATTCCAGAGACCCGGATACATGGTTCAACCGTAAAAAGGAAGAAAATCAAATAACTTACAAAGCCCTACAAGCCATAATATTTTCAAATATCCCATTTATTCCAAAAAGGTGAACGTAAACCATGGACTTCTCTCCTTGATGTTTTTGCTAATTGTATAATAAAAATTTTGAGCCATAACTTTAGTTGCCATAGAAGTACTATATAATTATTTCTAAATTCGAAATAAATCGGATCGAAAATTGAAAAAATTGAAAGTTAAAAAAAAAAAAAACAGCCCTAGTACCACTAATTGGGTTTATTTTTGATATGCGAGGTGTGTTTGGATGTAAGGCTAGATTTAAGGTTTGTTGGGTTAAAGGAAGATATGTGAGTGACAATAGGATTTAAGAAATTTGAGTTTTTAAAGTAAGGGTGTTTTTATCTTAAAATATTTTGGGGATATGTCTAATAATGAATTAGCGATTTTGTAATAGAGCTAGTCATTTGTCAATTTTTTTTGGGGGGAGGGGGGTGATGTTGTATAATATTAACTTATAAACACTTGAAATTAAACTTTAACATGCCAAACAAAATGTGAAATGAGATAAAATGAAAACATAAATTGTAAGAACAAAGTTATCTTGTTATCATAATTCAATATTGACAAAACACAGGTCAGGTGTGCCATATTGATTGAATATCTTCCATAAGATCGTATACTATCTTGACGACATAGTGGCATCAAATAGACATCATCACACCAAAGTGCAATCCACACGATAAGTAGTACTAGTGAGAAAGTTAATTTTTAAAATATAAAATTAATTTAGCCTCGGTGGAATTTTAAAATATTTTTTTAGATTTTTTTTAAAGGAGCTCTAATTTTTTTGAAGTGTTTATGTATAAGACATACTTTTTCGAACACTTGAAAACGTAGCGAAAGGTTTTTCCAATCTACAAGTGAGTTAATAAGCTTAAAAAAAGGTAGAAAAACCATAGCCCCCCGCGAGGAGTCCGCGGCTAAGCCACAAAATTTGACCTCCGCGGACACGTACCCAAAGGGTGTGATCACAGATCTTCCTTTCGTGGTTGTGGGTTTGACACACAACTATATGCGGTTGGTCCACAACCTAGGGATTTAGTAATCTCGCAGTTGGATTCACTTTTTTGGACTTTGACATTCATTTTTAGTATTTTTCAAATGCTTTTTTAAAGTGTTTTCTTATCACAACACTATTGGATCCTTCGAAAAAGCATCATAGAGGGGTTCGATTAAATGGTCAAATGCAGAAATCGTAGATGAGGTCACAAATAAGACAAATTTAATATAATTCAAATTTAATCTTGATTAATTAGGTGAACCTAAACATTCAATGTAACGCCCCGACCCTGATTTAAAGGTTATTAAAGGACTAACCTGATCCGGTTCATACGCATATTGTGAAGTGCAATGAAATACCCTATATAATGTTTCCAATTCAATTTTAATAGTATTTAATGTTACACTTATTAGCATGTGAGTCAAATTTATAATTGTTATGTGGTGTGACCCAAGGGGAGTGCCCCCAAGGTAAAGTAAACAAAGATACTAATCGTAAAGCAAGTAAATACTTACCTGTACATCGCTCTTAAAATACGGAATGACATGCAACCTGCCATAACAAAAGAGGGATATGAGCCGAATGCTCAGTGGGAACATATACAACTGCAGTATAGAAACGAACGGTAGAAGGAATACTCATACGCTACACTACATGCATGTGAAAATACGTATATATCTACATATATACCTTCAAAAATACATGTGCCAATGTATTTAATCATTTTTATTACAAAAACGTTATTTGCTTTCATTTGGCCTTCCTGGCTTTACAAAATTGTCATTTTGTATTATCATGCTTCAAAAACTAGAAATTATTCCCATTAACTCACGCATAATCAACAAATATCCTCTGTTTGGGAAACCTTTCATTTTCATTAAGATCATTTATTTCTCTACATTCAATTAACTCACGCCCGAGTTATTTAACCATATCATAAGACTTTCATCAACACGCACACACACATCATGTTAGAAAACTACTCTTTTTTTCCTATTGAAAGCCTCATATAACACACGCTTGTGTTTATTATGGTTTGAGTCTCATTAGGTAGCTTAATTATCATTAAGTTACCTTATTAACCATCCCAAACTACCACGTGAACCTTAAACAATTAATGCATTATTATTGCATTAATAAATTATTGGATCAATACCATCCATTTAAGCCCCTTTCATGAATATTTTATTAATTACTTAACATTATCTTTAGGCAATCCGCCAACACACACACCCATCACAATGCATGCACACCCACGGTTTCACAGAATTTCAACGTTCGACACCGAGCGCCAAGTAAACTACAGTTGGTTTGGGGTCTTTCACCACTAGAGACAACATAACCCTGCTTAATTATTTATCCCGACATCATCCAATATCATTATCTTGCCAATATTTTCAACATTTTCACAATGTTCACATTAATTTGCCTTTTCGGGGCTGAAGCCAAAACCTTGGGCTTAACCGTCCATTTTTCCATTATTCATTTAGGAAAAATCATTATATTCCGCTAAAGTTCTTTTTCTCACGCACGCATTGATTTTTATCCCGAAAATCATTTTCACTTTAAGGACATAAATTATTCTTTCCTTATTAGTGCCAAAACACTCTTTAGTATTTTAATTCATAAAAATGTCACACTCTAAGTAAATTACCAATTTACCATTTTTCTTTATCAAAACTTGCAACCTTATCCATTTTCAAGTGTTATTCACAAAAATACCTCTTCAAGTTCCAAGCTCAACACATAGGCATTTTAGGCATTATCACATTTATTCAACTTCTCACTTTGCCGAAATTACACATTGTGCATTTTAACTCCTTTCAATATGTAAAGTTACTTTTTTTTACATATTAAAGTCTTATTTCTCATATTTAAGCCACACACTTTAATTATGTCTTTTCACAACTTAAAATCCATTTCGTCAATATGCAAACATTTGACATATTTACACTTTCAAACTAAGTGTTACACACTTTAATTTTGAGTTTTAACTCTAAAACCCATTTTAGTATACTTTTACACATTTGACACTCTACATTTCAAACTTTTTATCACACACTTTAATTATGACTTTTTTTGCATAAGGGCCCATACTTAGTCATTTATTTCACACTTAGTCTTCTTTACTTTCATTATTTACATGAAGAGTTTAGTTTCACATGTTTACTCATTAAACCCACTTTATTTACTTATGATGAGCTCACACACTTTTAAAATATCCTTTAAGAATGAAATCATTCCTTCACATATAAAACTCTTTATTTAATGTAGGAAAATGCATATTCAAGTTACCAAATTCCATGAACAAGCTCAAACATCAGTTATCATAGAAATCACATTCTCTTTATTTAAAACACACTTTTAACCCATTTTATTTCATAAAATGTCCATGAATTGTATTATGAAAAATTTAACACTTTTAGAACTAATTTAAAACCTTCTTTTAAATGCCTCTTTTTACTCAAAATATTAAGGGTGCAAATAATAAATCCGTAAATGCATTATACGCACTTTGTTACACATTATTACACCCAAAATGTGTAGAAAAATAATCTGAATTTTTATCAATTTCAAAACGCATTTGAAATATATCTTTGGAACCCATTTGCAAATAAAATCGTAGATTTCAACTAGTTAACCCCATAGATGAAAAGTAACTAACATCACACGTATATTAAGTCTAATAAATGTAATTAAAGTAGCTAAAATTGTACTCAACTTCAAATCTAAACCAAGGTTAGTATTCCCACATAAGTATCTCCAAAATTGTGGTTGAAATGGTGGTGTAAGAGGAGAAACCCCCACCTCCAAAGGTGGCCTCAAGGGGTTACCAAAATATCTTCAAACCAAGCTCCATGAGTCCTCCATCTCCAAGCTCAAAACCCCCTTCTACAACTCCCAAACCGCATCAAAATCTCCAAAAAAAATCTCCCTACAAGTTGTCCCCAAACTCCATGGTGTTTTAATGGTGTTTGTGACCTCTAAAATGGTATTTTCATGATGTAAAGATGACGGGGAAGAAGAGCTACGAATTTGGGGTGAAAGAAGATATCTTGTTTGACCATGGTGATGAAGAGAATCTGATGGAAAGAGTGAGATATTAATGGACAACTCACTTTCCTTCCCGTTTCTCTTATAAGGTATTTGTGATAGTCTTCCACTCTTGACCAACCACCCAAGAGTATGTGTGTCCCAAATGGTGAACAAGGGTTCCCAAGGTCTGTAATTTAAGTGGGAAAGGGACAATACAATGCAACCAACCTTGGTAATGTGACACACAAAACCCACATAAAATCAACCCTAAAAGATGATTTACGTCATTTTCTCTCTAAATTTTTTTTTTTTTGCAATTTTTAACTTGAGATTCATATTCCTTGCATTTTTTGGGCTAAAACATCATATTTATAATTGTCATTTGTCCTCCCGGATTGTGCTGTACAAGGCGCGCAAGAATCGGGACGCCCGTACAAAAGAATTTTTTTTTGAATTTTCTCTTCAGAATAACATTCCTTATATTTTTGTGAGTCAAAAAATATATTCACAATATTTTTTTGACCTTCCGAGATGTCCTAAAGAATTTGCGCAAGACTGGACTTTCGCTGTGTCGCGCGTCATAAGACAATTAGTACACATACTTGCGTAGCATTCGTTGCTTGTCCGAATCGCAAGAAACTTAACCAAAGTGCTTAAAATAATTATATAAACTCAAAATAAAACTCGTGCGAACCATGAAACATAAAACTTTTTCGTTTAATCCATATTGCAATATTTTGCTTTTAGTACCATTAAAATGTCGCGTCGTATTAATCTTGTCAGTGTCAAATCCATTCCTTGATATTTTTTTCTCAAACTTAATGGTCATCCTAGCCAATACTATTAGAGATTAAATACGCAGTAATGTGACACATGCATCGTTGGATTTTGTTTTCGTTTAAACCATTTACGTAATACGCCACCTTACGTATTACTTGAGCTGTTACACTTGGATTATTTATTCCTCGAATTTTTCTTTGGACAAAACACTTAAAATAATGTTAAATACCTATTTTCTAGGGGGGGGGGGGGGGGGGGGGGGGTATTACATTCTTCCCTACTTAGAAAATTTCGTCCTTAAAATTTATGATCATCAATCTCACAAATCATTCGTCCAACAATTAAATTCTAATCCTAGATGTCTTTAACACTATAGTGTAACCAAAAGATTTCATAACATTAATCGGTTACAACTACAATGGATCCTAAGATACTATTGTTAACTCCCAAGCATTCCTAACATGTCCATATAAACAATACCTCTAAGTAACTGATAGTGAGCAAATATCATGCTAACACCCAAAGCACTCATTATCATGAATTATTCAAAACATCGGGATTTACAAGCCTACGTTTCATCAAATGATTTGAGTCTTGCCTAGCTTAGGCAAATACGTCCTCAACATCAATAACTATTCACACCAAAAATTTCGATACAGTAATTTAATCCCAATGGTCTATCCGACCGATATATCCTACGAGACTAAGCATTGGCCTAGAGTCATCTTAGTTATGACAACCCAAATACACATGAGAGACTACATTCTCATCCGTAATTTCCATACGGAGTGGAACCTTAGTATTTAATGTTCCATCAAGTTTTAATATTTATATATTAGAGTCGTGACCTCGAATCCAAGATATACGTCATAACTAGCTATACTAGTTAACTAACGAATGTATTAACCTAAAGCTATTAAGTACACATGAAAACTACATGTAAGAAATCACGAGACCACGCGTACACACCAACCGGTGTAAAATAAAAGTGCTTCCGAAGAAGAGCGTACTCATGTACCGTGACAAAACAACCTCTACATGGACTATTCCGCATCACTACTGAGCTATGCAAGATCAAAGAGGACACACGAAGGTGCAACGAATAAGGCGATTGTCAAGAAAGAATGAAACAATAGAATTCGGATAGTGAACCATGCCACGTGAAGTACGAACCAAAACTTACACTTGAAGTCTAAAATTTTCACTGACCTACATGTACGCTAAAGTATTATCCTAGCCACGTGTCATGGATTGAATCATCAATCATGATTGTCCTTCTCCACGGACAACGACTTGGGAACCGATTCACTTGGTAAGCTAAAATGCTAGGCTTCCCTCCTTAAGACTGAGGTTACTGGTTATCCTTCATACCAAAGCGAAGTTACATTTCTCATTGCTTAACATTAGTTACTGACCTAACATACTCAAGTTTCCACAATTTTATCATGCGAGTGCTAACTTTCAAACCTCGAGATCCATCTCGTTTAGTGAAACACAATAATTACATAAATTCTTCCTTAGGGACCATCACTACAACTCTTGGCAACGTCTTACGTAATCCTAAATCATAACTATCAGACTAGTTACAATGACACCTTAATTTTTCAAGCATTACTCATGCCCAATACCCAATGATTTTCCTCACTAGAGTCATACTAAACCATACGGGTAGCACACACAGGTGCTATAATTAAGCCTAACACTCGATTTTGAGTGCTATTTCTAAAACCACGATGAACATCATCGCGTCCTAAGTCTCCCAAGTGTAAAACCTAGCACGTATCAGCCTATTCTCGATATTCTCCCCAAGTCATACCATAATGCAAGCTTATAAACAAAACCATGGCACTAGCTCTAAGGTACCATAAAAAATGACATGACTAAATTGTATTACAATCACTGATAGCCTATGCATTCGTCAATACGATAACTTTTCCTAATTCTTCATGGAATAATCACCACGTCAATCGACTCCAATTGAACATACATATCCTAGCTTAGGAGTTATCATGAAAAAAAATCCTTTCAAGTATAACACTCAATCACGGCTGCTAAATTATTTTCTCAAAGGCCAAACATTAATCCCAATCACTATGTGTCATACCAATCATAACTCTAAATTCCTGAAGTCATAAGCGATCCCATAATATCAACGAGAGACGTCGAAAGTACCGTACTACGTGGTACAACCTTAATTTCACCATTACTAGGGAAAGCCTATCACTTGCAGTGACACTTCATTAGATAAACCTTAATACATATATCCAAGGAGCAATCATGAGTTCACATGCTTTTCCATAATCCTAACCCAAGATCAAACCCATCATAGCCTATCATTTAACTCCCATGATTATTAAGCCACGATAACTAATGTGCCTCACTACATAGGCATCACACCCATTTTCTAGATCACAAGTTATCACCACTATAAAACTTTTGGTAGGATACGGGGCATCAGGTACTACCTGTAAAACTTTTATGCCAATACCTTTGATGACACAAGAGATCCTATTCCTCAATACCACCTCATTTTTCTAAAATCATAATTCAACACTACCATTTCAAACACTAAGTGCCAAGGACTATATGGCTTTGTTCTTGAATCACTTAAAATCGTCAAGGTTATCTAAACCCAAAACATAATCAAGTTACTTAGTCATTCTGATTTCCATAGAATTATTTATTCACAAGTCATACTACTTAGTCACCTAATCCTGTAGATGAAACTACAAGCATACCAGCTAAGATGAAACTAAAATCATTAAGACCTTCTAATAATCAGACTTACACATGATAGATCTCACACAAGCGTAGGGTGCCACCACCTAATAACCTACACCAAAATACGATAGTTGCTCGCTAACACTACCAGAACAAATGTAGCAGAATAAGAATGGCTACTAACTTAGCCGATCACTAGCTCAAAGTGCAGGGTACAGCGTGATCTATACCTCGACTTTACCATCAAGGTACAAATCAAAACCGTCATCAGGAAAGCGTGATCGGGTCTTACTAACAACGACACCGAAAGATCCATTATCGACCTCACTATGTAACACTCAAAAGGAACTTTGAACCTAAAGCTCTGATACCAAGTTATAACGTCCCAACCCGAATTTAAAGGTTATTAAAGGACTAACCTGATCCTGTTCGTACATTAATTGTGAAGTGAAATGAAACACCTTATATAGTGTTTCTAATCAAATTTTAATAGTATTTAACGTTACACTTATTAGAATGTAAGTCAAATTTATAATTACTACGTGATGTGACCCAAAGGGAGTTCCCCCAAGGTCAAGTAAACAGAGCTACTAATCGTAAAGCAATTAACTACTTACTTGTACAGTGCTCTCAAAATACGAAATGACATGTAACCTGCCGTAACAAAGAAGAGATGTGAGCCCAATGCTCAGTGGGAACATATACAAATGCAGTATAGGAATGAACGACAGAATGGAATACTCACACGCTACACTACATGCATTTGAAAATACATATATATCTACATAAATGCCTTCAAAAATACTTGTGCCAGTGTATTTAATCATTGTTATTACAAAAACGTTATTTGGTTCCATTTGGCCTGCCTGGACTTACAAAATAGTTATTTTTTATTATCCTGCTTCGAAAACTAGCACTTATTCCCATTAACTCACGCATAATCAACAAATATCCTATGTTTAGGAAACCTTTCATTTTCATTAAGACCATTTATTTCTCTACATTCAATTAACTCATGCCCGAGTTATTTAACCATATTATAAGACTTTCTTCAACACACACACACACACACACACACACACACACACATCGTGTTAGAAAACTACTCTTTTTTTCCTATTGAAAGCCTCATATAACGCACGCTTGTGTTTATTATGGTTTGAGCCTCATTAGCTAGCTTAAGTATTATTAAGTTACCTTATTAACCATCCAATGTTACCGTGTGAACCTTAAACAATTAATGCATTATTATTGCATTAATAAATTATTGAATCAATACCATCCATCTATGCTTCTTTCATGAATATTCGATTAATTGCTTAGCATTATCTTTAGGGAATCTGCGAACACACACACCTATCATAATGCACGCATACCCACAGTTTCATAGAATTTCACCGTTTGACACCGAGCGCCAAGTAAACTGCAGTTGGTTTGGGGTCTTTCACCACTAGGGACAACATTACCCTGCTTATATATTTATCCCGACATCATCCAATATCATTATCTTGCCAATGTATTCAAAATTTTCATAATGTTCACATTAATTTGCCTTTTCGGGGCTGAAGCCAAAACCTTGGGCTTAACCGTCCATTTTTCCATTATTCATTTAGGAAAAATCATTATATACCACTGCAGTCCTTTTTTCCCACGCACGCATTGATTTTTATCTCGAAAATCATTTCCTCTTTAAGGACTTACATTTTTCTTTACCAAAACTTGCAACATTATCCTTTTTCAAGTGTTATTCACAAAAATACCCCTTCAAGTTCTAAGCTCAACACTTAGGCATTTTAGTCATTAACACACTTGTTCAACTTCCCACTTTACCAAAATTACACATTTTGCATTTTAACTCTTTTTAATATGTAAAATCACATTTTTTACATGTTATAGTCTTATTTCTCATATTTAAGCCTACACACTTTAATTATGTCTTTTCACAACTTAAAATCCATTTCGTCAATATGCAAACATTTGACATATTTACACTTTCAAACTTTGTGTTAGACACTTTAATTTTGACTTTTAACACTAAAAACTCATTTTTGTGTACATTTACACATTTGACACTCTACATTTCAAACTAAGTTTCACACACTTTAATTATGACTTTTTTTGCATAAGGACCCATACTT
This sequence comes from Sambucus nigra, assembly GCA_949130495.1. NCBI lineage: Eukaryota > Viridiplantae > Streptophyta > Magnoliopsida > Dipsacales > Adoxaceae > Sambucus > Sambucus nigra. The sequence continues at coordinate 601,709,764 of OX422209.1, forward strand.
AGTCATTTATTTCATACTTAGTCTTCTTAATTTTCATTATTTACATGAATACTTTAGTTTCACACGTTTACTTATTAAACCTACTTTATTTACTTATGATGAGTTCACACACTTTAAAATATCCTTTTAGAATGTAAGCATTCCTTCACATATAAAACTCTTTATTTAATGTAGAAAAATGCATATTCAAGTTACCAAATACCATGAACAAACCACATTCTCTTTATTTAAAACACACTGTTAATCCATTTTATTTCATAAAATGTCTATGAATAGTATTCGAAAAATTTAACACTTTTAGAACTAATTTAAAACCTCCTTTTAAATGCCTCTTTTTACTTAAAACATCAAGGGTGCAAATAATAAACCCATAAATGCATTATACCCACTTTGTTACACATTATTACACCCAAAATATGTAAAAAATAATCTGATTTTTTATCAATTTCAAAACCTATTTGAAATATATCTTTGAAACCCATTTGAAAATAAAATCATAGATTTCAACTAGTTAACCCCATAGATGCAAACTAACTTACATCACACATATATTAAGTCTAATAACTGTAATTAAAGTAGCTAAAATTATACTTAACTTCAAACCTAAACCAAGGTTAGTATTCCCACCCAAGTATCTCCAAATTGGTAGTAGAAATGGTGGTGTAGGAGGAGCAAACCCCACCTCCAAAGGTGGCCTCAAGGGGTTACCAAAAGCTATCCAAAGAAATCTCTAAAATTTCTCCATATCCAAGCTCAAAACCCCCTTTTACAACTTCCAAACCTCATCAAAAGATTTTAAAAAACTCTCCCTATAAGCTATCCCAAAACTCCAAGGTGTTTTAATGGTGTTTTTGACCTCCAAAATGGTGTTTTCATGATGTAAAGATGGTGGGGGAAGAATAGTTAAAAATTTTGGGTGAAGGAAGAGCTCTTGTTTGATCATGGTGATGAAGAAAATCTGATAAAAAGAGTGAGATATTAATGGTCAACTCACTTTCCCTCCCATTTCTCTTATCAGGTATTTGTGGTAGTCTTCCACTCTTGACTGTAATACCCCATATTTTTATGTCTTTTAAATTTGAGATATTAATTTAATATTAATTCAAAAATTTATTTTAATATTTAATAGCTCAACGAGAGTTAGTAATTATTAGGAATTTGTTGAATATTACTAGATGAGTAAAGTAATATATAAGATTGATTTTATTAAACTTGTCACGAGTGAATAAAATGGCAATTTTGGAAATTTAAGTCGGGACGCGCCTGTGTCGTGTCAGGACTAAATTATTATTATAAAAGTGAATAAATTATAAGTCGCCCGTATGGTCTCTTCGAGTGCGCCAAAGTGTCCGGAAGGGTCGAGATAGTCAGAAAAGTATACCCGGGGTTTAGTTTGGGTCTCGGGGCATTTTTAGGCCTAATGGACATCCCGGGAGGGTATTATAGACATTTTGTATTTTTGGGTAATTAAACCCACGAAATTTAATAAGATATATCAACCATTAGGAGTTGTCTTCTAGGGTTATCAATCATAGAACCTAAGAACAACCATTAGAGAAGAAGGTGGAGAGCTTTCTAAGCAATCCAAGGCCTAGAATTCACTCGATTGCACCGCCACCACCACCAAAACGTAGATCGCACGACGAGGAAAGAAACCATATCTTTTTCTTCAACAAATCAGACCCTTGAACTCCAGGCAAGTATCTATCTTACTTTGTTTTTAGTTAATGTTTCACCCATGTTAGATTAGAATTGATAAAAGCATGTTTCATTGAAGAATTTGATAACTTAGAGAAATTAAATCACATGTTTTAGAGGAAATAGATATAATCTAGACATCTCAATTATATGTAGAGGATTACCCACGAAATTGTATGGATTTAGAAGCAAGAAATCTGGAAAAGAATTTAGAAGAATGGAATTTTCATGAAAAATTAGGGTTCTTGATATTTATGTTGATTTACCCCATTAATTCAATACCTTTGATGAATTTGGATGTGTTTCACGTAGGAAATCATGTATATAGGTATATATGACTGTTAGTAATCTTGGTTGGGAGTTTGGGGATCATTAATGGTGTTTTGGAGAATTTTTTTGGATGAAATCCATAGGTTGAAGTTGCAGATTCTGGGCAAGAACTGCTTGATCGATCGATCGACCAAGAGCATCGATCGATCGATCGACCCCATTCCTCGATCGATCGATCCCTCTTGGAAAACTGCATATTTTTCCCCTTCTTGTTTAATCCGGTTAAATTACGTAGGAATCCTTGATTATTATTCATAGAGTATAATGGGTTATAAAGAGGACCAGCAGGGTCTAAGTAGCCTCCGTTGAGTGAAATTTAATATGGGATAAAATTGTGGGTTAACGGGGAGTTATTCATACATTGGAAATTGTGCGTACGTTCACTAAAGAGTTGAAACTCGTGAAAGATTTAGACCAGAAGGTAAGTGAGGGTATACCTACTGAAATTATACTTAGTGAGTGAGAATACTTCAAGAGATGAGAAGTAAGTATGAAATAAATTATAAATGAGAATATAAGAGACGAATCCGTTATGTGAGATAATTGAGTAAAATTTGTGCTAAGAACGAATAATAATGATTATGGGTCATGGGCGAACCTAATTTGGAAAATGTGAAGATCTATATATATATGACCGTGTGACAGTGCATATATTATGTATCTGTGTATAATCATACCCGAGCTACTTTCTATCACGGAGGTTTTCGCGTCGGGACAGTCTTATCTCGATTGGACTTTTATGGGGGATATTGACTTGTACCTAGAAGTTAGTATCCTTGATACAGGTTATCTGAAAATGATAATCAGATGGTCCTAAGAGACGTGAGGGTATGTGCTGACCTCTTAGTGACTTGGAACTATGCTTCGACTCCATTTGTATGTGTATTGTGTTAATACAGTTCGAGAGTGATTCCGAACTAGTATTTCCCTTAGTACGAGTAATACGGGGACTTGATAGCAGAGTATGCCAGTACCATAGATTTATGTTGGGTGCCGATAGTATATATATATATACATATATATATCAAGGTTCTAAAAATCGCGGGGCGTGATTGAGGCGTGGAGGCCAAGCCTTAAGCCTTAGAAGCCTAGGCGGGCCTTGGCGTAAAAAGGCGTTTAGGCCTTCTTAATATATTTTAATATTTTGTAACCATAACAAGGCTATTAAAATACAAAAATTGCACATATCATAAAAATATGTCTGAATATATGCAAATTAAAATACTATCTGATTATTTTGGATAAGATAATGGTCCGGTTTGTAAACAAATTCTTTAAAAGGCGACATCGTTTCACTAAGGCATTGTTATTTTTAGAAAAAAGTGCATCGTAAGGGTTTTACCAAGAATAAGGCGTGAAAAGCGTAAGGCGAGGCGTTTCTCCCAAGCCTTAAGCCTAGGCGGGTTTTTTAGAACAGTGATATATATATATATATATATATATATATATATATATATATATATATATATATATACTTATATATGGAAACTTTCTATTGTGTGTATAAATAGTTAAGTAAGGAATAAATGCTCCAGCTTTATAACAAGTGTTCGTGAATTCCGTAACGGTACTAAGTGATTCTAAGTAACGCAAGAAAATAGAAGAGATTAATTTTCTAAAACTAAATATCAAAGCATTAGCACTTCTCGGGATAAAACTTTATGGAAAATAAGTTAGATAGACTTATGAGATCAGTTGAACGGTAGGCGTGCACACTAGATGAGAGGTGAGGATTCTCAAGATATTGTCGCATACTAACATGGTTGTCATAAGCATTTTAGATACTTGCTAAACTATTTTAAACTATTTTACACTCGGGCTCTGAGCCGTTTTCTATCATTTTTCTCTTGTGTATATATGTGTATGTATTACAGGTGCCCAGCCACAGGGGAGTCATGCATCGATTCTTTGGACTGGACGTGCTGCAACTTATGTGGGAGTTTCAGGCCTTTGCTTTAGATGACCTCGTCATTGATTATGTTCTCGATTTAGTTATGCTTAGTTAGGGCATGTGTCACCCATTTTCCTATTCCGTTTGGATTTGTCAGAGATTTATGTTTATTTATATTTTCAGTGTTCAGTACTTTTTGATAGTTAACTATTGTCAGGATGTTTCATTTGTGGTTCTTAACTTGGTTTGGTTTATCTAGATGGTTTAATTCTGGTGTGTTAATTTCCATCCTTAGCATTTATGTGATTCTTAAACTATTGGTTATTATGAAGGGTTTTCATAATGGAATTTAATAAAGTAAGAAAATAGACTTTAAATTGTTTTAACACTTAGCTTAATTACTTAGGGTGTTTAAATTGGAAATAATTATTTTGCGTCAGTGATGCTGAGAATGAACCAACCGTTTACCTTGATTTTAATTTAATAAAGAACTGATCACCCGGTATTTAATTAGGCGGGGTGTCACAGGTGGTATCAGAGCATCAGGTTCTAGTGTCCTTTAGGATTTGTACGAATTATTTTATTTCCATCTTAGCGTCCTTTGATTTAGAGACCGAATATTAGGAATGTTGTATTTATCTTTATGCGTTGGAAATTCGTGCTTATGCGATATGTTTATGTGAATGTTGAACTTATCCAGATTATTTAAACTTTCAGATGGCTGGTCAAGAAGAACAAGCTAATGCCGTTGAGGAAGTCAATGAGCAAGATCAGCTCACACCTCAGGTGTCTCCGGAGAGGGTATCAATTGCCGAATTAGCAGGTATTATGGCACAGGCAGTTACCACTGCAGTCTTACACTACCAAGATTGCATCATGGAGCTTAGAGGAGGAAAAAGACCTAGAGAGATTAGTCAATCTGACATGACTAGAATTAACAATTGTGCGAAGACACCAAAATCGCAACAATAAGTGACGCGACCACAAAAGTGTCTAAAGTGCGTGCTTTATAGGCTCAAGTGCAAGCCTGTCGTGTTAGTAATAATCTGATAAGTCGGGATCGTCTCCACGAGGAACTGAAATTGGTAATTCAGAATACCATAGGAAAAGCTTATTTAACCTTCAAATGATTCCTCACAAGAAAAGAAAAGATGATGAGTGATAGTTTGAAATTTCCAATTGGTGATGAAATAAAAATTTAGAATGAACTACGTGCACAAAAACAAATAAGAATTGTAAAGAGAATAGGTATGAGTATGAGAGGAAATAGGTTAGGATACAATTCCCCAATCCCTAGTAATTTACCTTATAGAATACTAGAATTGTAAATTAAAATCTTAACTGAACCCAGTCCTTAGAGATCCTAAGCATTACATATATGAGGGAACTAGAGGGAACTAACTCGCATCATGTGAAATAAAAGGTAAATATAAAGCGATGTAGAACAATTACACTTGCATAGTATTCTTAAACATCCCAAGTACCTGGGGCAAGAGAGATTAAAAGATCTACTATGTTCGTATAATTTCCCACATGGTTCGGTCAATTTTTAATTTAAACTCTATTTTCTACATGGGTAATTTACCCCAGGATGGGTTCATGCATCCCAACCCTTGAAACTTTAGCTAGACATGGTTTTGTTAGATGAAAACAAAACTATAACTATGTATGGAATCATAGATCTAAGAAACATAGCTTCAAAGAGAGTTGCAAAACAATTGAGAATCGAATTGAAAATAAAATAAAGAAACAAATAAGAGAATGGAAATTGATACTTGGATTGAAGATTGAAAGTTTGTAATCAAAACTTGAACTGATAATTTGAACTTGAATCTGGAATACTCCTTTTCTCCAACTTACAATGTATGGTTTCTAAAATATAAAATTATCTGCCAAGAAGAAGAACCTTCTTTCTTCCTCTACGGCTTGGCCTTTTATATCCTAAATTATTGTTTTTATAACTAACAACAATGAATTGTACAAGAAATTCCAAGAGTTAAAACAACCGAATCGGTCCGAATCCCATCGGATCGGTTTGTTTTTCATCGATTATGTATCGATCCGGGGTTTACTGGAATGGTGGCATTTTGGATCGGTCCGATCTCAACCGGATCGGTCCGATATTCTTCAATTTTGACTTTCCTCTAACGTTGACTTTCCAAATCTTTTGATCTAAAGCTCCGATTTGACTGTTGTTTCTTCCTACGTTCTTGTGAGATGATGATCTTCAACTTTCATTTAGGCTTCAAATCCAAACTCCGGGTGTTAAATTACGCTTTTGCCCTTTTACTTGACTTCCTTTGTTCTTTTCCTTTCTTCCGATTTCTTTCTTTCTTTTCTTGCACTATATTCCTGTAAAATCAATAAGAAATACATGAAACTTGGGACACTTGTTAGAAGAAGTCCTTAGCAATGATATGGGATAAAAGCAAATCAATTACGTTGTTCGAGATATTAAAATTGCTAAATTAAGGGGCTAAATTGAGAAGAATTTATGCTTAGTCAAATCCCCCTAACTTAGTACTTTGCACGTCCCCGGGCAATGTAAATGAAGCTAACCAAAATTCCACTCTTGAGAATTCCTTTATTAAAATTAAATTCCACTTTCGCAGGCAAGCGATTGCATTGAGAATATGCAACAAGACTTTAAACCCCTAGGTTACCCTAGTAGGACGAGTTTTGTCTCGTGAGGCTTTGCGGTGAATACACCCACAAAATTTTTTATTGACTCAAATAAATATCAAAATACTTAAAAATTGTACAATTTAAACTTTTCGAAAAATAATCACCATAAATTTATATTCAAGTGTCTCAAACCATAGTGTGTGTGTGCAAAGCTAGAAATTAAACCTCAAATTTCCACCGATTGAGCATTACGTTACTTTCCGAAAATTCGTTTTGATTCAAATTCTTACGGATGCACTCACAAACGAATCACTCGGATTGTGGTTGTTTTCTCTCGGTATGCATGATATAAAGAGTAAATATAATGGACACAAATTCACGCATACAAAATTGAAAAGAAGAAAATATATGGTGAAAAGATCTCATAATCGGAATACAGTTATTAGGAAACGGGAAACATCATCTCTTAATCACACCATTTTAATCTCTTTTATTATCTTTTCATGTCTTAGCTCTCCATGCAGTAATTAATTTCTCCATTCGGACTCAGTTAGGACTTTTCTGGTTAAAAAGTGTAAAGGGAAAAAAAGGGAATGGACGGAATGTTCGGAATTGAAAAATGTCCTTATGACGTCCATTAGTGCTTTTTCGGGCATTTGCTCATTTTTCTCAAAGTTTTTCTATTTTTATTTTCATTTTTTTCCTTTTTCTTTTCTTGCCCTTTTTTTGCACACTTTGGACTTACTTGATGAATTTTCAATTTCTCACAATTCTGGACTATTTGGATTTTTCGGGTTATCAAACGAAAGGGAAATATTTTATTAGGCTCAAAGTGGGTTGCAAAGGGATAATTTTTTCACAACTTTATTATGGCTAATATTTTTGGGTTAAACAAAAGAGGGCCTACTTCATTGTCCATATTGCTCATAACATTACCATATGCATCTCTAGATTAATTAAGTTTAGAGATATATTTAGCATGAATTTTGAGACAACATTTCACGCATTTCCCATAACCGATCAAAACAAAGGACTGAGATCATCAACGACTTATTAAAACTCTGAAAAGAACTTTGAGTTAATCATAAACTCGGATTGATTTAAAAAGTCATAAAAAATTAAAAGGCTTGAAATCTCACCGGGTTTGATCAATCTCCACACTTATTCGTTAAGTCGTCAATTTTCTTTCAATTTCCATCTTCGATCAATTTTGGCTTAGTGCATTTTGATTGTTAACAATTTGAGATTCTAAATAGAATAAAGGTGATATTTTTGAAAAATTTAAATTTAAATTTTTATTTATTTTGAACAAAAATATTTTTTTATTTATTTTATATAATTGCGAAGTTTTATGAATACGCACTTATCCTCCTCCCTAACTTAGTCTTTTGCATTGTCCACAATCAAAAGGACGAAAAGCGAAATAAGACGAAATAAAGAGTGAGAAAAATAAAACAAGAAAATAACTATAACAAAAAGTGATCATTAAAACTTAGTTGTGTACACAAAAGATCAACACATGAAAAGAGCAATAGAAGGTAAAAACAGCGGGGGACTGTGAAATCATGCAACAGGTGGTGTTTACTGTGCTGGAGGGTGGTGGGAAGGACTGAGCACGTTGGGGTCACAAGGATCGTAAAAGTACGCAGGAAGTGGGGCATTGGGACCCAACTGGAGGCGGTAAAGGTCAGCCTGAAGGCGTAACATCATACTCGTATCGCGACGGTAGGCGCGTTGATCATTGTGATAGTCATTCATAAAACCATCTATCTTAGTCTCCAAGGCGACAATGCGATCAGTGAGACCGTCCTCATTCGGATTAGCAGCTTCTTCATACTCAGCCTCATCACCTTCTCCCATCTCAATATCTTCCGCACTAACACCCTCTTCCTCATCGGACGAGGCATCATTATCACCCAGACGTGCTCGGATCAACTCAATCTGTTTATCACTACGAGTGCGGGATTATTTTCCAATCGGCTTTAGTAAGAAAATAAGATGTTACAAGGGAACAATACCGGCGTCCTTAAGAATGGATGTGATGAGACGACCATAAGGAAGAGGTGTCCTACCCTTCTTTTCGAGCGCTGCGCAAATGATATCATTATAAAATGTGCGGGCCAAATTAATAACAGTTTCATGGGCAAACAAATGATTGACCATCGTGGCCTGACGCGGTCGCATAGCCGAATCTTTTGAAGTTTGCAAAATGTTGGCATAAACGATGTGAAAAATAATTCGGCCCTTGTCGGGTAAACGACCCACAGGAAAAGTCTCGGTATTCCAAACCGAACCCGGAGAAATGCGAGACATGCAAATATCTTTTGAAACGGGTGGATCATTACTGGGGTATGAAAATTGGGCTGGAGTTACTACACCTAGAGATTCGAGTTTCTGGGCCAGAATTTCCAACGAGAATGGAAGAGGTGTCGAGTCGACAAACGCTTGAGATTTGAAATCCACCGTACGGACGAGTGAACCATAGAATGAACGCACTTCATTCTCCCATACTGCCTCGTGAGGTTCATTGAAGAATCGACACCAACCTCGGGACATGAACAAGCTGGTGATAGAATTTGGAACTTCATTCTAGAGAACCTGACGCTGAATGTGGATTTTTAGCGTAGGACCAAAGAAACGGCGGCACCAAATTCCTTCATGGCGGGAATGATATTCTCCATTCCCATCGGGCATCACTTCAATGGAATTGTATTTCTGGGGGGCAACCATTGGAGATGAAGAATTTTGGACACAAAGATTGAGTAGAAAATGGAGATGGAGGGGTGAAGAAAGAATTGGGATGAGAAATTGGTATTTATAGGTGTGATGGGTGAGAGGGGGGAAGGATTTGGTGGGAAATAAGGGAGGGAAAAGATTGGGTAATGTGTGTACGAAAGTTTTAGGAAGTGAAAAGATTGGGAGGCTAAGAGGTCTTAACCTCGGGAAGGGGCACAACTTGCAGATATCTGGACCGATCCGGTCTTGTATTTATTTTTCTATTTGAAGTGACTGGATCAGTTCTTTTTTTTAGGACCGGACTGATCCGGTTTGTTGAAAATTACCTGCATCCTCTGATCAGATCATTGGTTACTCTCTGTAGACACCCCATTTCGTTACCCCCAACTCTCCTTAGGTCCATAGCACCTCCTTTCAGCACTACAAACTTAAGTCATGTCCCGAGTACTGACCTAGAAGCCGTAGGGCACTCCCCGACTCAGTTTGACAAAAAAGTCAAACTCTTCATCTCAACTGAGGCTTAATGATTCTTTAAAGGGTTCTAAATCCCCTTTCCAGTGGAATGCCCCATGCGCGATTCCGACTTACCATGCTGACGAACGATCCGTTTGTGTCTGAAACTTAACCTAGAGGCCACCGGGCGCTCCCGGGCTCTGTTTGTCCTATGTCAACTCTTCAGCTCAATCGAGGCTGAATGAATCTTCAAAGGGAACAAATTCCCTTTCCAACGGTCCATCCCATCTGCGATTCTGACTTTCCATGCGGATGAACGATCCGTTTGACTCCAAGAGGTCACCGAATGTTTCTCGGGCCCAATTGACCAAAGTCAACTCTCCAAACCGGGTCAAACTCTTTGGAATATCGAATTACATCTCCTAACCTTTCCAACGGTCTACCCCATGTGCGATTCAAACTTACCATGCGGACGAACGATCCATTTGCGTCCGAACGATTCCCCGTCCAATGGACCGACAAACGCTTCTGAGCCATATTTGACCCAAAGTCAACTCCCAAACCCGGGAGCAGTCCAAAGGACTTTCAAAGGTCTCTGAATTAACTTTCCAACGGTATGCCTCGTGCGCTATTCTGACCAATGGTTTGCCCTCGGCTGTCGATTTTCTGAAAAAGCCTGAAACGCACTGCCAAATGGTAGGTTCCAGACCCTGCCTATCGACAGATGTCGATAGGCAGGAATAGGTATATGCTGATCGGCAGTTACCTGGGACTATAAAAGGAGGCCTTCACCTCATTTGCAAAGGGAGCTCAGATCTGATCAAAATCGCTCTCAGCGAATCCCAAAAACCTCTTTCGAAGGCAGCGCGATTTCAACATCCAAATCCCCTTTTTACTTCCACTTTTCATCATCCTTTTCATCAAACTTGGTGAATTAGCCACTCTCCATCATCATCCAAGTGCGAGGACTGATCTCCAACACTCAAGATCAACCTCAAGGTCTCCAATAAGGTCCATCTTTCTTATATTTCTCTCTAAATTCTCTTAAATTTGTAATAACTTGTTTTATTACTTAGCATTTTTATTACTTCATTTCACATATCTTAATATACTTTTTTTATTTAGTATTATTGCACATCTCCTATTTTCATATAAACAAAAACCAAAAAAATAAGAAAAAGAGGGTTTGCTCATAAATTCCAAATAGGTATTCTCATACTTTTCTTAGACTTTGCTCACAACTAAAACACTTTTTCCACACACACACACACTCACAAATAAGAGATCCCCCATTTGGATTTATGGGGTAAACCCCACCCCTCGTTTTGTATGCGAACTACGTGGACTTTGATGCATTTATAGGCTACGTAGGCGTCTCGTGGTAAAACTCGAGACTCGAGTCCTTTTTCCCACTTTTTCTCTCATTTTCTATCTTCTCTAAATCCAATCTTCTTATATTCTATATACTTGTTCTTAGTGACATATTACTCCATATGCGTCATCGTTCCATTATAACGATCAACGTAAGGGTAATTACGTAAATCTTACTTTCTAATATTATTCTTATACCTTCCTACGGATGACTCACTTTATCTCTTCCATGATACAAGTCGAGGATTCCTATCTCCACTATATATATACACATGCACACATATCACGGGGAAAAATAAAGGAAAATAGAAAATATCCATGAGAGACCGAAAGGGCGGAATGGGTGCCTAACACCTTCCCATTTCGTAACTAAGCCTCCGAACCCTTCTCGAATCATTTTGGTTTTGCATGCACCAGTATGTCTTTGGATGCCATCCTTCGGGGTGGCTTCCCCTTTTTCTTTTATCAATTTTGAGTAAAATAAACTGGCAACTCTGAATCTCTCTACATTTTTACACCACATCTCAAGCAACGCTGGCCGAAGCGCTCCCGAGAGGGATGCGCAGGACCCGAAGGATCCTTCCTCCCCGCTCCCGCTCGCATGGCGAGGATCGGGGATGGCCACAGTGGCGACTCCGCTCGGGACATGTGTATTTTGAGGGCTTGACTTTATTTGTTTGGATGCTATATTTGTTTATGTTTCCCCCATATCTGTACGTTCCCCTTTTCCATGTGTATCCCATGCTTATGCTTATGTTCACAAAATTTTCCATGTACACTTCACACCACGTGCACCTAGGATCATATATATCTGCATGTTGCACGCATCACCTATCCATACTTGCTGTACCTTTTGGGGTATTTATACTTTGCTCCCTGTTTGGCATAATCAAGAAGGGCATTCTCTTCATAAGATACTAATAAGAGAATCATGCATGATTCACACGACATAACCAAAGAGCATTGATATTGACCAAATTTTACCCAGTAACTGGAGGGTCACTTCGTGATGGGCGCTAGTCCGGCAGGTCTCAGTTAGCCTAAGCGATATAACTCTCACCTTCCATTGGCCAAGTACCTTCGACGTATATCTAACGGTTCCCCCGCATCGTACCGCTTGACCGAAGTCATGACGGGAGGTATATCGCAGGGAATTCATTCACGTACGTTGAGTATATCGAATTTTCTCTCACACGTACCGTCCCCACGAGGTATATAGTGAGGCAATTTACGTACACTCAGGTATATCAAATGACTTGTCCACACGTACCGATTGCTCGCAAGAGCAAGACATATATCGTGGAAGTCAGGCCAAAGGGGGGAACCCATTCCAATTCACCCAACCAGCTGCATACCCGCATATAGGTGTCAAACCTAGGACACACACTTTAGATTTCCGATTTCAACCCGAAACTCTACCGAAATTTCGGGTGGGCCTGCCATTCAAATTTTTGTGCATTTTTAAAACGGGACCCTGTCCGTGAGCCTGGTTACAAGTCCAGCCGTAGCTTTGCATATATTAAAAATCCCATTTTTTCAGGCTCGGGTCCCGTACGACATTGCATTTAGGAGAATTAAATACAAGTGAGAACATAATAATTGTAATAATCATGCTGAGTTTTGTCTCCAAAAATATTTCTCCCTTATTTATCAAAAATCCAAAAACATTTTTCCCTTCTTTATCAAAAATCCAAAAATAGTTTCTTCTCTTTATCCAAAAATAAATCCCATTCTACGCCTTCTAAGGTTGATCGCAAGCCCTTGGCCTGGCTCCTTATTGGCTTCGGTCTTCAGTCAAATTATCTCGGAGTTTCATCCGTTCCTCTACTACTTCGTTCGAGTCCGAAATCCATCCACTTTCCATGGAGAATACAGATTAAGTACCAGTTATACAACCGAATCTGACGATAGTCCTAGCTCAGCTCGTGTCCAAGATTGACAATCTCCAAACTGAGGTCCGATAGATACAACGAAACCAGGTTCCTATTCCTCAAGAGCCCGAAGCCCTATTCCCTCGTGCTATGGGTCCTCCTGAGCCTATCTGGGTTCTTGAAGATTATCAGCACGCTCCACGTGCCCCTCCTGTCAATGGGCCGCCGCCTACCCAACTTCCAATGCCAAACATTGCCCAGTCTGTGGTTAACCTACCTGTGGTCGTTGATTCAAAAGAAGAAGAGTTAAATAAAGTCAAAGAGGATCTCAAGATGCTCACCAAGAAGTTAGACCAAGTCAATCTCTGGGAATTACATGGACTACACCCACATGTCTCCTTATCCTAAAGCGAGGTTACTCGAGAAGTTCAAGATGCCAAATATCGAGAAGTTCGGAGGGAGTGGACCCCCGATTATTCATCTTCGCAGTTATCATCGTTCCATGACTCTACTAAGGGCTTCTGAAGAAGCGATGACCCAATTTTTTCAGCATGTTTTGAAGGATAGTGACCTCCGATGGTTTTTATCCCTTGAGGAATCCAGAATCCGTAGCTGGGAGGATGTATCCCGAGAATTCATATCGCAGTACAAATACAACGAAGAGCTTGAGGTCACCCATTGTGATTTAGAGCTTCTGAAACAAAACCCTGGGGAATCAGTCAGTAACTTCATAACCCGGTGGAGAGAGCAAGCACCTACCATGACCAATCGGCCATCTGAAGAAGAACATGTCAACATAGTGAAGAAGAACTTCTTACCCCATGTTCGAGTGACGATGGGAGGACAATACTATCCCCACTTCCGAGCTCTCAGAGAGGCTGGAGTAGAAATCGAGGAAAGCCTTGTTAAAATAGAGGTTGAACCGAAAAAGGTGTCCGGACAGTTCACCCCTAGAAAGTATGACAAGCCTGCCAGTGCTACAATATCAACTATCAATAACATCTCTTAACCAACCACATCATGGGAACCAAAAAGTTGCCCTACCCCCATCCGAAGGGAATACACTGAGCTCCATGCTCCCCTCTCCAAAGTTAACCGAGCCCTGTTAAGCCGAAATCTCATCAAACCCTTGGATCCCCATCCATTGACAAATCCACTCCCAAGAAACTTCAAGGCTGATGCCCATTGCGCCTTTCACCAAACTGCTGGCCATACCACCGACCAATGCTTTCACCTCCGAAACATAATACAAGATCTCATTGACCGGGGTACCATTGCCCCACCAGCAATTCCTAAGCCAAACACTACTCACGACCCACTCTCAAATCATGCTAATGCCCTCTTCTTAGAAGAAAACCCGAATTTCGATCCCTCAACTCAAATCACACCCATATACCCTCCTAAACCTCTTCAAACTAGCCCATATTTCCTCCTACACCCTACTAGCCTCCTTGATCAGGCACTGTCACTCCTTACCAGAGCATGCATCGCAGTCCGTACCCGTTCTGAAAATGGAAGTATGGAATTGTCAAAGGTGTTAAACCAACTCCTAGAGTCCGGGCTAAAATTTCCCTCATAGATGGTCATCGGTTGCCAGAGATTCAGTACAGTGTTCTTGGAAGCACGAAAATGGGCTCGAGATTCAGACAAGTGGGTGGTACCAACCGACGAAGTTAGCCGAGATGATGTTGTCCAGATTATGGTAGAATTATTCGGGTAAACCAATAACATTTGTAGTATCATCGGACTACTTGACACTTTGACGCTACAAGGGCGCTTGGTCCCTTCGATCACACATATCCCCACAAAATGGGAAGACCTGTATGAAGAAGCCATTGAAGTTGTGGAATGCGTTGACTTTACATGCAAAGACAGAATTGTTGCTACCGGATGGGGGGAGAATTTGAAGATTCGGGCGAAGAACAAGCTTCAGGAAGAACTGGCCTAGTAGCCGACATATGTGGGATGATATCATTTGAAGAACTCCTCGAAGAAATAAACAGGGTAACAGAACAACCTGAGATTAACGAGGAAACGGGATTTATGTTCTTCCCTTCTTCAGTAAATCACATGACCAGATCAGGAAGACATTACCAGGTCCAAACTCACTACCAACAAATGACAAAGGTAAGGGCGTTGAAAACCTTCCTATGCCAGAGATGACCATCGAGGAGAGAAAGATCCTCGATCAACTGAAGAAAACCCAAGCTAACATCACTCTATGGGGGCTTTTCATGTCTTCCCATCTGCACAAAAATGCTTTAATCAAGCTGCTCACTAGACCCATCGTTCCTCCATCTACCACACCAGAAGAAGCGGTAAATCTGGTCGAATCCTTGACCTCTACCCGAATGCTATCATTTTCTGAAGAGGAAATCCCCAGAATTGGGCCGAATCACAATCATGCACTCAACATCTCCGTCGAAGTTATGGGGAAGGCCGTGCCACTCTCTCTTGTCGATAACGGATCCGACTTGAATATCTGCCCACTGAGAACCTTCAAGTATTTAGGCCTGAAATAAAGCGACCTCGCTCCAACCTCCGTCGCTGTACGTGCCTACGATAATACCCGGCGGGAGGTGATGGGCCCCATAAAACTTTTAATAAGGGTTGGACCTATAAACCCTGTCGTCGAATTCCAAGTCATAGACATCCCAACTTGTTTCAACTTGTTGCTCGGATGACCCTGGCTCCACAGTATCAAGGGTGTGTCTTCCTCACTCCATCAGAAATTGAAGTTCTTCGCCGACGGGCGAGTCATCACCATTTTGGGCGACGACAAAAATGTCGAGGGTGCAAGCACCAGTAGTCCAATCCTTGAGATACGACACGGGTAAAATGATAGGCTCCTATCAGGATTCCGAGTTGATCCACTCCTAGTCCCGGCAGGGGACGATTTCAAAGAAAGGGTTTGTTCAGAATATGATCCTCATGGTAATATCAATGTGATTCAGATGTTCAGAAACATGCACTTCATACCCGGACTAGGACTAGGGTAAAGGCAGTAAGGGATACTTGAGCCAATCGAATTAAATAATGCTTTCCCTCCTTGTGGCTTGGGGTATCAACCATCAGAACAAGAGCTCAGAATGATCCATGTGTCTCGACCAAAGAAAAGATCAGACTGCATCCAAACTATACCAGGAGACTCCTTGAATGGACGATTCATCAAAGAAGGTGAAGACTTCCCCTTTTGCGGTTTCCAGAACCATGGTATGACCACACAGACAAGAAGATGAAGCCTGGAATGGAGATATTTTTCCAAGACAGCTACTCATGGGTTGAAAGTTTCCAACACCGAGTACAACCGCTCATCAAAGATACCGAAGAGAGTGAGGGAAGTGATTCCGAAGATTCCTCCAACTTAAAGACACTGGGGCTGGAACTCTGCATGGTTCATTCAGGCACTACATCAATGGATCCATCTGATTAAAGCTGCTGATACACCCCTCCTCAACTGGCATGCTGCGCCAGTTCTATCTCTTGAAATTTCCCTTAACCCCAATGTTTACCCTATTTCTTCTTCTATTCTCTACCCTTGTTCAAATGTAATCGAGACCTCTTTTGATAATGTTCTCAATCCTATTTTTCCTATTAATGAAATAAATAAAGATTTTGAGTATCTTGCTGTGCCTTACAATAACTGCTTGGATTCTAATAAAAGTTTTGATGATGATGATTTTGCAAATGAAAAATTCTTAACTAATCTAAATAAGGTTAATAATAAACAACATAAACGCGTTCAAGTTAATGAAGAAGAGACTGTTGTTATTAATCTCGGTTCTAGTAGCTAATTACGCGAAATTAGGATAGGGGCCTCCCTTGACGAGCATGAGTGTGCACAACTCGAAGAATTACTGAAGGAGTTCTTGGATGTCTTCGCATGGTCCTATGATGATATGCTCGGGATTGATCCTGAAATAGCTCAGCACGAGATTCCCACTCTCCCAGATTACAAGCCGGTTAAACAAAAATTGAGAAAGCTTCGCACCGAATGGTCACTCAAGTTCAAAGAAGAGGTGGTCAAACAGTTAAACGTGGGCTTCATTCAGGTGATCGAATATCCCACATAGCTAGCCAACATAGTACCTGTGCCGAAATCAGGAGAGAAGGTTCGAATGTGTGTAAACTACCGATATTTAAACAAAGTTTCTCCAAAGGATGATTATCCGCTACCCAATATCGACATGATCGTGGACAACACAGCCAGTCATGCTCTCAAGTCATTCGTCGATGGGTTTATCGGATACAACCAAATCAAGATGCACCCAGACCACCAAGAAAAAACCACATTCATCACCCTATGGGGAACCTTTTGCTACATCGTTATGTCATTTGGTCTCAAGAATGCTGGGGCTACGTACCAAAGGGCTGCCACAACCATCCTGCACGACCTGATTCACAAAGAAGTCGAGGTTTATATGGATGATATGATTATCAAGTTCAAAACTAGAGAATGTCATGTTCCCGCTCTCCGTAAGTTCTTCGAACAACTGCGACGGTATGAGATGAGACTCAATCCACAGAAGTGTGTCTTCGACGTTACAAAGGGAAAACTCTTGGGATTCATGGTTAGTGAGAAGGAGATAAAAGCAGATCCAGTAAAACTGAAGGCCATACTTGAGATTCCATCACCCCGAACAGAGAAAGAAGTCCGAGGTTTTATTTGGAAATTTCAATATATCAGTTGGTTCATCAGCCAAGTGACCTCCATCTGCGAACCAATCTTCAAACTCCTCCGAAAGGATTTAACCAAGGTTTGGAACGAGGCCTGTCAAGAAGCTTTTGACCGAATCAAACAATACCTGACCCAACCTCCAGTGCTCATGCCACCACATCCGGGTCTCCCTTTGCTCCTATACCTAACCATAACTGACACTGCAGCTGGGGCTTTGCTAGCCCAATACCTTAAAGACTCCCGCAAAGAAAGATCCATCTATTATGCCAGTCACAAATTGGCCGGGTACGAGGTCAACTAGACTACTTTGGAAAAGGCATGTGTCGCACTTGTCTGGGTCACCCAAAATTGCAACACTACATGCTCGCCTTCCCCATCAAACTTATATCCCTAATGGATCCCATCAAATACCTGCTTGCGAAACCCGCCTTATCTAGTCGAATGGTCCGATGGTTGATGCTCCTAACCGAGTTCGATATCGTGTACGTCACGCAGAAAGCCGTTAAAGGAAGATCCATCTCCTACTACCTCGCTGATTACCCTGTAGAAGAAGCAGATGTCTGGATCTCCGAATTCCCAGATGAAAATATCCTCTGCACCGACCAAGACCACCTTCGATGGAAAATGTTCTTTGACGGTGCTGCCAACAAAAAGGGATATGGCATTGGGATACTTTTGATCGCCCCAGATGATTCCCACACTCCCATCGCCATAAAATTGGATTTCCCTTGCACCAACAACATAAGGAATACGAGACATGCACAGTGGGCCTCAAAGTTTCTCTCAAGGAAGGTATTTAATACCTTGATGTCTACAGGGATTCTGCCCTCATCATCGGTCAAGTGCTAAGAAAGTAGAAGGTCAAGGACGAAAAGCTCCAACCCTTCACTACACCAAAGATGCTAATCTGGCACGCTGAAGGAAGGAGATTCTGGCACAGTTTAAAACCGTGCCAGAATCTGGCACGGTTTAAGCATAATCTGACACAGGTTAAAACCGTGCCAAAATTTGGCACGGGTTAAAACCGTGCCAAATATGGGTACGTTTCATTAAAAAAACAACTCCCCAAAATTTCAAGCGGGGACATAAATTTCAAGAGGGACCAAATCATTCTAACCTAAGTCTCTCTCTCTCTCTCTCTCTCTCTCTCTCTCTCTCTATCTATCTATCTATCTATCTATCTATCTATCTATCTATCTATCTATCTATCTATCTATCTATCTCTCCCCACGCTACCCGACCTCGTCCACGATCCACACTACCCGCGATTCATCATCGCGCCTGTCGACTCCTCCAAGAGTCCACACTCTCCGGCGCCTTCATCATCCATGAACTGTCATCATCCACCATTTGCACGAACGGCTATCATCCACCATCTGCACGAGCGAAGAAATCGCACAAAATAGGTATACCTTGAACCCATCTCAAGAGCGAAGAAATCTTGAACCTTGAACCCATCTCAAGAGCGAAGAAATCGCACAGCAACAATGTCATCATCCACAGTGGTGCTGTCACTGGGACGTCGGCGAGTGAAATTTTCCCTAATAAATTTCATTAGTTGTTATTGTTTCATTAAATATGAAATTATTTTTAGTTCATAATTTTAAAGTTTAATAGTTTTTATTTGTTATTTTTGCTGTAATTATTGTTGAAATTTTTAGTAATTATTGCTGAAATTAGTTATTGTAATTGCCATTGTTGCCGAAATTAGTTGTTAAATGTTGCTCAAATTGTTGCTGAAATAAAATTATTAGTTATTTTTTTGAGTATGTTAAAATTAGTTGCTGAATGAAATTATTGTAATTTGAGTATACTGAAATTATTGTCTGTTTGTAACATCTCTTATGTCTGGTCCATACAAAATGATGGTATAACTGATAAATGATATAACATTTATAAATGATCTAACAGTTATAACTGTATAACTGATATAACAGTTATAACTGATCTAACATGTTATAACTGATATAGCATGGTATGTTGGGTCTCTCATGGTATGTTGTTTTTACTGCTACCTTATGGATGATTCGAAAAGCTATAAATGTATTTTTTTTAACATAATTAACTCTAATCCTCAGTTGATTGCATAAAAAAGCACAAATTATGCTAAAGAAATAGTCCAAGTTTATGGGGCAACAAACAACCAGGGGAGGCAGAAATCCCCTTGCGCATGTTAATTAAAGATCATTACATATTCGAGCTCAAATGGAAACTTGGGACTAGTAACTTTGGGGGTCTTGTTCGAAATGAGCAGGGTGCTTGGGTTGTTAAATATAGTGGTCGGTGGAGAGGCTATACCACGTGTCTTCATGCGAAACTCAGGGTGCTTGGGTTCTTTTCATTGACTACTTCCCACTTGAACTGGCTTTTATTCTGTAATAGTTTATAGTTCCTTAATATACTTTTCAGTTCCTCATGCTCTGACAATACTGTGAAAATGTTTTGTTATACTGGTCTTTTTGAATCAGAAATGGGAGGCCCCACCTGGTGAGAAGACATAACTTGTGAAAACTCACCTGCGTAATATGATTATTGTACCCAAGATGATTGAAAGCATGGTTGGTGTTTACAATGGCAAAACTTTCAATCAGATTGAAATCAAGCCTGCAATGATTGGGCACTATTTGGCTGAGTTTTCGATATCGTATAAGCCAGTCAAGCATGGACGCCCTGGTATTGGTACCATCCACTCGTCGAGATTCATTCCTCTCAAGTGAAAACTTCTACTGGAAATCTGGATACAAAAGTCATTTCGTTTTCAAGGACTGTCTACTTATGTAATGTGAGTATTAAGAATCGTTTATCAGATTATCTTGTTATTATGTATGTTTATGCTTTGATTGTTTTTGCTTTGATTTTTTTATATTTATGTTGAAATTAAATAACTTATATAGTTTAAATTGTAATCACTTCCCTGTGTTAACGTAGGGAAGTGATCTTCAAGGATGCACAAGTCCTATGGGACACAGTCACTTGCCAAGGGAACCAGATAAAGATCGATTGTAACAGAAATATTTTAATGCATTTGTTCAACCGAGTGTACAATGTGGAGTGGACTCCAATGTTTTGACCGATAGTTTATGCACCCAAACATCTTTCTCTCATTGAAAACACAAAAATAGTGTTCAACCACAAGGAATATCTATCGAGTACACTCAAATTGATCCTCACAACAATTTATTTTTCCTCACAATAAAAAAATAAAATAAAAATTCCAATCTAAAAAAAACAACACTAAAATGGTGTTTCTCTCTCTAAAACCCTATATGGGTTTCTTGCTGACCGTGTTGGAAATAGTGCGTCCGTGTAAATACGCTAGTCGTTGTTATCGACTTCCAACCACAATACAAAAAAAACTTAACTTTGACTACACTCTTGCAGAGTACACTGGCGAGTCTGGGTATCGAATCCACAGGGAATATTTGATAGATTTTAATTGATTTATTACTTCAAAAAAATAAAGTGTAAAAGATGATGATTTAGTGAGAAAGGAAAAAAAGGAAAAATAAAGAAGTTAACTAAAACTAATTGGAAAACTAAGGTAGGGACACAATCCCCCAACCCTACAGTATTGATGGTATAAAACTAATCGTAAATTTAAGGGATTAATTAGACCCAGACTTTAGTACTCCCAAGCATTATATATATGAGGTTCAAGCCCGCACCATATATAATTAGAGGACGAGTAAATCGGTATTGCGATAGTTACACTCGAATTGCATTCTGAAGCATCCCAGTTACCCTGAAGCAAACAAGATTCAAAGATCTACAATTGTTGCATTTTTATGCAATACAATCATAATAAATCATTAAATTTAAAGGACTAATTTTATACACAATCAACTACCACATCGGGTTGGGTTCATGCATCCCAACCTTTAAAAACCTAGCCTAACATGGTTAAATTAATGAAAACTACGTTATTTACGTTGCATGAACTCATAATTTCTTGGAAAGAGAGATGAAATATGAGAAATAATAATAAAAGTGTTGGAAATAAAAGTTACCAAGATTGAAGAACAAGAACATGCAAAAAGAAATCAAAGGTTGAAGAAAAACTGGAAAAGCTCTTGAATTAAAGGTGTAAAATATGTGAATCTTTCTCCTAGATGTTTCTACTTGTTATGGAGATTTTACATGAATGAAATCTGAATAAAAAGAGTCCCAATGACTAAATATATAGGCTAGAGGTCGTTTAGAAGAGTCCCCCAAACACAAAACTCTTTTGGCTAAAAGATAAGCACAAAATAACAATCCCGTATCTGGTAATTTGTCACACTTAAGCGTGACTAATTGTGTAACGGATCTGGTGCGTGATAAATGGGAGAACCGGTTCTTTTTTCTCAGCTTCGGTTCAGTTCCATCTTTAACAGTTTCTTCTTGGATTTCTTTCTCAACTTCAAACGGGAATAACTTCTTCACCGTAGCTCGGATTGAGGTGCCGTTTTTTCTAGAGTTCTTGTAATTAAAAGCTCTTCAATTTCCAGTTGGCCCGCACCTCCGTACTAAGGATGAAAAATTATAAAAATGCCCTTTAACTCCCCGTTTGTTGGTTTTCTTTCACTATATTGAGTTCTCTTTGGCACTAACTTGCATGAAATACTTGTAAAACACCTAAGAGATACACAAAATACGAAATACTTGACAAAAAGGGTTATTAGCATAAATATGAGACAAATACAAGCTATTTACACCGCACGGGATCATAGAAATACCGAAATTAAGGGGATAAATGTGAAGAATTTATGCCTAATCACTAGCGTCCCAGATTCAAATGGCCTTGAGTCTTCTGATATAATGCACGTGGAGCTAAGGGGTAAATTGGGTATGTGTTAAATGTGTGCATGGGGTGTGAGGTGATAAAAATCTGATTTGGTATGAGGGTATTTTGGGTAAATGGTTAAAACAAGTTTGTTGGGGTTAATTTGGAAAAATGGTTAAGTGGCATAGAAGACATGTGCGTCTTTTGTTTTATTTTATTGTTGGTTGTGGTTGTCTTGGTTGGATTTAAGCAGGTGAAGAAATCGTGGTTTTGGGAAAG
Source organism: Sambucus nigra (assembly GCA_949130495.1). Taxonomy (NCBI): domain Eukaryota; kingdom Viridiplantae; phylum Streptophyta; class Magnoliopsida; order Dipsacales; family Adoxaceae; genus Sambucus; species Sambucus nigra. Next base: position 601,732,458 of record OX422209.1, read on the forward strand.
TCGGGTTTAAGTAGATTGGAAGTTTGAATTGGATTTGGAGTTTGGTGATTCACGTAACCGGGTTGGGGTTTGGTGAAGATGGGTCGTGGGTTGTTCTCGATCGGAGTTCGAAATCCGGGTTCGAGGCTGAGGGTGATGACTAGTTTGGAGTCGAGTCAGGACGTCGGAGAGTAGGGGTTTCGGGGTTTAATGTCGGTGGGTTTCGGCTTTAACGCCGTCTGGTTTCGGCATGGCTGGGCGGATGGGTTTTGAGGTGCGTGTTAGATAAGAGAGGTTCGAGGTAAGAGAAGTGATGTGGTTTTAATGGAGGAGAAAAGATGGGTGGTGGGGTATTTGGTGGTTAGGAGATGGGCGGTTATGGTCAGAGGTTTTTGGTTATGGAGGTATGGAGAGAAAAAGTGGTAGGTGTAGAGAAGATGAAGTGGGGTTGTTGGGGAAGAAGGTGAATAGTGTATGAGGGGTGATTTGGTGTGTGTGTGTGTTAGTTTAGTGTGGGAGAGTGTATATGATTATGGTGTGTGTGGGTTATTAGGGTGTGAATGAGTGTATGGGATAATGTGCGTGTTTAATTTGTACCCTTAATAAAATAAAAATAAATATAATAAAATAAAAAAAGTAAAATAAAATTAAAAACTAAACTAAACTAAAAATAAAAATCAACTAAAAATAAAACTCACTAAAAAACTAAGAACTAAAAATAACATGACACACAATACAAACTCTAAAAACTAAACATGACTCAAATAAAAACTAATAAAATAAAATAAAATAAAACAAAACAAAAATAATAATAAACTAACTAAAAACTAAAAACAAACAAAAAATAAAGGAAAACAAATACTCGACGCACTAAAAAAAATAAATCCTCTAAAAATAAAACTCAAATAATAAAAATAAAACCTAAAGTCCTAAAAATATAAAATCTAGCAATACTAAAAATAAAGACTAAAATTAAAAACTAATAAAAATAAAAAATAAAAAGAAATAGAAAATAAATTCTAGAAAATTCTAAATAAATCTAAAATAAAAATGACTTAAACTAAAAAATCTAAAAATAATCTAAACAGCACAAACTAAACACGCACGGACTCGGGTGAAGGTTTGGTCTAAGTTTAGGGTCGGTTAAGGTTACAGGATTGGGGAATTAGCTCCATAAATCGCACATTTGTCTTGAAATAAGCATTTGAACTCCGCAAACGACGATCAAGCCTGCACATTAAACAATTAAGCATATAAGACCCAAATTATCGAGAATTAGAAACTAAAATACGTCCATTCGGAGTATAAAATATACACTTTTGGGTGCTTATCAAGGGGCTCTCAGCTTTTTTGGCCATCTCAGAGATCGATCATCCTTGATCTCGTTAAGTATCATATCTGGGATGACCGTCAATGGAGTGTAATCAGAAAACTTGTCGTCCCTCGACCACTTCTTTCCTTCCTTTCCTTTGAATTTTTGGGATTTACTCCCACTAGCTCATGTATCGTCTTCTCATTTGGCATCCATGGCCTCCTCCATATTCACGACTCTCTCGGTCGTGGCCAGGAGTTCTGCTATGGTTGTTGGAGGATCCTCGACTAGCTTTCATTAGAGTTTTCTCTTCTGAAGTCCCCCCATAAGGCGGTCATAACTATGCTTTCCTCATAGTCTTCTACTTCTAGCTTTTCTTTGTTAAATTGGGATATATGGTCTCTCAGAGACTGATTTTTGCCATGCTTAACGTACAGCAAGTGGGTGGTCTTCTTCCGTGGTTTTAATCCAAAGCAGAAATTGTGGATAAACCTTTTACCTAACTATTTAAAATTCTCAATAGAGTTCTTTAGGAGAGAAGTGTACCATATATGGGCGACACCAGTAAGCGTGCTTGAGAAAGCTCGACATCTCATCTCATCGGACATCGAATATATATCGATCGCCAACTGATACATTTTCGCATGATGAACATGGTTGGTGTTACCATCGTATTTTGGTATGACAACTGACGGCTTGAACTTGACCGAGGTTGGGTAGCTTACTATTCTTGCAACGAAGGTGACCCTTCCATGTAACCCCTCTGCAAGAGTCTCAGCTTTTCAAGATATCACCGATTTTTCTTCAAGCCTCCGTATGGAACTGTTCCATGGCGTATCGACCATTATTGTATTATCTCCCTCAGTTGCAATAGCATTGTCCCCGTCCTCTTCTTTATAGGTTGGGCATTGCACATGCTCTCTACTAGTTGTTCTTTGACAATGGTTAACCTCTCTTTGTTCTTAAGCTCAACCTTGTGGAGGCCGTCGATCAACACATCCTCCTTTTCTCCTGAGCATGTAATACTGCGTGACCTGGAGAGTCGGTCTCGCAGATCACTAACTGGACCAAGCCTTTCGAAAGCAGATCCTCTACTCGATTTGTCAAGTGCTGATGCCCTGGGTTATCCATCTCTACTCATCTTCCCATTGTTTCCTTCGCTAACCGAGATTTGACGTCCTGTATCTCCAAAAATTTCATAGGGCTCCAAATACTCATCATCATCATATCACTAGTATTCCTGCGATTCTTGACCTCATCTCCCCTGGTGCAGTCACCTAAGTTTGTCCACATCTCTGTGTCTCTGTTACTATAGCATTTAGTTTTGTGAGGATAGGGGTGGTCCCCTTATCACCGAATCTACAACCTCCCTGACGATTGGAGTTATCATCTCCGTTATAGCGCCAGTGGGCCTATCCATCACATTTGCCTGAAGGCAGCAAGTTATTCCTGCATTTTCATCTGGCTAGTCGTTAGTGAGCATAACGTCACCACAATTTCAGCCATTTTTTTTACCGATGAGGCGCCTGACTGGATCTGGGGCCAATGCCTTAAGGTGAATCAGAAGCCATCTATTCCAGTAATGAACAGAACAAAAGGGTGAGCTGGAGAAAAGCTCGAAAAACTCAACAAGATCTCCTTTAATTGTGATACAGTTCCAAACAAGTGTAAACATGGATCATCACCAGAGAATCAAGTGAGATACAAACTGAAAATGAGGATGAAGAAGATGAATAACCTTCGTTCCCACGGACAGTGCCAATTGATGATACCAGATATAGTACCAATAAGTAAATTTGTATGAGCTCAATCTAGAATAGCTTTGTAAGTGCAACAATGGTGTTTAAACAGTTGTATAAGTGAAGAAGGAGATGAGGAAAATAGGAAGAAATACTAACATTTAAGTGGTTCAGCCATTGGCCTACTCCACTATGCAGGTGAGTGTAAACTGTGCAAATGGGCTCTAATGTCCTTAGTGATACAATTCTCACTGCTTTCTTTCTCTACTGTAGCAGGAACAAATTTTTGGCTAGGGTATCCCTTACACTAATGTAAAAGATGAGTATATATAATACTCAGGGTGTGTATGTAGAATGTATTTGCCAATAAGGATCAACCACCTATCACTAGCACATGCAGGCCATGATGATGAAAATATTCCCTCACGTGTGAGTGAGATCTTGTTATAAAGGTTTTGTGCACGTGGGATACGCAACCCGCGCGCACTCTTCCACGCATTCCCCAATCCACACGCTTTACCAGGTGTCAACTATCCGCCAATCAGATCAGGCCAAGGCCGAGCTGCTAAGTTCATTCCCCTGATGGTGAAGTGATTATCACATTAATCTGTCTTTGCCCACCCCCGACCTGCAAGTGAGGGACGAGGCCGAGGAAATTTGAGTTGTAAGATTGCTAATACAGATTATTGACTATGTTTTGAGACGAGGACAAGATGATAGGCTTGCGGCCGAGGATGAGGCCTTTTGTGGTGGGTCCACGATCGAGCCATATTTTTTGCAAACTGATGGTTTGTCACTGGTAGGCTTTGGCTGAGGGTGTATGGTCCAGAGACGAGGTCATACTTGCTATATCATGCTACCACTGATTTCCAAAGATAAATACTCGCATACATGTAACTAATTTGCAAAAAGGATCATAGTTTATGAATAGCTTTTTCTTTATGCCCTCAAATAAATATATTCACATTATATATGTATTCAAATTAAGCACAAGGACTCCCATTTTTGCCAATCTTTTCTAGCCATGGCGACGTGAAAATGTATCTTCTTCATCTCATTTGATTATCATCAATATGCTAAGTGGTACTCCACCCGAAGATCCAATTAAGTGTTTATCTCAAAATAAGAATTTCATTATTACAAACTCGTATGGTGCATTTCAGGATCAATGAATATGTTGTGCAACTGAGGTTGAAGACCCAAGAACGTGACAAGAACTCATCTCAATTGTAGCAATGGAAACAATGAATCTAAATTTGGGTAACACAGTGGTAGTGGTGATGCCATAGTGGTAATGGTTCCCAATCACAAGAGATTGGTCGTACAAATCAATATGAGTTCAGATGCATAATTAGATGGGGAATATTGATGTTCCTTATTTGATAAATATGATAGCATGCATTAATAAACCATTTAAAGGGGTGAAACACGTGTGTACAATAGATATTGTTCAACACTCATTTGAAAATTAAGCAAATATAATTTACTAAAACTATAGGCAAAACATAAAAGCCCTAATTTGGAAATTGTTTAGCACTATTTTTACTATTAATTGCTATCAAATAAGTGTTAAACACATAAAGAAAATAATGTTTGCAACATTTTTATGGTTTTCACTACCGAACTAGATCATGTTTACAAAATATAATTCTAAAAACTTGAGAAGTATCAGCAGGGGATTACCTCTATTTAAATGTCTATTAACTGTAACATTCCCTGCATTGCCAAGCCAATAACCCAATGAGTCAGAATCATCTAGCCCAGAAGATACAACAGATTACCAAGTTGGATCTCTACGCATTGAATCAACACAATACAAGTCCTCGTAAGACTGAGCATCATAATCACCAATTGATCCCCCCAATGTAAAAAGACTTGAAGTCATAACCAACCAGCATGCATCCATTGCAGTAACTGACTCACATAACTATTCTAAATGACCAACCAAATACATACATAAAAAAATTAAACTCATCGCCCAACTCTTCCCATACTTCTTTTATGATCTTCAGTTCATGATTTTCACTATCCCATTGCAGAAGCTGATAAAATTATGACCAATTTGTTGAAGGTACAAAGAAAGTTTAGAAACAAAGAAGACATAAATATAATACTTAACTAAGCTAAGTAGAAAAATAAAACAAGCACCCATTTATAAATCCTCGAGATAAAATCCCCTGCCTCCTGATTTTCATGTTATTTTTTAATATTTGTCCAAGAACAATAGGATGAAGTGGGCTAGTAGTAGTATGAGGGAAGATCTTCATAGCCTTCCTTTTTCTAGATATGAATGGGTATAAATAATCTTAAAGTATCACGGATCAATCATGAACTTTGGGTAGGTAATTTTATGCTAGTTCCAGTAGCTTATTCGCCTCTTCCAGGATTTTATTTATCGCTTTAATGGATTCCAAACAAATCTGAAATACAAACAATCAACAACAATTAAAATAAGCATGGTAATCAATGAATTCAATGTTTATCTTATACATGCTAATATCTTTACCTTTAAATAGGTACTCTAAAAACTTTTCAACAGAGTAGGTGTGATCTTTCCACTAACATCCTCATGTGGCAGGTTATCTAGCCCACCACTAGACGAAGATAACATTGAATCTAGAACCTTCACATTTTTCTTTGTATTGCAGCTACCCCTACAGGATATAATACTAAAATAATAAACATCAAAAAATTAAAAATAATGAAAAATCAAGTCCTGAATATGAATCATACATCAAATGACTTTTTTTCATACAATGCCCTAAGAAGAGAAGGTTTTGAAGGAAATTAATCTATGAGAGAATGGTGACAAAAAATCACTAAGAGGTTGACACTTCTTTTCTAGTCTGTAACTTTGATATACAAAGTCTTAACTTCGGATGCTCCATCGACACTTTTTCTATACTCTCCAAAGTAAGAACACCAGATTTGGATACCAAAAAGTATAACCAGTAAAATAAATCAAACTAAAGATTATACTACCAATCAAAGTAAGATAAAATAGAGAAGTCATTATACTGGCGTGAGAATTGTATGAATTCTGCCATTAATTCTTCCATTTTCTAATATATATCATGAATTGTGTGAATTATTCCATTGTCTATTCTGTAGTATGAATTCTTCCATTAAGTTCCAAAATATACAAAAATAACAATATGACATTATACACATTAATTCTTCCATTTTCTAATCTGTACAATGAATTTTATATGACAAAAAAGAAAACAAGAGGCGAGCCCTGTGAATAAAACCCTAGACTTAATTAAACCCAAAAATCATCTTGGAATCTACAACAATCACACACTAAATAAACCTCAAAATATTTATGACTAAAATATTACACTAAATAAATCTCACGTATCATCTAAAAACTTAAAAATAATCAATCTAAAAAGTTATAAACATAAATAAAGAATTTTAACTCAAACGATTCAAAATACCTCAAACTCAATGGAAACAAGTATAAGCGATTAGTTGAGATTGAAGAGTCACATGATTTTCATCACCTTCACTTTTTTTATGAATTCAATAAAAAAATAAGTTCATTAGTTGAATAATAGAAACTACTACCCAAAAAAGCCTAATGTGAAATACCAATACCATGTGTGTGTACATGTTTAAGCAACAAAAGATAGAAAAATTGTGAGAGTTAAAAAACAAACTCATCTTCATGTACATATTTTTACTGTAGTATTGAGAAAGTGGTGAGAGTTAGGAATACAAACCCATATTTGTGTACAGAGTCAAGCAATAAAAAATTAGTAGCAACATTGTTATACCTGAAACAAAATTTAAGTAGGGAGTTACCACGACCAAAATTTGTAATATTAGCAAATTTGTATGAGATCGTGTGATTAGTAGAAACTGAGACCAAAATCCTAACCCCCAAATTTGTATGATATCATTTGTAGAAAGAGTAGAGATTATGATTAATATTGACTGCAATCAAAACCCTAGCGATTGGTATTTCTATCGGAGTGACCAGACTGAGATCGTGTGCCAGAGGGAAGTTGCGATAAACTCTAGTTGATTTTTTTAGTTTAGGGGTGTGATAGTCGGGGTTTTCTTTCGGTTGAGGCAAAAATACCCCTTTTAAAAAAAATCACTTTTAAAATATTAAACTAATATTAGTAACATATATATGAGATTACTAATGGTAATTTATTGTGAGAAATAGTAATGGTATAATACTTTTAGTAATAAAAAAAACAGTTTGTTACTAAAAGTGCATTTTGGTATAGTGATAAACCATGACCATGTCCATTTCCTTATAGAGCAAGGAAAAACTCGGACACCATGGCTATAAATATTTTAACTACATGTAGTGAGAATACTAGCCTCTCGACTATGTCACTACTATTGATGAATATGAACCTTTCTTAATTCCAATCGTAGTACCCAAGGCTTAGCCTTGTTTTCCTACCTACCTTTAGGTAAAGAGTAAAGATCTTCGCAAATAACTAACACCAACCTTTGGCTACCAATGATCCCCACTTTTGGATTATGAAATGGTACCGGTTTTCCCTCCATATCTAATCTAAAGAACCCTTTGTTTAATCAACTATGGATATCATTTCGAGAACATGATTCTTACTTGAGTGCAATCAACCAACTATATGTGTCTAAAAATTCTCATAAATTAATTCTTTAAAATTAAGATGTCAATGTACAATGAACTAAAAAGATCGTTAGAAGTTCGTTCCAATGAACTAAAAACTTCAATCCAAGGAGATAGGATTTTTTTTTCTAATGAACTAGAATCCTCGTTCTAACGAGGTGTACAGTTCGTTACAAGGAATTGGAAAATAAAAAAAAATTCTTTTCGAAAATCCTTTTATGAAAAATGCCCCGAATAAAAAGAAACATACCAGAATAACTTTAACTGAGTAAAAACAAACACCCTGATCCCGTATACCTCCATATTGTGTTTGTGACGATTTCAATGGCTTGAATTTAAAAAACGAAGCTCGATTACTAACATGTTTTCAATAAACGTAGAAGCATATACGAATGTACTGTTCAGTTTGTAACATGATATTTTAAAATATCTAAACAACGAGAAATTATAAAATATTGATCTTACAAATCTCCCCATTTTGCTATTCCGGTACAAAATAAAAAAATCGAACCCAATTGCAATAAATCCCTACGAAAATGTTCTACTAATGCCCTCTAAAACCCAAAACGGAAAGACATTAGGGACTTTGTCTTCAACTAAAATTCTTCATCTTGTGTGGTCTTGAGATCATCATCAAAGCGGAAGAGACCTACACACATGAAATAAAATAATATCGCGACGGATACGAGATTTTAAAGAAAATAAAAACTCGTCCTCAATTTGTTCTCCCCCTTTTTATCCATAATAGACAAAGGGTAAGAAACTACACATGAATATGAGCATCACCCGAATCTAAATGAAATAAAATCATGAAGATAAACAATTAATCAATGCGATGAGATTTTCAAAAGTCTTTTAAATAACTATTTTTGAAAATTTTCAATTTTTCCAAGTATAAAAAAATATATATAAACGATACATATAAGTACAAATATATCACGCCAAGGAATAACACTAAAATATCATAATCATGAAAGCGGAATGTAATTGTATGAACATTTTCCACAGGCAAATCAACATAAGGATTTATAATATAGGCGAACGAAGTTAATGAGATACTTCTAAATAAAGAACTCGATTTCAACCTTAGGCATAAAAATGTTGAACTTAAATGAAATTGATGTGACTTATGCAACATTCCATGAGTTTAAATGCTTCTTAAATCAATAATGCCAAACTATTTAATACTTTTCAAGAAAGTTCGTTGTGCCATAGATATTCTACTTCATAACACCTAAAAAAATTCACATATTTAAGAATTCACTCCCAAATTTGTGAAGATATCATAATGCTCATATGTAGCGAAGCATCGATCAACATAAAATTGGCATTGGCACTTCTGTTTTTATGTGTCGTTAATATTTTAGGCTCCTTTGCAAATGATGGATTTTAACACAAAGAGATTTTTGTTTTCGTAACCCCTTTCCATTGCTTTATATAAAATGAATTTATCGAAAAATGGTTATCACAAGCACAACTTATCTCTAGTACATTTAGTTCGTTATCAAACATGATTGAGATGAGAACACCATATTTGGTATATGATAATCAAGTACAATGTTCAAAAAGTCTATGTATGTGTGCAATAAAGGTGATAAAAAGTCTAGCATGAAGAAAGGAATCATCAACAAACAAATAAATGCTATCCACGCATTATTAAGCATACTAAGGAAACAAAACCATGTATCAAAACACCATGGCACAATCACATCGATGGATGGAATGTAGTTATGATTCGAATATCTTAAATGAACATCGAAATGTGTTGAAAAATGAAACACAATTTTTTTTCTTTTTCAAATTTTTTATGAGAAATAAAATCTCTTTGCATTTTTCAAACTTTTTCTTAAAGATCAAAAATATTTTTTGGATTTTTCAAACTAAAAGCATAAACAAGTATAGTCATAAAAATACTGTGGAATACAATCTAACAACAGGGACAAATGATATGAACATAATAGCCAGGCTACACAAGATAAAGTACCTGAATCCAATCATTGGTTTGGGAGGTGTTTGATAAAGTACCTGAATTCACGCATTTCTTGGAGCTCAAATGTAGAAGTACTACAAAAATAGTTAACAAAGAATACAAATAGAAAGAAAATACTATGAAATACGCAATCAATTAAATTCTAAAACAATCTAGTCCCCGACAATGACGCCACTTGATAAAGAGGATTTTACCGCTGGGTCGTGTCTTCGACGCTGGTCGTTTATTACATTCGGCTCACTAACTCAATACAAAAAACTAAACTATGACTACACTATTTTAAGGGAGTATAGTGGTCAGTTTGAGTATCGAAAATCCACAGAGACTAGTTGCTATAATTATATTGGTTTAATATTTCTCAATAAAAGTGTAAAAGATAATTGTTAACAAAAAGAAAAGATAACTAGGCATGGTTATTTAAACTAAGGTTAATAAAATAGGAATAAAAACTATAGGTTGCGACAAATATCCCTCACCTTGAGTTAACTAGTATAAATGGTTACATGGGTCTACAAATTTAGTAAGATTGAGTCTCATTTCAACAATTAATCAAATCTAGACTTGTCACCCCCTAAATCATCATAAAAGCCTAATATAATTTCGGCGTCAACAAATACTCTGAAAATTATAAACGCAAGGTCGTAAATAGGGAGCATACATGATATACCCCGTTAAATCTTCTAGACGTAATAACAAGGACAACTCGATCAAATTAAATGAATAACAACCATCACCAAAGAAAAATAACTAAATCAACCCTAGAATTCAATCCAACACAACCTAATTTTAAGTTAGCCACTAAGCATGATGAAATACATAAATTAAAAAAACGAATTAATTAAAACAAACAAGAAATAAATTAAAAATTAATTAAAACAAACAAGAAATAAATTAACTATAACAACTTATCTAGGCATGTAACTAATTAATAAAGAATGAAAAATAAAGAATACAAAGCTTAAATTAAAAGGAAGAAGATGAATAGTAAAACTCTTACATTGATGGGTGAAAACCACAAAGAAAATGGAGGAGAGGGAAACTCCACAAAAAATTCCCAAATCTCTAACCCTAGGTTCTAAACTAAAGAAAAAAGATAAAAATAAGATAAGAGATATAACAAAAATAAACAAGTATTTCTTTATATAGTAATTTGTGAATTAAATAAATGAAAAACAAGACAAAAAGAAGGAAACAACAAGCGTTGGAAATAACAGGGGATCGATTGATCCGGAAGTCAGGGTCGGTCGATCGAGAAGAGGGTAAAGAGTCCACTGCATTGCTCACAAGGCAAAACCGGGAAACTTGGTCGACCGGTTGGGCAGGTCCGGTCGATCGGCGGCGCCAGACCTGCTGCTGTTCGTTTATGTCCAAAAAAAGACCACCTCTTTACTTTGTAGCCGAGATTTGCTAGGATATTTAATGGATAAAGATGCTCACCAATTAAGCTCAAGACCATTTTGACGAGACTTGGATCTTTAATGGCTAAAAATGTCATTTATTTATTTGTTTTCCTTTTAGTAATTTCCTTATATTTCTCCCCCGATTAAAGGCCCATACCATCTTTGTTAGGACTCGTATTGCGCATCGTTCGCTGCCACACGAAGCATATTCTGAGGGACACAACTTCTGTGAAGACTTTGGGTAAAAATCCCGAAGTGTGAAATGACTGATTTACCCCTCAACGTGCAAATGTCAACGGAAATTTATCCGAATGCAACCAAACTTACACATTATTAGTCCCTAACAATGAAATTCAAAGCAAGAAATATAAGAAAACCACAAGACATGAGATATATACAAAAGAGATAAAAGTCACTTTCACGGGCGAACGATTGCATTTAGCGTAAGCAATAACCCATTAAACCCTTGGGTTACCCTAGTGGACGAGTATCGTCTCGTAAGGGTTTTCAGGGATGAAACCCACAACCATCATATGGTTTCCTCAAAATGTATGCCTAATCACATGCGACAAGCCCAATAATAACGAAAAATATTTCAAACACGTTATTAAAAAAGTGAAAGAATTCACAAAAAAAGTTTGTAGTATTAAAATGTGGGAGGGGAGCGAGCACATGTAAAGTATGATTTGGAAAAAAATTACATAAACTAGATAATAAACATCAATGCGTGCATTTAAGTTAATCCTCACCGGATATTACACTCAACAAATGAAATCCCTATAAAAGGGGAGGTAATACATGGGACATGCGGGCATAAAGAGTAAATGTAAATGGAAAATAGGCCGCGCACATGTCACTAATGAAGAACGCTATATAAAAATGAAAAGTATGTAATCTCAATGAAAGATACCATCATGAAAGGAGGCGAAATGTATTTTTACAGATTTTCAAAACAATTTAAACTTTTAAATTGAATTCACCCTAGGATCATATATGACTTTATAGGGTTGAAATGTAGGTTAGGCTCGGGTTATGAAACGAAGAAAATATGTACGGATTCAAAGTGTTAGGAGATGAAACTCGGGATAATGGAAAATGTGGGCAAGTACAAAATTGGAATATGATTCCATAACAAGCATTTAATTTAACAATGGAGAGAGTAAACAAATCTTATTAAACACTATACACAACATATACAAATTTCTCTTTATTTTCTTTTCTTCTTTTTCTCATGCTTTTTCTTTTCTTTTCTTTTCTTTTCTTCTTCTCTTTTTCACTTCTTTCTTTTCTTTACTTTTCTCAGTCTCACATGCTTAATTGCAACCAAAAGACAAAAATATCGTTCAATCCCAAGTATCATTCCAAACAAATGTACGGAAGGTGACATATAGGGCTTATAACTCCAATGTGGAGTTGGTTATGGGATTTAGGGTTATGAAACGAAAGGCTATATTAAGGCTCAAAGGGATTGACGAGGAAAAACATTTAAAGTGAGGTCAAGGTCAATATGGGTGATATAACAAAGATGACCATGATCATTTCCTAAAGAATACACAATTCTTGAGTTAAAATGTCTTTGAAAATCATTCTCAAGTAACACATTTCATAAATGAACTCAATTAATGAACGATCAAATGAAATAATAGTGAGATTACCAACAAATTTAACGTTTTCAAAGAGGAAAGAGAAGTGTATAACACTCACAAACGAAGAAAAGCCCAAAGCTCACAAGGTGTAAGTATATACAATGAAATAAAATATTACCAAGTTAAAAAAATCTTAAACCAAATAATTTAAAAAGGGAAGCGCATGTGCTCATGGGATTAAAATTTAATTCATGAAGTTATTCATAATATCAATATTTGAGGACTAAAGTCTAGTAACTTCTAAAATCGAGAAATTTCATCATTGATTTGTCTATTGGATTGGGCAATTATTAAAATTTATCACCGAAAACAGAGGCAAAATTCCCAACAAAGGAGAAAAAAGAATAAAAATCTTTTTGAAAATTTTAATTTTTGCAAGAAAAACATGCTTGGAAAGAACATATAATCAAATCAAAGAAACTATCAATGAATGGATATAATATCCCACACCTCCTAACTTAAAACCTGACATTGTCCTCAAAGTGAATTAAGAACCAAGTTAAAGAGAGGGAAATAGTGATATTACCCAAAATGGAGGGATGTCGTGAAAGTACAAGTCCAATAATTCTACAAAACATGTTAATACCAAGCATAACAAAACATAAATAACAAAAAATTAACTAATTACACTAGACAATAAGTACGAATAAAAAAGAGAAATAAAAATAAAACAAAACTAACTATTTACAACCTACAATTTTAACTTCTAACTAACTATACACTAGAAGTTGAAATTTTTGAGGGTCCAACTAAAATACGATTCGAATTTGGAGGATCAATGGGGGGACCCTCCCTTTTATGCATACCTTTCGAAAAATAGGAATTTCGTTTAAACAACGGAAGACATGTGTAAGGTGGAAGAAATAAACCATCACCAATTAAATTTTTTGGAGGGATAGTGGGGGATCTGGATAAAACGGGTGACAAGTACACAAGGGGATAAAAAAATAGAATTTTCTTCCAAATATTTTGCAATTGGAATGGGAGGTGGTGCATATAGAGGCAAAATTTTCTTCATGGAAAGCAACTCAAGCAAGTACTCCTCATCGGTGAAGGGGTTAAACATTTTAATGTTCAGAACTGATTCATCGAGTACTTGCAACGGTTTGATAATATAGAATAAAGACGGGGATGAAAGAAATTAAAAATAACTAGATGAATAATCATCGCTTGAAGATTGAGTTTCGAAGGAAATAAGATCATTTTCAATGAAATATTCTTCTTTGGGGGCCAAAGAAGAAATCATTTCATTGCAAATAGATACTACGTCCATTTCTTCCTCATTTTCATTCTCTATGATACCAAGGGCCAAGTGAAGAATGGTTTGTTCCAAAGTAGGCACACAATCCTCATTTGGTTCAAAATATTTTGAAGAAAAATCTTCGTTGGATTCAAATAATAAATCCAACTCATTCTCCCAATAACGATTTTCTTCCCGATAACGATTTTCAAAATTTTCTTTTTCAAGAAGGCGCAAGCCTTCACCGAAAGTCATAGGACAAGCCGCGGATTCTTGCAAATGAGAACTTTGAAAACTACTATCAAAATCAATATTATAAGAATTGTGAAAGCTATTCCAAATCGTTTCAATATTCTTATCATAAGGATCTTATGGCCCAAAATTGGAATAATCATTCTCAAAATTCCCGTAATCTATAACTTGACTTTGGTAACACTCACCCAAAGACATTTTGGGGTTTGTAAGTATTGACCAAAAGTCATAAGTGTAGGGGGATTTAAGAATTATCATTACGATTACCGAAAAAATTGGAATAAGACATGCTTACCCCAAAGAAGGCTCGAGATGGAAAATCCCACAAAGTGATGTGCGTCCGAAAAATTCACGTGTTTCTTGGAGATCAAATGTAAAAGTACTACAAAAGTAGTTAACAAAGAATACAAATAGAAAGAGAATACTATGAAATACTCAATCAATTAAATTCTAAAACAAACTAGTCCCCGATAATGACGCCATTTGATAGAGAGGATTTTACTGCGGGGTCGCGTCTTTGACACTGATCGTTTATTACATTCGGCTCACTAACTCAATACAAATACCTAAACTATGACTACACTCTTTTAAGGGAGTATAGCGGCCAGTCAGGGTATCGAAAATCTACAGAGACTAGTTGCTAGAATTATATTTGTTTAATACTTCTCAATAAAAGTGTAAAAGATAATTATTAATAAAAGGAAAAGATAACTAGGTACGGGTATTTAAACTAAGGTTAATAAAAGAGGAATAAAAACTACAGGTGACGACAAATATCCCTCACCTCGAGTTAATTAGTATAAATGGTTACATGAGTCTACAAATTTAGTAAGATCGATTCTCATTTCAATAATTAATCAAATCTAGAGTCACCCCCAAATCATCATAAAAGACTAATATGATTTTGACGTCAACAAATACCCCAAAAATTACACATGCAAGCTTGTAAATACGGAGCATGCATGATGTACCCCGTTAAATCTCCTAGGCGTAATAATAAGGAAAACCCAATTGAATTAAATGAATAAAAACCATCACCAAAGCAAAGCAACTAAATTAACCCCAGGTGAGTTCAATCCAAAACAACCTAATTTAAGTTAGCCACTAAGCATGATGAAATACATAAATTAAAACAAATAATTAATTAAAGCAAATAAGAAATAAATAACTACAATAACTTATTTAGGCATGGAACTAATTAATAAAACATGAAAAATAAAGGAATACAATGCTTAAATTAAAGGGAAGAAGATGAATAGTAAAGCTCTTACAATAATGGGTGAAAACCACAAAGAAAATGGAGGAGAGGGAAACTCCACAAATAATCCCCAAATATCTAAACCTAGGTTCTAAACTAAAGAAAAAAGATAAAAATAAGATATGAGATATGACAAAAATAAAGAAGTCTTTGTTTATATAGTAAGTCGTGAATTAAATAAATCAAAAACAAAACAAAAAGAAGGAAACAACAAGCGTCGAAAATAACAGGGGATCGATCGATCGGGAAGTCAGGGACGGTCAAATGGGAAGAGGGTAGAGAGTACACTTCATTGCTCACAAGGCAAAATCGAGAAAATCGGTCGATCGGCGGGGCAGGGCCGATCGACCGACGACGCCAGACCTGTTGTTGTTCGTTTATGTCCAAACAAAGACCACATCTTTCCTTTATATCCAAGACCTACTTGGATCATTAATGGCTAAAGATGCTCACCAATTTAGCTCAAGACCATTTTGACGTTTTAGACCTCCTTGCAATTTGGGGCCAGGACAAAGGTGCCATTTATTCATCTGTTTACCTTTTAGTAATTACCTTATATTTCTCTCCTGATTAAAGGCCTATACCATATTTGTTAGGACTCGATATTACGAACTGTTTATGGCCACGCGAAGCATATTCTAAGGGACACAACTTTCGTAAAGACTTTGGGCAAAAATATTGAAGTGTGAAATGACTGATTTTCCCATGAACGTGCGAATGTCAACAAAACTTTACAAAAATGCAACCAAATTTCACACTAAGAACCTTAATACCTATAAAAACTTAATAACACCTCAAATAACATGTTAACAAATAGAACGGAGGTTGTCTGGTTTTCGAGCATTATTGTAGGAATTAAAGTACCCCAGGGGGCTAAAATGCATTAATATAGAGGGTTATATGTGCATAATTCGAGACGAATTAGTGTTCTCAACAGGACTATACATCCTTTGTAATTATTCCATATAACTTTTTAAATTTTTGACAAAAAACTCTGCTCAATCTATAGAACTCTCAAAATCTCTACGACCGTGTATGGGAGAATGAGTAGGAACATTTATGGGAGTGTGTGGAGGATCACGTTTGTGAACTTGCGCTGGAGTATATCGGGGAACATACATATGAGAAACTCTCCATACATTAAAACATAACTCTTTAAGGTGACCTCTTTGTTTGCAATGGAAACAAACATAAACAGGCTTGGGTCAACCTTAGTTAAAATGCCTAAGATGTGATCTCCTTGGTGGTTTAGGTTGAGGGATATAAGGATCCATCACAAACTCGAGAACCGATTTAGGCGTGGCGTTAAAGGTGGATGCACCATTGTAGCATATTCCATTTATCTAATTAAGTTCTAAAGCGAGATCGAGGAACATCTTCCCAACCTTATTCGATGTGTTCTCTAAAGTGACCTTGACCTCCCGGGCACATTTATGATCTTTCTCGAGTTGGGATACACGAGCTTCAAGTTTCTTACGAGTCTTAAATGAAGCTTGAAGATATCTTATAAGACTAGACACAATGTTGGTCATATTGGTCTTCTCCCTACCAACCACAATCAATTTCTCACATAACGAAACTTTCAGCTTCTTGAGTTGACTCACTGATGATTCACAGTCTCTCAAAACTTTCACATGCTTCTCTAAATAAAATACGCTAAGATTAAAATTTCTATTTTCTTTTTGGTTCTCGAAGACTCTTTATAAAGTTTGTCGTAGGCGCATTGAAGTCTACCTTCTCTCTCACTCAAATTCTCCTCATCACTCTCACTCTCTCTAGAATGGTTCGACAAAGTGTCAAGTCAACCATGTTTATAGATTTCTTCACCAGTGTGGGATGAACTCGAAGCACTAACATTATGGGCCATGAATGCAAGACACGGTTCATGTGGTGATCCATCCTTAGAATCCACCAACTTGACATCACTATCGCTAAGAGTGGCTTTATATGCAACTTTCCTTTGCCCTATCTCTTTAGCCTAGTGGGATACTCATGGGCTTTGTTTCCTTTCCCTTCACATTAAAATTATCTCACTTGATCATCCTGATAAATATTCTTTCCATCACTGACATTTTTTATTTTTCTCAAAAACCTTTTTTTTTGGGTTAAATTTGAGAAAATTTTGCTATTTTTTGCAAACAAGGCCAGATCACAAAGTTCAAAATCTACCTCAGACTCGGATTAAAAAACCTTCTCCTTTTTTATTTTAGATTGTGCCTTCAATGAAATCCCTATTTCCTTTTTCTTTTGAATTTTAGGGAACATATCAATTTCAAGTTTAAAGGTCTCCTACGAGTTTTTCTAACTTAAGAGTATATAAAATTCCCAATGAATTAAGGACCGTAACTTTAGGGATAAATCAGGACGACAGGGTTATCAAATTTTTTTCATAACTCTCATCTCAGGAATTCCCCAACACAAATTAAATCTAGAATTGACAATAGTAGATAATCAGGTATAATGATGGTCTCAAACTGTGTGGTGAGATTTTGAAACTTTGAAGCTTTCACAGCATTGGTACCCACATGAGTGAGTTGGAGGATATCCCACTCTTTTTTAGACATGGTACACATCCTAACATGAAAAAACTCGTTGGAAGTGACTGTACCAGAAATTTTACTCAAGCCACGGGAGTTGAAATTACTTTATTTAAATTCGTCATCCGTCCAAGTAGTGATAGGTTTAAGACTTATGACATCGTCATTTGTCAAAGTGGGTGGTGTCCACCCTCTTTCACAAATAATCTAGACTCTCTCATTAATCGACTTCAGTGCTAACCTCATTCGAGCTTTCCAATATGCATAATTTGACTCATAAAAAATAGGTAGTCTATTACACAAATTATCCATATAATCCCAAAATAAATATCCCAAAATAAATTAGTGTAATCGGTTCTGATACCAATTTTAAAAAGAAAGGTGCCTTTATGGATAGTCCGTATATTAGGTCACATACACAAAGATCCAATTTTTAACCAAATTTTATCCTGATTAGAATTAGTTGTGCATATAAGATAAAATCTGAAGTAAATATGCCAAACCAATCAATCAAACCAAAATAAACTAAGCAGAAGAAGAACTGAGGAAAGTTCCTTTTCGGGAAAAAACTTTTATTCAACATTGTTTAAGAATTTGATACACTCGAATGACTTATAGACTAATTAGAGATCCACTAAGTATATTACAGGGGTTCTTCAAATATTCAACAACAAATGATGCAGTCTAGAATCGCCCATATAAAATAGTTCTTCCCTCGGTATCCACCGATCAGCCTCGGAATGAAGAATCCTTTCTTCTTTACCAAAAGAGTCGCAACTCCACAAATCAGTCATAGAGAAATCTGACACACCGCTTATAAATATAACGAGTGGCCAACCCTCTACTAAAATAAAATAGGAATCTCAGCTGGATATCCTTAGCATCGTCGTAAAAAAAATAAATTAATTTATAATAACCTATTACACTTGTTACCAAATTTTAAAACTTATTAAATTGCTGAAT
Source organism: Sambucus nigra (assembly GCA_949130495.1). NCBI lineage: Eukaryota > Viridiplantae > Streptophyta > Magnoliopsida > Dipsacales > Adoxaceae > Sambucus > Sambucus nigra. The sequence goes on from OX422209.1 coordinate 601,751,392, forward strand.
GAAAATCCGTTCAACACAAACCATTTCCAAAAAAATAATTACACATTCATAAAAGTAAAATATGAATACTGGAATAAATATAAAATCTAAATGACAACAAACCATTGGTATAAATCTAATTAAATATCCATCATTACTAAAATAAAATAAAAACTGAATAAATGTCTAACAATTGTGTGACATGCTCGAATAATAACAAAAGAACTCCTATATAAGATCTCAAAGATAAAGGCGTATAATAAAGTCCTACAAGCATCCACACCTGCTGCAGCTCCGTTAACATAAAAGGAAATATTATGCATGGCTTCCCTATGGCTGGACACCTAGAAGTTTGGAAAATATTTTGACACGGGCAGAGACCAAAACCTTTTCAAAATGTTTTGCAATTGTTTAAAATGCAATTCACTCTTACATATTTAAACTCGTATCGTACTCTCATGAGATGATCCTCACCCCTCAACTATAGTGCTCACCTAATGCATGTATTTTAAACATCCTAGTTATGCTACTCTGCCTAACTAGTAACAACTGTTACCTTAGCCCCATATTCTAATCTTCTAGTCGAATTGTGTCTCATATATTTCTTGTTTACTTAAATCCTTACTTTGATACACATACACTAAATCCTTTTAGTTTTCGTTACGAGTCAATACAAATAACTTGACCCTAGTTATTAATTTAATACTCACACCTTTATTGTATTCAGCCATATATATTTATCACGTTTATATACGTATATTCATATCACATCACATCACATCACATCACGTACACATACATATATATTGTTCGATATATACATATAATCGCAATCCCCCGAGCATGACCTCGCGGATTCCTTTTTTAGCATGCTATCAAGCCCCCAAGATAATACCTCAACTTGGGCCATCATGTCGGAATCTCGCCACTGAGCCCAAATCATAAACATAAAATCGGAAGCAGTCATAGTCATACACCCGTGGGTCATAACCATACCACATTACCCCACTAGACTCAACACTCACATACAAAAGTCGTACGACAGACCTATAACCTAGGGAATCGATCCTACACCTGTTGCTCAATGCCAGGGTGGATCGTCCACTACGTGCAACTTCCACCGATAGCATCCTTAGAGTAGGTATGTTTCACATATATCAGTTACATATATATATATATTCATAAATATATATACTGCCTCTATACCCGTATATATACATATGAAACCATCTAAACGTGCATATTTCACTTGTAGCATTAACCTAAAATCCCCGAGTCTAATCCCCACTCCTGAACATATAAGTAATCCTTTACTTAATTAATTAACAATTATAATATTTAATTTGGACATTGAGCTACTCCCATCCATCCCGTATTACAATTCTAACCGAATTTTCAAACCAAATCCGTTAAATAATTTTGAGTTTCGTCCTTCCTAACATCGATAATTTCACACCCCAGAATTTACCCCGACTAACCCAAGGTATTTAATAATGTTTCTATATGAACTCAAAAGTTTTATTTTTATCTACGGACATCTCGAAACAACACGAAAATAACTCGATAAGAAAAACTACTTAAATAAGCAAGCTTGGCCAAACAGGGCAGCCAACTGGTTCGGCTAAGGAGGAAAACCAGTTCACCCCTGGGCGCAAGCCCGACATAATTTAACACTACCATATCAATATCAATAATATGAGTACACGTTTTATGAACTCAAATCGTCCAAAACTCATTCCAAATCATGGGATATAATCATCAAATATTCGAGAATTACTTCGCACTTTAATTTTAATATTAAATTACATTATTTTTTCTAGATTTGTAAATCAAGATCACATCTAGTCTCATCATGATCCAAACTCATATTCTTAAATTAAGATTCTAACTTTTATGAGGGATTCAATCTCAGATTTCAATTGATAAACTAGTCATATCAATTTCCATAAATTCTATCCCAAACCCCCTTTTGATCACATATGAATCCCACCCAAAAATCACATATTTTTTACCAACTATAATATGAACTTAGTATATGCATAAACTATTAAGGCAATTATAAACACTTGCCTTTCATAACTGTAGGGTCTGAATCATTGTGTGTGATGATACTAGCTCAATTTTTTCCCCAAAATCCTTGTCGAATTGTTTTTTCTTGATCTCCCTTGGAATCTTAGAATGGTGTTGTGGCTTCCCCCACCATCCACCTTCCCCTCTTATTATGTTAATCTAGAAATTAGGTTATTTCCTATGTGAAAAATGACTCTTATACCCCAATGCGAGTCCCGACTAGTCTAAAAATCCCCTGAAACCCAATTACCACCCCTAGATACTTATTTTTGACTATTTCGACCCATTCCGGGTTATCTGTGTAGTTGAAATCACCATTTGAGTCACCTATCATCAATTTACCCATCTCATTCCTAACACGACCCCACGCGCGCATCTCGAATGAAATATCATCAAATCCCATCGATTTTACTCACTTACGATGTAATACCATTTACTTATTTCACTACAAAATATATTTTCACATAAATATTAATTATTTTCTCACTTGTTAATATATGTTAAATTCTCATGATTTCTTATTTTGTTTAAATTACGTGCACGCGTATAATTTAGAATGCCTAAATTTAAATACTAAAAAATACGGGGTTTTACAAGAAATCTCTACAAGGGTTTGATATTTGTGTGTGGAATTAGGGATTGACAAACTCAATAAATCCTTATAGGGATGAATATGATTGAAAAATAAAAGTGTTTCTATAAAACAAAATTTTTGGGACTTTTGGAATATGTATAGAATTTTGTTTTCACCAAAAAATCTGAGAAAATGAGCCCCAAAAAATCCAATTTATATAAAACATGATTTTTAAAGAAAGGGACTTCATTCGAACAAAAACCTAGTTTTATTCTAACGAGATCCACTCTTGTTCGAATGAATAACTTAGTTCGTTTTAACAAGCTTCTAATGAACTTCCAATGGGTGAAACTCTATCAAAAAGAGAGACCCTGTTTGAAACTCGTTAGAAGTTCACTATAACGAACAAAAAGCTTAGATATGACGAGATAGGTACTTCATTCTAATGAACTAGAATCTTTGTTCTAACGAGAATGGAACCTCATTCTAACGAGGTGTATAGTTCGTTTTAACGAACTAAAAAAGAAAAAAAAAACTTCTCAAAAATCCTTTTATGAAAATGGCTCGAATAAGAAGGAACATCCCATAATAACTTTGACCTAGTAAAAACAAACACCTCAATCCCATATACCTTCATATTATGTTTGTGACGATTTCAACAGATTGAATTTCAGAAATGATGCTCGGTCACTAATGTGTCTTCAAAGAACGTGGAACCATATGCGGATGTACTATTTAGTTTGTAATGGGATACACTAAAATATCTAAACAACGAGCAATTATAAAATCTTGCTCTCACACAACACCTCGAACCATATAAATTTTCATATTTCATTATGCTATCCGGACAATTTAGGACCCTTCTGTCCAACATAATGAATAAGCAATGATTTTTATGTCATTACTAGTGATAGTGATTCCGATGGGGAGGATATTAAAAGTTGTGTTATAGTTTATACTATTAGTTCATTTATTCAGATCAGACCTGCTCGTTAACTCTATCACATTTGATTTAAATAAAATAACACTTAATAATTTTAAAATTTACACGATATCGTGATTAAAACTATCTAATAGGGGGCCAAATCAAGTCGACATAATGAGTTAATATCATTATAATTTTAAAATATCGACGAAGGCCATGGGATTTATGTTGAAACCCCACTCCCAATTAATATTTTAACAAAACTTGGGGGTTTTGAAAAACTATTCATTCAATTCTAAAGGTTCGAATTGAAATCCTTAGTAATTTTAAATTTACTTATAAAAATTAAATTACTCGATTTCATTATTTTAGTTTTTCAAAAATAAAATCATTTTTAAATTAAAATAAAATCTGGAGATCAAAATTTAATTTATACCTTAAAATCAATTACCCTGATTTAATTCAATTTAGAAAAGAATAAATGAAATGGGTTTTCGAGAAAAATGATGATCTAGGTCGATCCCAATATAAATCCACCTTATCTCTAAAACGGTGTCCCTAATTAATTCAATTAACACGCCAAATTATGCAATATAAAAGTAAAGAGACACACATGAAAACATAAAATAAATGAAAATACAAATATAAGGACTAAATTTTCGCTTTTTGTCATGGCTTAAACTTATTTTTGATGTCAAACTCTTCAAGCCTAAGAATTATTGTTGTAGAAGACGTTACTTTGACTTAGAGTCCATCTTGAAGTAAACAAAAGTTCTTGAAGATCTTACCTTATGGAAAATGATCCAACCTGGTTTGAAAGGTGAATAAGGAAGAACCACCAAGAAAAAACACCAGAAAACAACATAAAAAATTAATCAACAAAACTTCTTGTGCCTGATCGGATCGATTTGACCTAGATTTCGGATCGGTCCGAATCACCTGTGTTGGCAACTTTTTCTCCACTTCGTAAATTCAAGGAAAAACGGCCATAACTCTTCCAAATCTTTATAAAACTTCATGAAACTTTGACAAACACCCAAATTCATATACCGCAAGATGCACTGATGAAACAATAATTAGAAAAACTTAATTATTATAATCATATCATATATAAGAGTGAAAAATAACTACTGATGAACCACCGTAGGATCCAATCACACACACACATATATATATATATATATATATATATATAACCATAAAGGAAAGGATATAAACATATAATCTTTATAAAACCATGCTAGTATGACACTATACACAAAGATGTATAATTATACAATATGCCAAAACTGGTGGGCAACATGGACCTTTTTTCATACACAATCAACTCAACCGGGTCTCTGATATCAATTTTGAGAAAAATAACTTGGGATTGACATTTAAAATGCATAAAATTTTAATCACTAAAGTTCTTTGATTAATAATGCATTGAAATTTTTTCAAGAACTAGGTTTAAAGATCTAAACATAGGGTTCAAGAATACAATATTATAACGGGTCATGTAGTAATTCTTATGAGGAGATAAAAGTAGAAGATTATGGAATCCTTACTATCCTCCAAGATCTATAAAAACCTTATTTAGCCATCTCTAGAGCTTAGATCTTGTAGTGTATGATCCTTTCCAAAGCTAAATAGGTTGTGCGCTTTTTGAGATGAAAACTCCTCCTTTTGAGTGAGATATGGTGGTCTCTCTCGAGGCCTCTTCACAAATATATGAATAGTATTTTCTCTCACTCCTCTCAAACTCTAATGATGAGTTATTTTACTAAAACTCCTTCCCACACCTTTATATATAAGTACAAAAGGTGAGCTTGGGAAAAACTAGATTTCTTAAGAGTCCGGTCCAAACTACTTTGGTATTTGGACGACACTAGGGATCTAATAAAAATAATTAAATTAACTTCCAAATAAATACTAAAAAATCCTAAATTACAACTACCGTAATTTATTTTCTTTCTACATTTAATCATAATTAATTTCACTAAATAATTATGATTGCACTCTAATTTAATTATCTCATAAATCACTCGGATATAAAAGAAGTCTTATTTGAAAAGTTGATTAGTGTACATAATATGATTACCCACATTAGGTTTTCGATACGCGCTTGGTCAATTCAATTTACTATTAATCGATTTTAACCAACATCTAATCAATTCCTCGATTCTTAAGCTTAACTTATCTTCTACTCCACCAAGATTATAAAATCATCCACTGACTGAGTTTTACTTGGTGGAAATAAAGTATATAAGTCTATAAAAGCGATTTCACAATCAACGGTATCCCTTGGATGTAGATTTCTCTGAATTATGAACTCAACCCAACTCACACAACGGTCACCTAATATGCGAAGATCATTTGACTCGATAAAATCAGATCGCATCCATAATAATCAAAGTGACATTTGCATATGCATTCTAATCCTCATAATTCTTTAGATTAAGAACCTATTAACCCTTTAAAAATGGTGTGGAATTGTCCGAGTCTAATTAAGACAACCCGTACACTCAAATCTCACTGGTGGTCCCGTTTAATACATTCCAGAAATATACCGATCACAATTCTATGTCAAACTACTATATAAGTTCTCTAACAATCATATAGTTTCCATAATTTGAGATAAATACTAGGATACCATTGCATCCGTTCCGATAGGATGTGAACTTCCAATCGAAGTTGTGAACGTTTCAATAGTGTTAGACTCAAAATCATGATCTCCTAGTGATCAACCCCAAGCTGACTCACCAAAATTCGTACCGAGCTCTATTGATTAACATGTCTATAATATATTTAAACAAAATATAAGTAATTGTTATAATCATAATTCTTATTTCAATATAAATTGACACACATTTACAAAAAGTGAAACTTCATTCATGCTTTTAAGAATAAAACACCAATAGTCTGGAAGGGGACTAGAAAACTATTATGGCCTGCCTTCATAGTGAGGATATAAATTGGTCCAATAATGGGTGAAATTCAAAAATAGTGAAGAAGGATATGCAAATAATGAACCACATTTGTTACTCTTTTGTGAATAAAGCTCAATAATTTTCCATCCCACTATTTAGCTTAAAATACCTAAGGGGTGAATGAGGTTGAAGAGTTCTTTTAGGAAGCACCCATTTCTTATTTAATACTCTTCAGTAAGACATTAACTTTACTAATGTTTTTTTATTTCTCTAATGAAGTTTCCTATTAAGAAACTACTGCACCCTTGTATGCCGATATATAACTGTTTTAATACGTAATTAAATAGTTAATGTCATAGGTAATAGAGTCTCTAAAGATATATATGAGTTTGCGGGGAGGCCTAAATACGTAGTCATACTTAAGTAAAGAAAAAAAACATTATTCATTACAGAAAGTGGATTCTAAAAAAAAATACTCCACCCATCACAAATTAAGAGTCGAGTATTAATTTTTAGGTTATCCCAAATTATTAGTCAACTTTTTATTTTTGGACATAATCAATGAACCAAAATCCAAGATATTAAATAAGTGTTTAGGGGTGTACAACGGACATATATAAAGCGAATACAATACTATCAGTTATCCTTATCCATTTATAAGTGCACCATTTATATCCTCTCGAATAGTATAAGCAACTATCCGTATCCATTCAGATTTCTCGAATTCGGATAATATCCGTATCTATTGGTATTTTTAATGTACATATATTGTTCTTATCAAGCAATGATTTGAGAATTTACTAAATCTTAATAAAAGTATTTTTTACACAACATTATAAACAATGTAAAATACGTTCTATTAAAGATGACATGAAAAATAGAGAATCAAATAGGAGGCTTAAAAATAAGTGCTAACATTTAATGTGTACTAAGTGACCCTTTAAAAACTAATAACGGGTCATATTGGGTTAATGAGAGTTTAAGAAGGTATTTAGTTGAACACACAAAGGAATAAAGATTGGGTCCCAACCACACTACCTTGTCAAAACCATTATCTATGAGTCATCGCTAATATGTCAACCAAATAACACAATTTCTAGAGTTATTGTGACTTTAAACAATAAGATGACCAATGTAAAATAGAGACATAACATGTGAGAAAAATGGTGGTTATTACAGTAAATAATTAATGATTTAAATTGTTTACAAAATTCGATTCTCCCTCTCTCTCTCTCTTTATATATATATATATATATATATATATATATATATATATATATATATAACAACCCCTATTTTCTCATGTAAAGGCTGACTAGGCTTAATACGCCGAAGATGGTACTTATCAACACTTTATACCATTCTCAGCACAAAAGGAATACAGATTTTCTTTATTTTATATCAAAATCGACAATGAATAAAAACATCTGAATAAAACTGATTTAATACATGAATAATAAAACTGAATAATCATACACTGTCTATAATGTAAGGCTAAGTACAAATGATATAAAAAAACTCTCGGGCTTATGCCCGTACAAATCCCAATGTGAAATAAAATGACAAAATGCTGAAATACAACCTACACTAGAAGCAATTGAGCGAAATCCACTACGTCCAATGCAACTGCAAGTCTGCTTCATCGTCAGTTCTGCTATCCACATCATTTAAAATACCTGGGGAGAAAACATTTATTATTTGGGTTAGAGACCTAGAGATGCAAGGATTCTTCAGCAGTAAATACGCAAATTGTTACTAACTCATACTTCACGTCTCTCCATCGACGCTCACATGTAAGGAGTATCTCACCTATCATCTAGAAGCAGTCCTACTTGTATCCTCAAATAAAATGCCAATTGTAACTTCCACTATTTAATCTGACATGTAAAGAATAAGCCATCAAGCTATACGATAACTAAAAGCGGGTACTTATATCTAAGACCCCAATCCCCAAATGGATTTCATAATGTTGACTACACAATTTATATAAACTCGGTGCAAATTCTTACGTCATATAATATTCCATAACCCTTGTATATCTCTTCAAACTATTTAATAATTTAATTCATACACCCCGTCATCTACCCTATTAGACTATAAGTTTCATTCTCTTAGATTACCAAATTATTTTTCTCATTAATAATTGGCTACTCCGTTATTCATTCTCTTTAATTAGTGTTTACTTTCTTAGAGTACCCAATTATTACTCTCATTAAAAAATTGTTTACCACATTATTAATTAGGACTCATCTTCATCCTTAATTATCCACATAATTTTATTAGCCCGACTTAATTATTATTAAGCATTGTCTACATCTTTAGACTAAGAGGGCGCATTACCATATAAGGCACACCGCAATGTGTACATATATATATATATATATATATATATATATATATATATATATATATATATATATATATATATATATATATATATGCGACACATAAAGGCATCTACCGTTGGTGTCTCATTCGTGTTCTATTGGAAAGTCTGGAGGAATCTCTTATCCAAAGCGGACACCACAAAACACACATAAGTTGGGGGTGGTCCCTGCGAAGGATACTAGTTCACGGCCAATACCCAGTGGTGACAAAGGTTGGTCAGTGTCAACACCTACCTCTCATAGATGGCGCCTCTACGTAGTACTTATATGGCCTACACAAGCGCTAAGCCCACCTATGTCGGCATGTGATATGCTGTCCAAACGCATGAACCCCCAAGCTAATAAGACGGTCCATGAACCTAGGTATGATCACACAACTATTATAATACATATTATTATCCAATATGTATAAGCAGTTACTCTATAACTACTTTAGCCAAAGGAAATCTCAATCCATATACAATATATCCCTCTTGGCATAACTATAACATTTTACTCATTTTAAGTTGTTATCCAACGACTACTTCCCGACTAAATACAAAGTCTCATACAATTCCTTTTTCTACTTAAAAATCACATTTTCTTCATCATTTATTTCCCTTAAAATATATAGGTACAATTATTCCCAAACTAACCTTATCAATACAATTATAGGTATAGTTACTCTCAAATTACCCTTACTAGAACAACTATAAGTATAGTTATCCCAAACTAATATTACCAATATAGTTACTGATTTTAGCATATTATCCTCTTGACTTCGATTTAAATCATTTCCAATAATCACTAGTCATTCGCTTCTTCTTACTTTTTTAATAAGGCTTATATGTACATATATAAGGAGTCAACTACGGTGAATAAGGGTTATATGTACATATATAAGAAATCCTCTAATATGGATAAGTAGTCTCACTCGACCGACTTTCACAATCGGCATTAACTATATAGTCTTAGCCCCCAAAGCTTAGGATACATTTCTACGTAACATCACTATACGGTAATCATTAGTTATTAAGTTTAAACCCATACATTCGACTTAACTCCAATAAGTGTTTCTTTTTATTTTAATTCCCCTCGAATTAATCATAATATTATTACCGTATAGGTTAGGGTCTTATCCTATATGTACCCCTACTAAAATTACCCAAATCAACTAGGTATATCTCTACCGTCTATCCTTTTTAGTTCATATGGCTTTATTCAAGAATTTTGTGTAAATCATCTTATATGTGTAGATAACTTGCATCCTAAGTCATCATGTATGCACCTCTATATCACAAACCCATCCTGGTCTAAATGCATATATAGGTCCATAATAAAACTCTTAATATGTTTTAATAACCATTGCCCCTCACTTGGATAACTGTCCAAAGCTTAAACCATAAAAATCAAGCAAAATTAAATTTCTGGACAAAATCGAATCAATTTTCCTCTTGGCTGAATCTATTCCCTGAGCAGCCGAATAAATTATCCTGGGAGGCCAAATCGATTTTCTCTTGGAAGAAGCCCAGTTCTTCTACAAAAATCTATTCATGAAAATATTATTATGAAAACCTCTTCCACCAAAGATTATCAAAACTATTTACTAATTGAAACATTGTATGGATATTGATACAATAGCATTATAGGTTTATTATAAACATGATAAAACCTCCAATCCAACCCTATATTATCATCAATTCATAAAGAATTTATCAAGAACTTATGAACATGATATTTCCAGATTTTAGCTTACACTGCCCCATTAATTTCCAGATTTATTTAGAGGGTTCTACAACATGTTTTTACAATGAATCTCCCAACTAAAATACATGATTATGAAACTATCATGAGGGTTTACGGATCTAAACATGCATCATATAATCATTCTAAAATACTTCCCAAATCAATTAATCTTTAGATATGCAGTCCCAACATAAGATTTAATCCTATTCTAATCATGGAGTTAACATCAATATAAGAATAAAACGAGTTGAATAAGAATGGAAAGAGAATCCTTACCTGAGGTTGGGTCGAGTATCCTCTCTTCCTCCTCCTAGGGTTTTCTTCCTCCTCCTCTTGGGTGGTTATTCTAGGGTTTCTAGATGTAACTCCCAAATGAGTGGGTTACTCTAATTAAATAATGTTAGTCTTCCATTCTCGAGTTAGGCTTTACGCTCTAACTTTGTATCATCAAATGAGCCCAAATACATAATCTAATTGGCCCGATAACCACCCAACTTATATATATAGATATATATATACCCCATGACCATTTCTAAGGGTCTAAAATGATCGAACGAGCTCGTAATACCTTTCAAAGTGTGTCTCGAATATTTTTACCCAACAATATGTTTTAATTGTGACGTTACACATGCCAATACTTTTTACTCAAAATAATATCCCTTTTGATTTATTCCAAATCATTAAAATCCAACTCTCAAATTTATAAATAACGCTGAGCCCAATTACCCACAACCTCGATTAATTAATTTCACCAAATTAAATTAATCGTTATTAAATTTTATTTTATTTCCAAAATATACGAGGTATTACACCCCCCCCCCCCCCCCCAATAAAAAAAATGAAATTCCGTCCTCGAAATTCTAGGTAGCATAAAGTCACATTTTATTTTGCACCGTTAATTTATGTTTATACTCAACTCGTCCACACTCATATCCCATGAGATAAATGAAAAGCCTCATCCATACCTATCATAACATCATTGAGTTGCCCGTAAATATTCCACCTTATATTTACAAACATATCATTAACAAAGAAAAATAGCACATTTAGATTTAATACGCACCATTTATACCAATCATATCCATATAACAAGTATACCACCACATATGTACATGTTAAAAGAAATAACCATCCTAGTATCCGACTTCCCTTAACTCCCGACTTTTGCCAATTTCGTGCGTGGAATGTCACGCAAGCAAAATCGAAACAAGGAACCCTCCCGATACACTACTGCAAACCTTATTCAGTTATAGAGGTCCATCGGCCCAAGATAAAAATAAAAAAATAAAAATAACAATTTATGCAAATCATGTAAATTTTAATATTTTCTATTTTCCAAGCCAACCACTTATCCTTTTATAAGAGTTATACCAAACTCCGTTAGAGTCGACCGACCTTACCATGATTAATATCTCATTTACCACAACCTAGGTAGGATATTCTTCTCCAGTATATTAATTTGTAGAGCCTTTAGTCATCTCTAAGTCTCCAAAGGCATACCCATTCAAATCAGGTCTACCATTATCACCTTAATAACAACATCACTATACCATTATTACAAACGATCATATACAATCTCAATAATCGAAGCTATCACTAGCCTTACTCGTACTTTGTTGCCTATACTCGCTAAGGAAATACTTTTCCAAATCCTACCATCATGGCATCTCGCAAATGATTTTCCCCTACATGAAAGACCCTTGCTCCCACCTGAGCATCACCCGATTTATTCCATTAATTTGAGTTTATTCACACATATCTACCTCCTTGAGTTATTCAAAATTTTTAAATCACACTCACTTGTTGCTTCCCTAAGCATACTCAACTTTCTAAAGGTTCTTGCACGAATTAATTTCCCATTGTAATTTCTTGTTTCAGGACTAGGCTCATCCATAAAATTTCTCACAATAATCCTCATGACTATGGTGAACACCAATTCCTAATCAATCTTGTCCTTTAGACATGATCACAACTCAAAGCAGTCCACATAATATTAACATATTCCACGTAACTATAAATCCATTCCCCTAAAATATATCATACTCTGACATAGCTATCAAATAAGCCTGAAATAACATAATCTTCCTAAATTCAAAGTTTATCCTTTCCAATGTATTAAAAAAACCCAAATGAACACTAAGTCCTAATATCAAACAAGACATATCCTATATATTCCAAAGTAGGAAAACACCTTATTTACCACCGATACTATCATTAATCTCTTTTTTCACTAAAAAATTAATCTATAATTCGATGCCCATCTCGTTGTGGGTCCCGGTCTAAATGAACTAACCTCTGCTGGTGCATTATTGGACATGACCACATCCTCAAATTCTCTAAATGTCTTCCTTTAAATTACTAGGCACTAAATTTTCCGAACTCCTCAAAATTCTGGCAAGTGATCGACCCACACCAAGGTCTCTATGGCCCTCACTTCAAAACTGACCCCTTCCTGAACGGGTAGTAATCACTTGCAAATAATACAATGATTCCTAATCATAGGGCTTTACATCAAAGGGCACGACGCAGAACGTAATAAGCTCAGATACAGATCCTAAGGACACTAGAACTGTGCTATGATACTAACTATAACAACCCCCATTTTCTCATGTAAAGACTGGCCAGACTCAATTTGTCGAAGGTGGGACTTATCAACAATTTATACCATTCTCATCACTAAAGGAATATAAATTTTCTTTATTTTATATCAAAATCCACAATGAATAAAAACATATGAATAAAACTGATTTAATACATGAATAATAAAAACTGAATCATCATACACTGTTCATAATGTAAAGCTAAGTATAAATGATATAAATAAAATCTTGGACTTATTCCCGTACAAATCCCAGTGTGATATGAAATGACAAAATGCTGAAGTACAACCTACACTAGAATCAATGGAGCGAAATTCACTACGTTTAATGCAACTGCAAGTCTGATCCATCGTCAGTCCTGCTATCACCGTCATTTAAAATACCTGGGGGAAAATATTTATAATTTGGCCCAGAGCCCTAAAGATGCAAGGATTCTTCACCAATAAATATGAAAATTGTTACTAACTCATACTTCACGTCTCTCCATCGACGCTCACATGTAACGAGTACCTTACCTCTCATATAGAAGCAGTCCTACTTGTATCCTCAAATAAAATGCCAATTGTAACTTCCACTATTTAATCTGACATGTAAAGAATAAGCCATCAAGCTATACGATAACTAAAAGCGGGTACTTATATCTAAGACCCCAATCCCCGAATGGATTTCATAATGTTGACTACACAATTTATATAAACTCGGTGCAAATTCTTACGTCATATAATATTCCATAACCCTTGTATATCTCTTCAAACTCTTTAATAATTTAATTCATACTCCCTATTGTCTACCCCATTAGACTATACGTTTCATTCTCTTAGATTACCAAATTACTATTCTCATTAATAATTGGCTACCTCACTACAAGAAAACCCCCTTTTTTATGGCGCTCAAAAAATAATATAAAACATTTATTACAACAATGTTATTCAAAGGTTAACGCTATTATTAATGTGACATTTCTAATATAAAATGTCATTTTATACATATTAGTATTATTTTTATGATAATTTAAATATAAAAATCATATATGATTATAGATATTATGACCTTTTTTTAAAAGTTTCTAACCTAAATATACATATTATAACCCTTTTTTTGTCCTCCAAAATATAGAAGCGGAGTTTTCCCCCTAATTTTTTTTTGGTTTTTCACCCGCTCCCTCCAAACATTTGGTTTTACCCTCTTACGTCTCTTCTCCTCTCCATTCCCTCTCAAGCTGCTCTCCCTCTCCCTCATGTTCCCCATTCTTTAGTACATTTTCTCTCCCCACTCTCTCACATATGAGTCTTTCGATTTATAATTTTCTGGTTTGTTTCACAAAAGTAAAGTTTCAAAATATTTGGTGACTTTCGATTACAATTTTCTGGTTCGTTTCACAAAAGAAAAGTGATAAAGCTTTACAATTCTCTGGTTCGTTTCACCTGTGACTTTCGATTATGGCATACATAAATCTTGAGGATAGTGCGATGCAGATAGTATGTATTGTGTGTGATTTGAGATTTTAGGGGTTTGGGATTTTAGGGTTTTTGTAATGTGATAATTATTTATGATAATTATTGTATGTATTATGATGCTTCACAATCTGTGGTTTTGGTTCTAATTTTAATTGTGTCTATGATCATGTGAAATTGAGTCTTTTTCACTGAATGTTGGTAAATATATATGCTAAGTGGTTGTTATATATAGATTAGACTGTATTTTTAATAGTAATGATTATGTTTTATGTATTCGTATACATTATTAGAAATGTAATATTTTCATATAATTTGTGTGTAAAATATGAATGTAGCATATCAAAATGAGTATGTTTCCTTTCTTTCATAGTTGGTGATGAATGAACCGTCTTTATTAACAAGCCAATATTACTTTTTTCATTGCAAAAGAAATGATTAATTTTGATAAGTGCAACCAAATAGTTCTTAAGCTGTGTAATGGTCTAAACATCTTGTTGATTTGATTTTACAGTGTCATCTATTGATGGTTATATGGTGCCAAAGTAAAAACCTCCTTTTGTGTACTATAATTTTTTAATGATTATATAATGCCCATGGACGAGTCATATCCAAGTTTTGTATTTGATATGCATTCTTGCAACGTTTATAGTGATATTTGTACTTTATTTGAGATTATGACAATATAAAATTATGTTTAGGTTATTTTATAACATTAATTGTTAAAGGATGCTTTTTTGCTCTTGATATATATATGTATATATTTATAACATAATAAAATTAAAAACATCATACATATGCATCAAACTGGTGTGAGTTAAGGCATGATGGGAAAATAATAGGTCCATTTGAACATTCTATTTATAACATAATAAAATTCTAGTTTTGCTTCTTTGGACTCTTGCAGAGGATGTAGGGCAGACGCAAATGAGGTTGACGTAGCCAAACAAAGACTACCAAAGAAAGGTTGATGAAATGGAGTGACTATAAGTCCCTAAAAAAGGATAGATAAAGACAATCTCTCTCTTATTGAAGTGTTTCTGTTGGAGGTGAATCATTGTCATATAATTTTCTAATATACGCTTCTATACGGTAGACCACCTTGATTAACCTTTTTATAACTTTGTAATTGTAGGAGAGAGTATCGTGATATTACAAAGTGAGCTAAACATGAAATAAAATTTGCAAGGAGCTTGAAAAAGAAATCTCTTTGATAAAAAAGGCACATAATAAAAAATCATTTATTATGAGTTGATGAATTATAAACCCCTAATGAAATTTCTTCAACCATTTCTTAGACATGAAATTTTTTCTTGTCATTGTAATTTTTTTCCTTTACTTGTGTATCGACGGCTGATGATTCCCATATTTGTTATTGTGGATGTTGTCAACACATATTATTTTGAATGAAATGTGAATATATTGTGTGTCATGGAGAAATTTGATCATAGTAATCATTGTGGATGAATGTCATTAAAAAAATTCATTTACAATATATTATATTTATGCTGATGTCAGCCCAACATTATCATGTATTTTTTCCCCACTCAAGCAACCTTATTTTAGCTAGAATCCTTCCTTTCCTATCTTACCCGACTCCCGGTTATGGAAATTAACTAGTATGGTCTCATTTTTGGGTTAAAAGTGAGTGTTAAGGGTCAAACCGTACTATAAATTGTATATTCTTCATTCATGTGTGTTTATGTTATGTAAATGAGGCTTTGATTTTTTTTTTGAAGTTAAGGCTTTGTTAAGATGTTGTAATCTGTATAGGGTAAATTAGAAACCTCTGCTTTGAAAAGTAGTTAAAAGATTACTATTTTCTCATGATGTCTAATTTATTAGGTACGATTTATCTTTTTCTCAAGAACTATTCGTTAATTGGATGTGCCAACCATAATGATATTCGATAATTATTTGTTATTTAAAAAATTCATTGTATTTGGATGATGAAATTGAAAAGCTGATATAGAGCCAAATTTGAACATAACCTAAGATTTGCATATTACTATCATTAGTATTGTTGAATTTAATTCTTGAACGTTGGTTTGGGTCGTAAGTTGTTCATTACTCTTATTACTCTCAGTAATCTCATTATTATCATTACTCTTTTCTCTTGTATTAAACATTTATTTTCACATTACTCTCTTATTTGAACAGGACATAACTACCTAGCTATTCCTTTTCTTTCCATCGACACTCTTTACTTTAAGATCTTTGATATGGGATGGATGCTTACCAGCATTTCCACTTCAGGCCAGGTTTTTGATAAACCACATTTTAAATTTGAATTATGTTGATTATTTTTATACGTTAATGTTTGTATTATGCATTCTCAGGCCTGGATGTTATTCCTCTACATGGGTTTAGCTATGTGATAGAATATTATACGAGTAAATGAAAGTGATATTCGTCCATGGTAATTTCATATGATCTTCCATTTCATTTTATTTTTGTGGAGATTGTAATATTAGGGAATTATTTTACAGTTGTTAAGGCTCAGGTTATGGCAGTTGTTGAAGCTCCTGTTGTTGTTGTTGTTGTTGTCACTGAAGCTTCAAGGGAATTGTCAAGGCTATTGCTTTAACTTTGGGAAAAGATGGTTATAAGGTTGCTAACACTTACTTGTTCTCAATTTCATCGTCTAGTTGGTTTATACTCTAATTTGGTGGAGTATTATGTAACTGGAATTCTATTTTAGGTTTTTAAGCATACCCAATTACGCCACCAATTGCCATGGGTGAAAACAACCATTTTTATCACTTTTATTATGCACCAAATGTAGGTTTTGCATTTTGATCAACTCTTAAATTTTCAATCATGTCCAACCTCATGTATGGGAAGTGTATATCTTACTGGTGATTTTTTTATATATTCTACAAACCGACTTCATCATTGTGGATTTTACAGTTCTTTTAAAGGTCTTGGTGAACTATGTGAGATCATCAAAGGAGGCTGAAGAATTTTCTAAAGAGGTGTGCATTAGTCTTTAAATTTTCTTAAAATGACTTTTTAAAATTGTACAATTTAATATGAAGTTTGTGGACAGGTAATGTTTCGATGTTGATGATTAATTTGCTCACCATTTTTTACGTATCATGGTCAATTTAAATGTTTAATCTTTTTTTCTTTTGGATATAATTGTAAGATTACGGATGATGCTTTTTTTCAATTTTAAAGCCCTCATAATTTCTGTTTAAAATGTTTTCATAATACTTTCTTTGTTTATGGGGAGATAGAGGCATAACGAACAACATTACCAATTAATTATTGTAATAAGTACATTAAGAAAATGGGCTTCATAGTTTGAATGACATTTAGGTGAAATGGGAGACCAACTTCTCACCGATTTAATCCCCTGCCTAATTCTACAATACCATTTGTATTCTCTCACAAAAAGTATGTGATTTCCACTACTGTCATCACTCCTCAAGCTCTAATTTGTTTGGTTTTCATGGTCATGTGTTTGTTTATTCTAAACAAACAAAATGAACATATCATGCCCATAATTCTGTTCAAACTTCCGTAAAGCCTCGTCTTTGGATATGGATGATTGCTTTGCTTTATCAAGTAATAATTTCAACTTTTGAATCTCGCTCTTGTCAACTTGCTTCTTCGTAGGACCCAACTCAACATCTCGAACCCGAGTTGCGAGATTTAAAGAACTTTACAGTCTCACCCAAGTCCTGCTCCGAAGGAGTGATTTTCACAAACATTAAATTTTTAGAATCACCTGTTAAACAATCTTGAAGTAAACGTGTGAGCTTTGAATTTTTGTATGGTACGTGGTTGTTTTTTATGGCCATAAGAGATATGATATCCCTGAGAACTTAAAGTTGTCTATTAAAATTTTGAGCTTTATTAAGACGTTCACCTAGTGCATCAGTTTTTGCCTGCGCTGCCTGTTAAATCCATAAGCCAAAGCATACCCAGATGAAACCTCCTCTTATTTATTAGTAGACACCTACAAAACACCCGAATGTTCCCTTTTGATTCATTAATTTGGTTGTATAACTTCTTTTTCTGTGCCTGCTCCTTACCGTACATCAACTTAAGATTATTGCACTGTGCAACCATCTCTTTTACCGCAGAGGCCATCTCATGCAAATCAGGAATTGAATTAAGATCTTTTTCTTCAGTTAACAGTACCCGGACTTTTAAAACAATTAAAATAATATATAAAGGTCTACAAATAAATATATGATGCTACAATTTGATAACAATGAGGTTCCTATACGTTCAAAAAAAATTAAATTTCATGTACTAAAAATGTGTGGAAAAAATGGATTGGTGCATTAACGTTTGGCACATATACCCTTACTTTATAATATATCATCTTTACTAGTATGCGGTTTCTTGTCAAATGGTTACCATCAACATACATACATGGTAGGAATAGTAGTTGTTGTAGCTTGCAAGATGATAATTGTGTAGGAAAACTATCTATGATTTCAATTATTTTTTACTATTGCAAAATATAATTGTCCATACTCTTGTATTAAATATTTAAAATGTTGTTGTACCGCATCAACTCTGTTATGTTGGGTCTCTTGGTATAGCTTAAACCTGTCCAAATTGACACAAATACATGTAGCCAAATCTGAACTTTCTACTTCTGTTCAACTTGGATACAAAAGGGTTAGAGATGTTAGCTTCATCATCATTTCTCTATGTTGTAATATTTATGTGGACACAAGACATGGATACAACATGATAAGGTTGTTTGAGGTGTATATGGATTTGGTCAATATAATTTAATTATTTTTGTGGTTGTAAAGATTTGTTACATGGTATTCATAGTAATAAACAATCATCCTCTTGGGTACATTTCCCATAGTGTGTCGTGGTGCGTGTGAGTAGAGGGTTTAACCGTATTTGGCGGGATTATTCAGGCAACCTGGATTCTTAGATTTATCCCAAACATAACGATAAAATAACAAATAAGCATCCATGTTATTTGTTCATAGTTATATGCATTTTTGATTATGCATGTGTATATTTGTAATTGCAATCATGTAATCTTACTTTTCTTTCTATCCCATTCCCACTATATAAATATGCAATTCTATCATGTTACTTTTACCACGATAAGAGTCATGAAAACTAGTATTTGATTTTTCTATTGATTATGTATCTTCCCTTATTTTTCTAATTTTTTTTCATAACAAGTTTTATTCATAAAAAAATGACTCTTTTTGCACAAGTTTACTTGGCTACATTCTCTCCTAATGTGGTTGTGATTGATTTGATGATGTCTTGTAGGAATATGTAAGCCCCTTCGTTGTTACTTAAAAAATTCACAAAAGGTCTTTGAGTTCCTAGGGGAGTTATTATCTTTCATGGGAAGGGTTCAAAGCCAAAGAAAAGAGGGATGCTTTTGAATCAAGGTGATGGAAGTGATACTTATGACTAAAAGATAAACTTTTCTATTTTCCCAGCACTGCAAGGTGGATCCCATAATAATCACATTGCTTTCATTGCAGTAGCATTGAAATAAGTGTCTACTCCAGAGTATAAGGCATATATTCCAACAGGTGAAGCAAAAGGCTCAGGCCTTTGCAGTTTCCATACTGAGAAGAAATTGTCGACCGATAATGGGAGGCACAGATAATCGTTTGCTTCTTTGGGATTTTTGGAATCTTGGATTGATGGGTATGTCTCATTCTTTTCTTCTTAAATATAATAATATACCTCCACTGTCATTTTGTTATTTGAAGTATCTAGACATCTTGTTGATGCACCCATATACCACGCTTTTAAAAAAGGGATCTTAAGTATTAAATCCCATTTAAAAAAATTCTTTTGTAGCCATTCTCGTGTTTTTATTTGTTAGTTATTGGTTAGTCATGTTGTAACAATTATAGGACAAGTGTCATTCTATGAAGAATGGTAGAGAGGTGGTTAGAGGCGGTTATAGAGTGGTTGGGAGCATTTTCGGGTGGTTATGGGACCTCCTACAAATTAAAAAATACATGGGATGAAAGCTTTACAAAACTTTGGATATGGTACTAACGTAAAAAAAAACTAAAAAAAAATGATAGGTGAGGATAAATTCCCATCTAGAGGTAGATTTTTAATGAGGATGGATTAACCTCCCTATTTTAAATTAGCTCCAAAGGGGTGTGATATGGTCCCTAATGGGGTTTGAACGGATGGTGTGTAGTTAGTATCAAAATTTGTTGCTTATTTTCTATTGGGAGTTAAAAAAACTTCATCATCACAAGTTTAATGTTTAGTGCTTATTTTGGAGAAGTGAAAATCCCCGTGACATTTGATCAGAAACATGAAATTTTATTGTGTAAAAAAGGAAATTACGAAGAAATGTGAACCATCGGTCCACTTGGGGAAAAATAGAGACATTTAAAAAACAAAGATGACTTGTCTTTGTTCGAAAATTATTTGGTAGAGCTTTTGAATATTTGCATCTTTAAAATTTTTCGAGGTATTGATTGGGTGGGTTGTCAAAGTCAGATGATACTTTTTCATTAGAACTCTTAATCATACAATGCCTAGAAGTCTGTATGCACAATAAATGACACATGGTGTGCCTCAATTAATTTGATGTAGATATTGGATATAATTTATGAAATGTATTCTATGTTGTTTAAGAAAATGTCGTTCAATGGAGTAACATGTGTTGTTAAATGGAGCGTGACGTGATACCCACCGTGAGGAGTGAGGACTGAGTAATTAAGGTGATAGTCAAAAGGGCGTTCCTCGAGGTATAAAGAAAAGGTTGATAAGCTAAGTACAAAATGTAAAGAGAGACAATAAACACGACCTACTAGTTTTTTTTTAATACAAACATAATATGCATTTATATTAGTATATAAAACCCAATATACAACTCAGGAATCTAAATTTGGGCAACAAGGACACTAACATACACCAAACTTCTACTCACTACAGAATTACAGAAATAATTCACTATAGTTTCTATAACATAATGTTAATTAAGACGATAACACTAATACAAATTGGCTTCTTTTGTTTAAGCTTTCAGTCTTTCATTATCTTGACTAAATCCTTTCTTGGGCTCCCTCTCTTTGATCGGATCTTTGACTGTTCTGTTAAGAGTGGATGACACTCTTTAAGAGGCTGTGATAATTTTTCCCGTAAGCCTGGCAAACGGTTTTGGGGGAGGATCAAAATGCCTATTTTTGTTACCATTATGGGGCATTGACACAATGGTGTTCTCCGTTTCACTATTTCGAGACAAATGCTTCTTTCTAACGTCGCGAAGGGAGTCATTTCCCTTTGGTAAAATAGAAGATTTAGCCGAATGACGCTTTAATGAGTTTGAACTCTTTAAAATATAGTGTTCAGCTTTGATCAGGGAGTCTTCTCTCACGCTGCGTTAGCCAATGCGAGGGGTGGACCTCAATTAATCGGTAGTATCTATAGTTAGCATGCGAGCTAACTGTTGCTCTTGTTATGTAACTTCTCTTCAAGATCATTCATCTTCTAACGAAGTAAAGAGTCATCCGAGTTCTGCTCCTGCTCTCTTTTAATTTCCTTTCAAGATCCTCAATCTTTTGAAGAAGTAAAGTTTCCTTTGAGTTTTGCTCCTTCTCC
Source organism: Sambucus nigra (assembly GCA_949130495.1). Taxonomy (NCBI): domain Eukaryota; kingdom Viridiplantae; phylum Streptophyta; class Magnoliopsida; order Dipsacales; family Adoxaceae; genus Sambucus; species Sambucus nigra. The sequence goes on from OX422209.1 coordinate 601,773,593, forward strand.
TTGAGTTTCCATTCAAGATCCTCAATCTTGTATTGACTAATAATTTAACGAGACTCAGACTCTTGAACTATGGCTTTCAGTTTGTCTTCGAGATCTTTTAACTTTTGTTGGTAAGTTATAGATGCAAATTGTTCTCATTCTATAAACTTGTTTTCCATATCTTTTACCTTCTGCTGAAGGGAAAAGCTGACTTCTTCCCTTCCCTTCAATTTTTTCGAAAGATGTGAAACTTGCTTTTCTGACCAATTCTATAATGTTGTATTCAATTCAATCTGGCTTTCAATTTATTTTATCTTTTCTTATTGGTTTTTGTGCATTTGATCTTTACCTCTAGTCTTGTTTTCTATGTTATGTAAACTCTCTTATAACTTTCTCACTGATTCATCTTTAGATATGTATTCCTATTTTTCTCTATCAAGCATCATTTTTAATTTTTTAAGCTCGCTCGTATCAATTTGGTTTCTTTTGGGACCCAATTCAACCCCTCGAACTCGGGTGGCAAAATTTAATAAACTTAGAGTCTCACTCAAGTCATGCTCTGAAGGACTGATTTGCATAAACATCTAAGTTTTGGAGTCACCACTTAATGAATACTGGAGTAAATGTGTCAGCTTGGAATTCCTATAAGGAATGCGACTGCTTTTATTTTCTATAGCAACTATCACGTCTCCAAAAGTTGAAAGTGATCTATTGGTGTTTTGATATTCCTTGAGCCTATCACCTCGCACATCAGTCTTTGCAAGCCTGTCACTGTCGGCTAAAACCACAAGCCAAAGTTTTCTCTTGGTGCATTCACTATTCATCAAGTTCTTAGCTCTTACCATTATACAAAGCATGCAGTGAGAGCGATTACTATGCTCGTTTACATGATTAGATCCAACAACCCTAGCACTGCTTCCATCCTGCAACACGTTCCACACTTCCTTTATGTTCTATACTTTGGCTTCCACAATCCCTGGGATATGATGAAACCCTTCAGAAACTTTTTTTATCTCTAATTTATTTAAAGTTGGTGATGTATCTAGTAAGTCCCTTATCTGCTCATTATATACTTCAAGCACAATTATGTTATAGGTAAAGATTTCACTTATTTCCTTGGCAGTTTTGAACAACTCCTCAAGAGTCCTATAGTTGACTCCCCTGTTATCCACAATACCCTCTATTGTAAACGTCTTACATGTTCTCATTTTCCCATAAGCAAATATACAGACATTATAGCCATCTAACACTGATATCGCCATCGGTGAAGCATCCGAAAAAACATAAACTTGATCATTTTTTAGTGTGTAAACCTTGTCAAATCTAAAGCGCTTTTTCGTGGAGACGCCACTTAGGATTCCAAGTTCTCCATCCTTGACTACATCGAAGTCGACAACTGTTGAATACCCCATTGAGGCCTTTTCCTTATTTAACGGACGATAATGACAAAATACCCCTATATTCCCTTTTGCCTCTTCAACTTGGTTGTGTAGCTTCCTTCTCTTTGCTTGTTATTCATTGTACTTCACTTTGAGATCCTCATACTATGCAATCAATGACTGAATTGCAAAATCCATTTTATTCAATTCAGGTGTTGAATTAGCACACTCTTGTGCTTCAAGAGAGAGCTGAGAATACTCCTGCTTCGTCATCTTTCTCTTTTGGTCCAAATCATTGGCATACGCAATTCAAAACTTCTTATCACGCTCATACCTACTAGATATATCCCTCAACATCTCAATTTGCAAGAGAGTATATCTTGAACAAATTATTGTTAAGTTCCATCCTGACCTTCTCTAGCTGCTCATTTGCAGCGATTAAAGACATCCAAGCCTCGTAACATTCATCTGTCTTTTGCTGGCACTCGGTACTCAGGTCTTGTATTTTTTTCTCGTACTTGGAAACTGATTTCATTCGGATGACTTTCTTCTGATTTGAAGGGAGTTCCACATCAATAGCATAATTTTTACACATAATATAGTCATTTTTCATCTCAAAAGCTACTGACACTTTGGATGCTCTCCTCTTTAGGCAAATTACAACTACCCCTCATCCTTGATTGATATTTTTAGGTTAACTAATTGTAGTGGCCTATTGGACCCAGAAACGGAGAATATATCCAAATCAGATATAACCTTCTCATTCTGTATGAATACATTAAATACCTTCATTCCTTTAGGCCCATTTGTGCGAGTGATCTCCACGAAGTGAAGATTAACATAAATATGGATCAAAATGTGCTACTGGTTACGAGTCAATACATACTCTAAAGTATGAACAACATGAACAGACTTATGATTTGAGATAAATGTTGAGAAAAGCTTTGAGGGGACCAAGACTTTGTCCTTCTCTTCGGTTATTCCCCTGCTTTCTTGTATATATGAGAATATTATATTTAACAAGATATTTCCTTTTACTTTAAAAAGGGAATAAAATATTTCTTCCTAATGGGAATTTAATACATATATGCCGTAATTAATGAGAAACAAAACTTCACCGACCCATGCATGCTAGAGGAGATGGCCGTGGATTTATCCAGCTGCCCTAGGCGTGTAACCTAGTGATGAGAGTCACCCGTCGTCTTGGGGACACTAGGTACTAGGCTATGGTCATTATTAAATTAACGAAGATAGTCTTAAGGAGACCTGATCAAGTTAATCTATTATTCAATTTCAGTAATTCCTCTAGCAAACAACCTTGATTGTTGTGAAGAAGTTATTAGGAATAATCAGAGGTTTTTTAATGCGTGGCTCTATTTTGAATTCTTTGAAACTCATGTAACTAGTGCATGGCGTGGATCAAACTTTTTGTGGTGATTATGCATTATTTTATCTTAGATAAAGAAGCAGTTTCATCATTCGAAAGTTGTTGGACGTCATTTTCCTTTCTGTTTAGTGCATGTAAAAGGCTCTATTATTGAGATTGGTTAGTGCATTTACTTTTAGGCCACTTTCGATTCCGGGTAAATACTTCTCACCTGGGGGAAGATATATCGGTGAAAACTATTTTCTTCTGAGTCGAATTTTAATCACTTTTATTTGTTATTAAATTCACATATTTATAGTCTGTACATTTATTTTAAAAAATTTTATAAACAAAGTTTCTAACTTTTTATAGGTAAATATACCTTATGCCATTTTCTTTTGCACCTTGGTGAAATTTTTTTCTTCCCAAATCAAACGGTGCCTAAGATTCTTTAAAAATGTCTCCTTTTGTATATAGTTTGATGTTGTGGATAAATTGCTCCTTTTTTTACCCAGGAATCTTGCTTTGAACCTGTGACAAAACTTGCGGAAGGCAAAAAAGAATTCAATATTTTTTAATTTCCAGGGGTTGTGATAGTTTAGATCTCCTTTGCTAGAGGAACAACATGCGTCAGGAATTCATAATTAATAGGTTCCTTTGTGTGTGTGCAATAACAAAAAATTACATCTTTTTAATTACTTTTTGAAGTTTTGTTTGATTCTGCCCAACCTGTATATAATTTGTTTTGGAATTTGTTGAGCAGCTTATTCTTTAATCCTTTCGTGAATAAAATCTATGATTACGCCAAGGGAATGATGGATTTAAGGTCCTCAAAGGTGACTCTTCATTACTTTCTGCTATGCAGTTTACTCAGTTCGTTTATTTTAAGTTTACTAAGTTATTTATTTATTTTTGTGTGTAATACATGTTTAGTTACAAACACTACTGCCTGCTCAATTGTCATTCAAAGACAACTGTGGTAAGTGCATCATTTCCCATGTATAAATTTATTTATCACCATGCTATATGATGAGGGTAGCTGATTGTTTTACATAATTAGACTTGGGAATATTGATTATTTTATTTCTGATAAAAAAATGTGCTCTTTCATGCATCAAGAATCTTGCGGGGCTTGATAATCGCATCTCATCTGGTATTATCTTTTTAAAAAAAAACTGAGGATGCAATTTATGACCTCTCTTCAACCATTGCAAGCTTATCGAAGGTACTTTTTAGAAAGTGTAGTAGGACAATTAATCCCCAATAAAGGTTCTCTTGCATTTTGATAATTTGTTTTACATATTTTTTCTTTTTATTACTTGTGGGATATCATATAGTTAACTTGCAGGAACTTTCTATTGGCTTCCTCTTTGGACTTGTTTTGGTGTACCAATAAATATGTTTTTATTCTGAATTGGCAGTGTTGAGTATCGTTATTTGATCGTGTTGTATTCTTATTCTGTCCTTTTCTGATATGAGTGGTCCGACTTTGAGCATCTTTTATTATTTAGGGGGCTCAGTTCCAGTTGCGACCTGTACACCTGGGCAAAAACTTCGCACTTGCAATCATCAACTATACTAGTATCAAAATATGCTTTGACATTAGAGACCAAAGATTTCCATGTATTATGCACTTGTGAGAACTTTGTCTATGATTGAGACTAGTATCCTACCGATTCAGCAGCTTGTATAAGGTTCATTTGCGGAGACATCTATTAACCATTGACCTTATTCTCAAAGCTTGATTGTTGAACCTCCCACATTACGAGCACGGGGAGTTCTTCCGGTAGGTTACTGACTTTTGTGATCGATTTTTTTAGTCTAGGAGCACGTCTCTTTGTGTTGTGCCAACTCTACTTGTTCACAATAAGGAAGAGTGTTAACGAATATGTTGACAGTCGTGCAATACATAAGATTTGATGAAGTATCTATTACTGATTTCGTATCTAGAGGAAATTTTAGATTAGCTATACGGATCCTGAGTATTTTCGAGGTAGGGTCTCAAGAGGAGCTACCACCCAATTCACACGGGTATTGGTGATAAATGGGGCTACCATCCAATTCACGCGAGATTTGGTGATAAATGGAATGTTACATTTAAGATGATGAATTATATGAGTGAACAACCATGTTTTTTGGTCTGTCCATTGGTCCTTTTTACGTTCATGTAGGTCATGACTCTTTTTTACCGTTCTTCTGTTGGGAAGTTTCTCGTCGTGCACTTGATGATATACTGATCTACATTCTGTAGCAATGAAGATTTTTCGATGGTAAGTTTCTCAAATTCTTCTTTAACACTTTTAGAAATGAAGATTTTAATGGTTAGGAGAAATACTAGTAGTCTACCATGTGGAGTATTGAAGATTTAAATTACATAGTATACTTGTTTGGTGGCTGCAGAAATAGTAGAAACTAACTTATATTTCAAATTACATTATAATGTTATGATTTTAAGGATGCTGATGTACTTGGAACATTTATGTCTACCTTATATTAACAATGATTTTCAAGTCCGAGCAACAATTATATTGAAAGAATTAAAGTTGAATGTATAGTTATGGTAATCAACACATTATTTTTTGTTTTAGCCTATTTCATTTATTTTGCTTGCATGTTTTTCATTTTAGTCTATTTGATTTATTTTGCTTGCACTTCAGCTATGTTTCTGTTTCATATATTGTAGGGGCAAGCTTTATATGAAATAGTTGAGGATTCAAGTCAGATGCATAAGGCTCATCCTTTTTGTTTAGAAAATCTTATCTTTGTTAGTTTAATTTTCATACAAATTTGATAATGTCACTATTGTTTTCATTCTTAGTTCCTGTTTGACAAAATTCATGCAAAACTTTAAAATGGACCACTTTGACAAGTTGGCTTTCCGTACATGTGCATCCTTACCTTTTATATATATGCTTTCACTACTCAGTAAACTTAAATTGGTTCTTGCAACGCTACCTTCTTTGTTTTTTCATATGAGAACCAAATATGGTTAAATTACTAAGTACAGAGACGCATAACTCATAATTTTGAATGCTAACGAGATAAATCAACATGTCCAATGACTCTCTCCATCTAACAACATATGGATGGAGGAAATAATGGAAAACCTTATTATGGTTGTCTAAAAGCAAGGATGGAAGCAATTATTTTTAGGGTTGGGCATCAATTACCTGAATGTGAGGATAGTCTTATTTGACTCTTTTTAATGTGAAACACAACGAAAATATCAATATGTCAATAGTTTCTTTTCCCTATTAGTGAATAAAATAATATCTGAATTTGTTTGATAAATTAGGTTTCTTTGAATATCGTTGAAGTTTTTTTTATTTGTTTCTTAAACCGGACGGATAGTCTTACAAACAAAGGAAACTCTGCCCAATTTTTTAAAATTGTATACAATTATTGTGTTATATAAAAAATATTTTTGACTTACATTATGCACGACGTAATACTTTGGAAAAACTGATATTTATATGTTGTGTTTCACGTTGCACTAAAGATTTATATATGTTGTTTTGAACTTATGCAGGAGCATATAATTAGAGGCATATGAAAGGCGTATCAAACCATCAAGTATGTACCTCTATGTCACAAACCCATCCCGGTCTAAATGCGTATATAGGTCCATAATAAAACTCTTAATATGTCTTAATAACCATTGCCCCTCACTTGGATAACTGTCCAAAGCTTAAACCATAAAAAACAAGCAAAATTGAATTTTTGGACAAAATCGAATCGATTCGCCTCTTAGCTGAATCGATTCGCTGAGTAGCCGAATCAATTATCTTAGGAGACCAAATTGATTTGCTCCTAGGAATAAGCCCAGTTCTGTTAGAAAAATCTATACACGGAAATATTATTCTCAAAACCTCTTTCACCAAAGATCATCAAAACGATTTACTAATTGAAACATAGGATGGATATAGATCCTAAAGAATTATAGGTTTCTTATAAGAATGATCAAATCTCAAATCCAACCTTTGATTATCATCAAATTATCAAGAATTTGTAATGAACTTATGACCATGAAATTTTCAGATTTCATCTTACACTGCCCATTAATTTCTAGATTTATTTAGAGGGTTCTACAACATGTTTCTACAATGAATCTTCCAACTAAAATACATGAATATGAAACTATCATGAGGGTTTACGGATCTAAGCATGCATCATATAATAATTATCAAATACTTCCCAAATCAATTAATCTTTATATATGTAGTCCCAACATATGATTTAATCCTAGTCTAAGCATGGAGTTAACATAAATATAAGAATATTACAAGTTAAATAAGAATGTCAAGAGAATCCCTGCATGAGGTTCGGTAGAGGAGCCTCTCTTCCTCCTTCTACGGTGTCCTTTCTCCTCCTCTTGGGTGGTTATGTCTAGGATTGTTGGATGTAACTCCCAAATGAGTGGGTTACTCTAATTAAATAATGTTAGTCTTTCATTCCCGAGTTAGGCTTTAAGCTCTAACTTTGTACCCCCAAATGAGCCCAAATACATAATCTAATTGGCCCGATAACTACCCAACTCATATATATATACAACGGGACCATTCCTAAGGGTCTAAAATGTCCGAACGAGCCCATAATACCTCTCAAAGTGTGTCCTGAATATTTTTACCCAAAAATATGTTTTAATTGTGACGTTACACACACCAACACTTTTTACTGAAAATAAAATCCCTTTTGATTAAATCCAAATCATTAAAGTCCAACTCTCAAATTTATAAATAATAATGAGTCCAATTACTCACAACCTCAATTAATTAATTTCACTCAATTAAATCAATCCTTATTAAATTTTATTTTATTCCCAAAATATACGAGGTATTACATTCTCCCCCCCCCCCATAACGAAATTTCATCCTCGAAATTCAATATAGCATAATGTCACATTTTATTTTGCACCATTAACTTATGTTTATACCCAACTAGTCCACACTTATATCCTATGAGATAAATGAAAAGGCTTATCCATGCCTATCGTAATATCATTAAGATGCCCATAAATATTCCACCTTATATGTACATACATATCATTAACAAAGATAAATAACACGTATAGATTTATTAGGCACCATTTATACCAAGCATATCCATAGAACAAGTATACCATAACATACGTACATGTAAAAAGAAATAACCATCCTAGTGTCCGACTTTCCTCAACTACCGACTTTTGCCAATTTTGTGCGTGGGACGTCTCGCAAGCAAAATCCAAATAAGGAACCCTCTCGATACACTACTACACAACTTAGTGAGTTATAGAGGTCCATCGTCCCAAGACAAAAATAAAAAAAATAAAATAACTTTTGATACAAAAAATTACCCACTTACTTGGACCAATCTGAGAATGACTCGTATCATTCTACATGGAAAGAATCCTAGTCAGCAAGTCATGGCATCGCCGACCAAGACCTGGGAGGCCGACCAACATGCAGAATTCTGACCAACTCTAGGAAGGTAGACCAACAGTGGGAAGTCTGACCAACTTGATCAGCAAAACGCCAACAACCAAGAACATTATGAACGTTATGTACTGATGTAAATGCCTAAAGTATAAAGTCATTCCATCCATTAATATTCCATCTCTCTATCTCCTTACTTGGCTATAAATACATTGTAATCCATTCATCAAGGGCACGTTCAAGTCATTCAATACACGAGAGGCAAGACATAATATAAGGCAATAGGAAGCACAGTGGATGTAGGCTTTCCCTTATAGCCGAACCACTTTCAAAACCTTTAGTCTCTCTCTTTTATTTACATATATTTATATGTGATTAAAAAGTTAGACCCAGTCTAGTTTTTTACATCAATAATAACCATTTACGCTAATCATGTAAATTTCAATATTTGTTATTTTCTAAGGCAACCACGTATCCCATTATAAGAGTTATACGAAACTCCTATAGAGTCGACCGACCCTACCATTCCCAATATCTCAATTACCCCAACCTAGCTAGGAAATTATTCTCCCGTATTTTATTCTGTAGAGTCCTTAGTCATTTCTAAATCTCCAAAGGCATACCCATTCTAATCAGGTCTACCATTACCATAAGCTTCCTAAATTCAAAGTCTATCCTTTCTAATGTATTAACAAAACCCAAGTGAACACTAAGTCCCAATATCAAACAAGACATATCCCATATATTCCAAAGTAGGAAAACACCTTATTTACTACCAATACTATCATTAGTCTCTTTCTCTGCTAAAAATTTAATCTATAATTTGATGCCCATCTCGTTGTGGGTCCCAGTCTACACGAACTAACCTCTGCTGGTGCATTATTGGACATGATCACATCCTTAAATTCTCTAAATGTATTCCTTTAAATTACTAGGCACCAAATTGTCCTAACTCCTCAAAATTCTCGCAAGTGATCGACCCACACCAAGGTCTTTATGGACCTCACTCCAAAATTGACCCCTTGCCGAATGGTTAGTAATGACTCGTAAAGAATACAATGGTTCCTAATCATAGGGATCTACATCAAAGGGGGAAACGCAGAACGTAACAAGCTCAGACACAGGTCCTAATGACACTAGAATTGTGCTCTGATACCAACTGTTACAACCCCCATTTTCTCATGTAAAGACTAGCCAGGTTCAATACGCCGATGATGGGACTTATCAATAATTTATACCATTCACAAAATTAAAGGAATAAATTTTTCCTTTATTTTATATCAAAATCCACAATGAATAAAAAAATATGAATAAAACTGATTTAATACTTGAATAATAAAAACTGAATCATCATACACTATCCATAATGTAAATCTAAGTATAAATGATATAAATAAACTCTTGGGATTATGCCCGTAGAAATCCCAGTGTGAAATAAAATGGCAAAATGCTGAAGTACAACCTATACTAGAATCAATGGAGCGAAATCCACTACGTCCAATGCAACTGCAAGTCTGATCTATCGTTAGTCCTGCTATCCCCGTCATTTAAAATACCTCGGGGGAAACATTAATAATTTGGGTCAGATCCCTATAGATGCAAGGATTCTTCATCAGTAAATATGCAAATTGTTACTAACTCATACTTCACGTCTCTCTATCGACGCTCACATGTAATGAGTACCTCACCTCTCATCTAGAAGCAAACATACTTGTACTCTCAAACAAAATGCCAATTGTAGCTTCCATTATTTAATCTGACGTGTAAAGAATAAGCCATCTAGCTATGCGTTAACTAAAATCGGGCACTTCTGTCGAACACCCCAATCCCCGAATGGATTTCATAATTTTGACTACATAATTTATATAAACTCGTTGCAAATTCTTGCGTCATATAATATTCCATAACCATTGTCTATCCCTTCATACTATTTAATAATATAATTCATACTCCCCATCGTCTACCCCATTAGACTATAAGTTTCATTATCTTAGATTACCAAATTATTATTCTCATTAATAATTGTCTACCTCGTTATTCATTCTCTTTAATTATTGTCTACTTTCTTAGACTACACAATTATTACCCTCATTAATAATTATCTATCACATTATTCATTAGGACTCATCTTCGTCCTTAATTACCCACATCATTTTATTAACCCGACTTAATTATCATTAAACATTGTCTACATCTTTAGACTAAGAGGGCACATCCCATACAGGGTACACCATAATGTGTAAATAGATAAATATATATATGTTTGAATGTATATATGCGACACGTAAAGGAATCTTCCATTGGTGTCTGGTTCGTTCTCTATTGACAAGTTCAGAGGAATCTCTTATCCGAAGTGGACACCACAAAACACACATATGTTGGGGGCGGTCCCTACGAAGGATACCAATTCACGGACCATACCCAGTGGTGACAAAGGTTGGTCAGCGTTAACACCAAACCTCTAGTAGATGGCAGCTCTACGTAGTACCTATATGGCCTACACATTGCCAAGCCCACCTGTGCCGGCGTGTGCTACGCAGTCAATAGGATGGTCCACAAACCTAGGTATGCTCACACAAATAATATAATACATATTATTTTCCAATATGTATAAGCAGTTACTCTATAACTACTTTAGCCCAAGGATATCTCAATCTATATAAAATATAGCCTTTTTGGCTTAACTATAACATTTTTGTCAATCATTCCATAACTCATTTTAAGTTGTTATCCTATTACTGCTTCCCAATTAAATACTAAGTCTCATATAATTTCTTTTTGGACTTTAATCACACTTGCTTCATCATTTATTTCCCTTAAAATATATAGGTACAATTATTCCTAAACTAACCTTATCAATACAATTATAGGTATAGTTACTCCCAAACTACCCTTACTTGCACGATTATAGGTATAGCTATCCCCAACTAACCGTAGCAATACAATTAATGATTTTAGCATATTGTCCTCTTGACTTAGATTTAAATAATTTTCAATTATCACTTGTTATTCGCTTCTTATTACATTTTCAATAAGGCTTATGTGTACATATATAAGGAGTCAACTACGGTGAATAAGGGTTATATGTACATATATAAGAAATCCGCTAATATGGATAAGTAGTTTCACTCAACCTACTATCAAAACCAACGTTAACTATTTATTCTTTGCCCCCTAGGCTTAGGATACATTCCTACTTAACATCATCATACTGTAATCATTTAATAACATTTATTATTAATTTTAACCCCATACATTCAACTTACCTCCAATAAGTGTTTCTTTTTATTTTAATTCCCCTGAAATTAATCATAATATTATTACCATATCTCTTAGAGTCTTACCCTTTATGTACCCCAATTGAAATTATCCAAATCAACTAGGTAAATCCTTGCCATCTATCCTACTTAGTTTATATGGCTTTATTCAAGAATTTTGTGTAAATCATCTTATTTGTGTAGATTATTTGCATCTTAAGTCATCGTGCATGAACTCTATAACGCAAACCCATTCCGATCAAAATGCGTATATAGGTCCATAATAAAACTCGTAATATGTTTTAATAACCATTGCCCCTCATTTGGATAAATGTCCAAAGCTTAAACCATACAAAACAAGCAAAACTGAATTTCTGGGCAAAATCGAATCGATTCGTCTCTTGGCCGAATCGATTCCCTGAGCAGCCGAATCGATTCACCTGGGAGGCCGGATCAATTCGGTCCTGGGCATAAGCCCAGTTCTGCTACGAAAATCTATACATGAATATATTATTCTCACAACCTCTTCCACCAAAAATCATCAAAACGATTTACTAATTGAAACATAGTTTGAATATAGATCCTAAAGCATTATAGGTTTCTTATAAAATGATCAAACCTCAAATTCAACCCTAGATTATCATCAAATTATCAAGGATTTGTCAAAAACTTATGAACATGAAATTTTCAGATTTCATCTTACACTACCCCAATAATTTTTAGATTTATTTAGAGGATTCTACAACATGTTTCTACAATGAATCTCCCAACTAAAATTCATGACTACGAAAATATCATGAGGGTCTTTGGATCTAAGCATGCATCATATAATCATTATCAAATACTTCCTAAATCAATTAATCTTTAGATATGCAGTCCTATCAAATTATTTAATCCTAGTCTAAGCATTGAGTTAACAGTAATATATGAATATCAAAAGTTGAATAACAATGGCAAGAGAATCGTTGCCTGAGGTTGGGTAGATGAGTCTCTCTTCCTCCTCTTAGGGTGTCCTTTATCCTCCTCTTGGGTGGTTATGTATAGGGTTCATGGATGTAACTCCCAAATGAGTCAGTTACTCTAATTAAATAATATTAGTCTTTCATTCCCGAGTTGGGCTTTAGGCTCTAACTTTGGACCCCCAAATGAGTACAAATACATAATCTAATTGGCCCGATAACTACCCAACTCATATATATATACCCAGGACCATTCCTAAGGGTCTAAAATACCCGAACGAACCTGTAATACCTCTCAAAGTGTGTCCCATATATTTTTAGCCAAAAATATGTTTTAATTGTGACGTGACACACACCAATACTTTTTACTGAAAATAAAATCCCTTGATTTATTCCAAATCATTAAAGTCCAACTCTCAAATTTATAAATAACACTGAGTCCAATTACTCACAACCTCGATTAATTAATTTCATCGAATTAAATGAATCCTTATTAGATTTTATTTTATTCCCAAAATATACGGGGTATTACAGTATATATAATTGATAATATTACGGATATCCAGAACAAATATCCTTAAATATGGATAGTCTCATTCGAATACGTATTATTGATGACGTATAACTTAGTATCCACATCTATCCATTTTTTTCGGATATTTAACATTGGTATTCTAATCCACTCTTCCGGATATCTATTAGGATATATATTAAAAAAATACATATTTAAATACCTGATGGATTTTGATAGTTGAATATTCTTCTACACCCATGTAAGTGTTTATCTCAACGATTGACAGAGTGTATCCTTAATCCATAACAAAAACAGATAGGGACTCCTAGTTCAGGACACATATACTAACGTAGGCGATGAAGCGATCTTCTGAATCTTTTAAATTTTTATATATATCATATATGTTTAGTCCACATACATTTATTGCTCGTTTTGTGAGTGGTTGGATTATTAGAGAAAAAGTGGGTATATCCCACATTAGAAAAACAAAAAATAACTCATCTATATATAATAAAGGGACCACACATTTACTAGTTCCGTTGCCTTTTAAGTGGAGAACTCCAGACCTGTGGATGGGTTTGCCCATTATGCCCAGGTGGCTAAGTTGGGGACTATTAAATATTAGAGCATCCAATCCAAAATCAATTGGCAATGGATGGAGGGGCCCCATGATCTAATTTTCCATGTGAAACTTTATGTCACAACATGCTCCCTCATGTGTGATGTTACTTGAGCCGAACACGTTGATTCATTATTAATTGACGCGGAGCAATCAGGCCTTTCGGCCATTAATAGTCGGTTCTTATACCATGTTAAATATTGAAACATCCAACCCCAAACTAATTGGTAATGGGTAGAGGAGCCTCATAATCTTATATATTGTGGTGCAAGGATAAAATTTTCCTATGTGGAACTATGTCTCAAAAGGGATATTATTAACACTAGTGGTCCAATGTGGTTCGTGGTTCTGACACATTTAGTTAGAGGTTTTATCATTTTCATGAATCCAAATTTCATCACATCATATGTAAAATTTAAATATTAAATTAATTACCATTATATTAGTTGAGTGATTAAGCATAAATTCTTCACATTTATCCCTTTAATTTCGGTATTTTTATGATCTCGTGTATTGTAAATAGCTTGGATTTGTCTCATATTTATGCTACTAACCCTTTTTGGCAAGTATTTCATGTTTTTTGTATCTCTTATGTGTTTTACAGATATTTCATGCAAGAAAGATGGAAAAGAGAACTCAAAATAGTGAAAGAAACCAAGATATGGGGAGTTGAAGGGCATTTTCATAAATTTTCAGACTTAGTCCGGAGTTGATGCCAACTATAAAGTTGAAGAGTTTTCAATTACAAGAGCACTGAAAAAAATGGCACCCCAATCCGAGCTGCGATGAAGAAGTTATTCCCATTTGAAGATTGAGACAGAAATCCAAAAATCCAAATGAAAAAGAGGCGACCAAGGCTTGACCATTCTAGAAATCCAAACCGGTTCACCTATAACCCGAACCGGTTCGCCCATTTGTCATGCACTATATCGGTTATAAAATTAGTCACGCTTTATAAGTGTGACAAATCGCAAGATACGAGATTTTTATTTTGTCCATCTCTTTTAGCCAAAAGAGTTTTATGTTTCGGGGACTCTTCTAAACGACCTCTAGCCTATATATTTAGTTATTAGGACTCTTTTTATTTGGATTTCATTCATGTTAAAGCTCCATAATAAGTAGGAACATCTAGATGAAGAATTTACATATTTTGCACCTTTAATTCAAGAGCTTTTCCAGTTTTTCTTCAACCTTTGATTTCCTCTTGCAGGTTCTTGTTCTTCAATCTTGGTAACATTTATTTCCATCACTTTTATTATTATTTCTCATGTTTAATCTCTCTTTCCACGCAATTACGATTTCATGCAACATAGATAACGTAGTTTTTACTAATTTCACCATGTTAGGCTAGGTTTTTAAGGGTTGGGATGCATGAACCCAACTCGATGTGGTTTGCATGGGTATAAAATTAGTTCTCTAAATTAAATAATTGATTAGATCGTGTAATATGGTGATCATAACCGTTGTAGGACTTTTGATCTCATTGGTCCTAGGTAATCGAGATGCTTAAGAGTGCAACACGCGTGTAGCTAATAAGACACTGCTTTACTCGTCCTTTGCTTATATACTGTGCGGGCTACGATCCCTCATATATGTAATACTTGGGGAGTACTAAAGACTGAGTTTGATCAATTAATTAATTTACGACTAGTTTTGTACTTGGCATACACACTAGGGTTTGGGGGATTGTATTCCTAACCTGTTTTTCCTTCATTCTTGTTAAGTCATTCTTAGTTAGTTAATTTTACTCACATAGTTAATGCAGTAGTTTACTTTAGTGTGCATTTAGTTAATTAGTTATTTCCCATCTCAATCATCTTTTTGTTTCTTTTTAGAGTCAAGTTAGGGTTAATAGTTTTACCTTTGTCGTCACGTTCAATCGTCCTTTTCTCCTGTGGATTCGATACCCAGACTCGCCGCTATACTCCATAAGAGTGTAGTTAAAGTTTAGGGTTTCGTATTGCGGTTGAAAGCTGATAACAACGACTAGCATATTTATACGGACGCTCGGTTTCCACCTCGATCATTGAGCTTTAAATATAAATTATGAGACTTCATATGTAATTCTGATTTAGAATTTCCCCAAACTTCATATCCTTTTAAAAATTATACTGTTTTAGAAAGATAATTTACTAAAAAACGTAGTTTTTATTTATAGTTTTAAAAAAAAAATTATTTACAGTTTTAAAAAATGTTACTAAAAAAATAAATTTCATTTACAGTTTTAGAAAAACATTTATTATTTAGAAAAATAAAGTTTTCAAAGAAACTATACACTTTTTTTTAGGAAAAAATAGTAAAAAAAAATTCCCTGAATATTTTAAAACATGTAAATAAAAACTGTATTTAGAAAAAAAATATTAACTTACATTTTTATTGTTTTTTAGTAAACTTTTTTTTCACTTGATTTAATTTCTTTTTACAAAACTAGTTTTTATTTGCTTGATTCATAATATCCGCCTAGAAACTTTTTTATTACTATTTTTCCCTAAAAAAACAGTGGTAAAAATAGTTTTTTGTGTTTTTTTGAATTTTTAAATGATATTTTTTCATTTAAAATGTTTTACTATAATTTTAAATATTTTTTATATTATTCACGGATTTATCAAAGTTTTTCCAATGTATTTCATTCTTCCTAAATGTTTTGCCTAATATTTTCAATATTTTTAATAAGTTTTCCCTATTTTTATAAGTTTTTTTAATTAAAATATTTTTCATGGTTTTTACATTTAACAATATTTTCGCTAATTTTCAAAAATTTTTTCTATAATTTTCAGATTTAAAAATGATTTTTAATGATTTATTATGTCATTTTTATTTTTTTAAAACATTTATATTGTTTTGGATTAAAATGGGGGTAATAAAGTCTTTTCTAAAAATTTTGACAGGAACTAGCAAATTTTACTAAGGGCGTTGTGCAAACACAAAGAAATAAAAGTGGGGTATAAATAAAAATATTGTTATAAAATTTAGGGTGGCAAGTTAAAAAAATCCTTTATTTTTTCATAAATTTGACTTTTAATTCAATGTATATTTATTTTTCTTTTAACTGTAATCTTTTACTTCTGTGTTCTTAGATTTGAGAATAATAATCCATGAACATAAAAATGCTCAATGTGAATTTTACCTTTTAAGCATATTTCTTCGCGTATATACATATAGGTTTATATTTAAGTAGTGAATAATTTTTTGTGGGCTTCGTTCATTTGGTTCTAAGCACAAAGAAAAATTAGTTTGAGAACTGTGTTGGAGGATTTGAAATTGGTTCAAAATTGGGCTTGATAGAGAAATTAGTTTGAGAAGTTTCATTTTTTTTAGTTGAACTCTTACTTGATTTGGTAGATTGATCACTCCATTTTGATTTGTCTACTATTATGAATTTGAGTTCTATCATTTATAAGAAAATAGATTTGATATTAACATAATTTGTAATTGTGAGATTTTATCCATTTTTTTGTGCAAATTATTATATTTTTTACGATAGTATTAAAGGAGTTAATGATATTTTAGTACTTACTATTTTTTTATCTCTCATCTTAAACATTGTGTGCTTTGAAATAAAAAAATGGATAAATTAAAAATTTCTTAAAAACTTAAAAGATACATCTCTTTCCGAATAAAATTATTTTGGAATGAATTTTCTACATTTGATACAATAATATTTGATTATTTATCTCTAAAACATTGAATAAAGTTTGTATCATATTATTTTAAGGGTCAATTATTTAATAGTCCCTACTATAAATATATATTTTTTAAAAAGGACACATATTTTTAGTTTAACCCATTTAGTCCCTCAAGCACTCAATATTCTCTTATTTTTAGAGGTCCGCGCCAACGGCACTCCCTTTCCAAAATATGTGGCAAAGGACTTTTTGCGGCAAAATAAAAAGGCTTGGACTAAATGAGTATTAAAAAATGTTTGAGGGACTATTTGATATATGTCCCTTATTTTAATTGCATATAAAGTTTCTAAAAAATGACATTTTTTAATTTATTTTAAGCATGAAACAGATGAAAAAATGAAGTATCAGTATAATAATTTTAAAATAATATAATATATACTATTTTTTTTATTATCTTTATATTTATTTATTGTATATCGCTCATTCATCGCACAAATTGTATACTAATATCTTATAAAAATAATCATTTATTAGATTTTTCTTTTTTCTTTTTGTTTTAGTGTAGAGGTCCTTGAGGATGACCATGAAAAAAAAACAAAATTTGGTTATTTGTGGATCAACTCCGCTCATCATTTTGAATTCTTTTCCTGGCGAACACTAGGAAAAAAAATTTCCTTTTCAAATGTGGACGAGAAAAACGTGGCACACTTGTTATTAATAAATTTCCATTTTCTCAAGAAGGACTAAAAAAGAGATGGCCTACCAAATATTGGATTTGCGTAGGGAGAAAAAGAAGAATATTCTATGTCTGGTTCTCTTTTTTTGTCATATAGTTCTCTCCGTCTCTCTCCAAATCAATCCTTTCATCATGCATATCTTACACAATTCAGGTCTTTTCCCATGCAAAAATTATATTCCATCTTTTCGAAATAAATTTTAGTGTATTGTAGTTCGTTCCAAATTAATTGTTGTATTTTTAAAAATAATATATAAAAGTAGGCAAGAAATACCTAATTAAATTTGTGTCAAAATCACCTCTATTGAAATCCGACCCGTTAAATCTTGTGTACTGTGGTGTGTTTTATCGAGTTCGTATCGTGTTTGGATTATATTCAAGTCATGTTTTAAAAAATCGTATCGTGTATTTACACTAAACCGCTAAACCCACGCTTAATTAATTAAGTTATCGTGTTTAGAGTGTTCACCAATTAAACATTCATATTTGCCAAGCCCTTACCCAAATCTATTAAATCGTCATCTGCGTCGTGTGACAATTTACTAATCCTGCCACAAATGATTGAGAGCCTCTCAATAAAAGCCCTAAGTTTCCAAAATTGAAATCCCAAATTTTAAAATCCTAAGTTTTTTGGCTTGAAATTAAAACCCTTGTATGATGATATGAGAAAGAGAATGTTGTAATGAGTGGTGTTGGTGTTGGTGTTGGTGTTGGTAAGGAGAGGGAGGGAGAGAGAAATCGGGGGGGGGGGGGGGGGGGGGGGGGTTGCTGTGTTAGAGAAAAGAGAGGAGATGGATGAAAGTGAGAGACTGCCATCGAGGGAGAGAAGTAAATAAGAGATAAGTGGGTTGTGTGGGTGCTAGTGTTAGGGAGTAAGTTCAATGGATTTAATTAGTGGGTTGAGTGAGTATTTTGAGTTCATTTTGATTGGACCGGTATTGGACCGGTAAATTTGATTATTTTTTTACTCTATTCTAAGTGTTAATGAGTCCACTTTAATTTATTTTGGGGAGTTTTTATTTTGACATTTATTATGAGTAAACCAAGTTTTATTTATTTTGGAATTCTTTTTAAAGTGGTAAACTCTTTTTGTTATACCCGAGTTTTTTTTTATACCTTTTTATTTAAATTTAGGGGCCCCGGTTATTACAAGTTGCGACCATGGTCGACCCTGGTAAGAATATAAAGTTACTCCTAATACTCGTAAAGCAGAGACGAAATTAGGTGAGGATGAACGGGGACCAAGACCTCCCAAGCTTTTTTAACTTTCATTGCTATTAAATAAATATTATATGGATCTTGCTTTTGTTTCCATACAAAAATGTGGGCTCCAATTTTTCTCTTTCTTGTTTGTTTTTGTTTAATTCTATCAAAAATGAAATCTCCATTTTAAAAACAAATTGCTCATTTAAATTTCAATCCTAAAATCTAGGTGGACTCATCACAAACTCCAATGATAAAGCAAAAGTTCAATACTTCTAAAATGGATTACATAAAGTAGAAATTCCAAATTTTTCTTACCTAATTAGAAATTAAGTTTTGGCATTAATGAATTATTGTTTTGCAAATTTGATTTCTACCCTTAACTTCAAATTTTTGACATAATTGTAAATTTAATTTCTAATTTGTAACATTTATTCTACCTACAGCCAAAAGATATTTGATTTGATTTGTTTATTTCATTTGCCTCTTTTGAGAGTTTAAAAAAAAAGCTAAGTTTAGAAGTAGGGAAAGAGAATATTCGTTATTCGGATAAAAAAATTAAATCCAATATAGTTATTTGAATTAAAAAAAATAGATTTTATTGCTAAATGGTTCATGAATGGCCCATATGCATGATTGATGTGTTAATATTTGTATTAATACGAATATGTTTAATGTTACAAAAAAAAAATAATTACTATTTGACCTCCCCTAATATTAAATTTTGATTTGGTCATTGCATAAAAGTAGGGGTGGCAAATCGGGTCAGTGGGTCGTGTTTTGGCCCAACACGACACGACACGACAAGATTTTTTTGGACACGAACACGACACGACACGACTTCGTATTTTTTTTAGCTGACACGAACACGACCCGAATAAAAAATAACAAGACACGACACGACAACCATAATTTCTTAAATTTTAGGCCTAAAAAACACGATAACACGACACGACACGACTCATAATTAAGACACGAACACGACACGACACGACTTCGTGTCAAAAAACACGACACGAACACGAAATATCGTGTCAATTTCGAGTCAATTTCGTGTCGTTCCGTGTCGTTTTTTCGTGTCGTTTCTAAAATTGCCACCCCTACATAAAAGCATAATGATTCATATGAATCTCTTGCATTCAAATGTATAATTGCAAAGTACAAACCTTTTTTGAAAATATTTAAATTTTAAATGACAATTATTAATTAACCCCTACGTCATTCATCACAAACATCTTTTGACATACTTCTATCTCTTCCTGTCATTCAAAAAATTATGGAACTATTTTTCAAACTTATGCTTTTACTCGTTGCCTTTTGATTTTCTGAAAACGTATCACCAAAAGATGAAGAAAATATCACGGTGTGTTTTTACTTAACCAACCAACTCAATAATTTTGTATCGCATATGTCTGGCAACGAATGGGATTTTGGCGATCCTTTGTATCGTAAAAGTGTGGTGATAAATTATTTCAATGTGCGTTTGTAGGGAAACACAGAAAAAGGTTCATGGGGACGGACGGCGGCTAACAACACGACACCCATGCATGTCTATCCATAATTCTTGGTTACTCTTTGTTTCCTTGACCTTGGCTTAAGACAATTAATTAGCCGACAAGTAATAAAACCATGAGGCTTTCGGCAAAAAATTCAACTTCTTACGCGTGGACTAAACTTTATAGGAAAACGGACGTAGTTACGATTAAGGGACATTGAGAGCGATGATATTGGATACCTGTTGGATATCTTGCTCGATGTCTCATTTAAAAAGAGTGATGAATAATAAAAAGGTTCATGGCCATCGAGTGGTGCTATGGGTACCAAATAACTCTCCCAAATCTCTTTCAAATAACATTAATGAGTTGTGTTCTAGCGGGATCCATACCATAAGGTATAACACTTAAAGCTATTTGGGGGAATTGTTTGGGACACATAGCATTTTCCGTATCCCATATTACTAAAGGGAGGTTTTGTTTCATTTCCTTAATTTTATCTAATCATTTTAATTTAAATATATTTTAACCATTTTAATCTAAAAATGTATTACAATGCATCATTTAAATTGGTTGTATTTACTTTTATTTAAATATATAAGAGTCAATCACTAATTCTCCAGAGTTAAACGTTTATAGATAATAAATTAAAGAGTAAAACATGTTTAGCGAGAGAATTCCTACTATTTTACGGTAGATCAAAATATTTTCATTGTATTTTTTTTACTTTTGTTTTGTCTTTTTTCATGCAAACTTTAAAATTAAATATCTTTCAAAATACAAATTTGTTTGAGATAAAATTTATATATTTAAAAAGGTTTCGACGAGATCTATCAAAAGAGATCCACGTGGGATATATAATTTTGATGTTTGAAATTTAAAATTGCAGCATTATAATTTTCGGTAGTAAAATTTCGCAATGTAAAATTTTAACATTTTGTAGTGAGAAATTTCGCACGGTGAAAAATTTCAAATTTCAAATTTCACACATACACATACACACACACACACACACAGATATATATATATATATATATATATATATATATATATATATATATATATATATATATATATATATATATATATATATAGACCCAGGCTCAGGTGCGGACTTCCCGTGCGGACTTTTGTCCTTATCCGGAAAGTGGTCCCCCGTGGTCCCAAGACTTTTGTTATTTACCCCAGATGGTCCCCCTCTTGTCTTACTCTAAAAACTTAAGTTTAAGACTATATAATTAAAAGATTTATAATTCAGACCCAAAATTGGTATCAAGACTTTAAAGATTTTAGAACCTCACCAAATTCCGACCAAAACCCTAATTCTGGTATCAGAGCCATAAGACGTTCCTTTTAGACATACGGTAAAAAGACTTTAATGCCCTTGGGATTTATCCCTCGCATTTACCAAGATATTTTTGGAACCAACCCAGACTACCAACCTATACCCATAACTGATTTAGACCCAGAAGGTTGTTTAACCATACACATAGACGGTTGTTCACACATTGAACATATCCCAGCCAAACACGCAGATAGTAGACAAGTTACTGCTAGTGCTATTAATAGCATAATAGACCAAAATAAGTGTATATTGCTTATATTAAGACAATTAATAAAAGACACTCATACCTTAGAAACAGAGATCAAAAATATCTCTACAAGATTATTAGACATAGATAATCAAATCCCAATAGACTTGGTCCACGTGTTACAAGAAATAAATATTAAGACTAATCATATAGAAGTCATTAACAAAGACATTTTAGAAATTAAAACTTTAATTAAGAACCAAGACAGTGAGTTAATTAAACTTACTAAGGAACAAGCTAAGCTTATCCCTAGACTTGATAGTTATCTTCCTAATGGAGATAGTTAGATCAGATTGGAATGAGGTATCAAAAGACCTCTCCATTCAGACTTTATCCGAATTCTATCAAAGAATTTTAGAAAAGATAAACGATGATAGATTTTATTACAAGATAAATGAGAATGAGATTGCCAACGCAGCTAAGGCAACTAGACTTATATTGGAAAGACTGAATTTAATTTCTACATCCATAGCAGCTACCCAAGACTATAATAGTAGCTTTGTTAAAGACTTGCATTTAGACTTAAAGGCTAAGACGGAAGGATTAACTACCTTCTACACAGACTTTGTTAAATTTCAACAGAATTTAGCAAATTACCTTAATAATATGGAAAGACATAATCTATCTAAAATGGATAGCATTATTAATGAACTTAGACTAGACATGGCCCAAGTAGAAGAAAAATACAGTGAAATTATAAACGGAATTAAGGCTGTATATAATAAACCATCCCAAGCAGAAATAGACTCGCCTTTTATTCTAACCAGGTTAGATAAAATTGAAAAGACTGTAGAAGCCATAGAAGTTAGAACTATGCAACAACTAGAAAAAAATAATGAAGTAAAAGACTATATCACTAACGTTGGTAAAACCATCGTTAATTCTCTAGCTAGACATAGTGAAGAAACTATTGAAAAGACTAGAAAAGAAAATAAGAATTCTAAAGAAGAAATTCTTAATCAGATAAAAAGACAAAAAGATTATTCAGATTCCTTAGAAAGAATTGAAAAAAGACTTGAACAAAAACAGACATCCACCTGTAAATTCAAAGAAACCCCTTCTATAGAAACTAGAGAAGGAAAGACCTTAGGTAGACGAATCATAAATGATGGATTAGATAAGACTAGCAAAGTAGCCAGCTCTATCCCAAATATTGGACAGAGTAATCATATGCTCCAAAGACTTAAGGATTCATCCTCCAATGTTAGGACATGGTGGAAAGAAAGAAATTTCACCAATCCTCTCCAATGGAAAGAATGGGGTGAAGTGGACTGGAAGATCGTGGAAGATTCCATCCATAATGGACAACTTCCAGCCGTTAGATATATAGACTTGTTTAAATAAGGAGCCACTCCTAAGACTCCCAATTATAACATGACCTACCATTGTAGAAATCACGTGTTAGACAAATCCTATACTGAGCTCCAAGTATTTGACTCAGAATGGATTAGATCTAGAGGAACTGATAGGAAGTTCCAATTCCTAACCTTTGGACTCTTTCAAGCAAGAATCCAAGGATTACATAGACCCCAGAATAATATTAACATATTATGCTGTTTAGTAGACAAAAGATGGAAAGACTTTGAGAAGAGTCTTATTGGAATAGCCCAATTAGAAATGTCAGACAACATTGGATACTTTAATGTCATTCCGACATTTACAGTAACCGTAGACACAGCCAAGCATTTTAAGTTAATCTTATATGCTAGTGGTTATGAAGACTATATTATCCCAGACGCTAATATAAATATAGAATTTCAAAGCTATGTGAAGTTCTCCTAATTTCCTTATGAAGGAATGCAATAAGGAATTCCTAGCGGTAGACTTAATGAAGAAATCTTAGTTAGAACTAATGTATCAGACTATAATCATACTTACAGTATTAGGAATACTGGACCTATGAAAGAGAAAGCTAAGACTCTCTGGCAATTGCCAGAATTTCAAGAAACTAAGACTATACAAAATAAACCCTTGTTTATTAATCAAGACGACGTCACTGGAAATGTTACCATCCAGTTTGGTCCCCCTAAGATTGTCAATAAGAATATCCAGACCGAAGAAATTAGATTTAGGAATATGGGAGAAGCCATAATCAATGATCCTTCAGAAGGAGAATGTAGTAGCAAGACTAGTGCTAATTTACTTAGACAAGCTTCGATAATTAGACCTAGAAGATCATTTGAACAAAAAGACTTAGTTAAAGAAAAAGCTAGGATCCAAAACTTTGGACATGAACCCTCAGAATTGGATATGAAGACATTTAAAGATAACCTTAAGAAAAGTCATTCTGTTAGGTTTCAAGAAAGAGAAAGATTTAATATGATAGCCCAAGACCGCATATTAAAATTAAAAGAATCTAAGAACACTAAAGAACTTCTTAGAAACTTAAGACTAATAGAAGAAGGAGAACGAAGACTAATGCCAGCTACACAAGTAGAACCTAGCAAACAAGAGATAGGAAGTAGTAGTAGGCTAGAAGATGCTCCTAGACTTTTTAGTAAACCTATAGGAATAAATATTCCTATATACTCTAGCACCGTAGTAAAGACTAAACCTGATTATATAAAAGACTTCCCAACTAGTGACAAGAGTTTCACTCCCGTCAAGACTATGGCAAGCCAAGCCATAAATCCAGTAGGTATATACCTCAACCTAGACAATGTGCAAGATAGGAAGAAAGCCTTAGACGAATGGCGTAATCAGATGAACATGTGTTTTGCGTTTAATGAACAATGGGATGCAAGTTCATGTAAGCAGTACGCTGAGCAATCCATTAGAGGAATTGCAAAAGACTACTTAGATAGTTTAAGAAAGGCTACAGATGAAGACTCCTTAGTTAAGATTGAAAAGATAAAGGAAAACCTAGAAGAACGATCAATTGAAGAATATATTCAATTGTTCACTGCAGAATTCATTGGAGCCTGACATCTAGCTCAGATCAATGAACAAGACCTAGCAAAAACTAAGTTAACCCTCCTTAGCATTTGTAAGTTAGATAAGATAAATGAATATAGCAATAATTATGAACAGCTATATTACCAAATTAAAGAATTTGGAGAGACCTTAAAGGATGAATACTTTAGAAAGATACCAGCCATAGGACAAATCCTAATTAATGAATATAGGAATTAGCCAGGAGTATCTGGAGTTAAGAATAACTCCCTTGGTGAAAGAATCAATTTCGCCAAAGACTATATCATATCAAAGAGACGTGATATAACCCAAGGAAAGTTAATAGAAGAAACTTTCAAGCAGATCCCTCCAATCAAAGACGAAAGAGACATTGCTCCAATCCAATGGGGATGTGGAAGTGAATCTAAGAAATTCAAAAAGAAAGTAGAATGGAAACATAGGAAGTTTAAGACTAGACCTTTAGGATTTCCAAAGAAATACAAATTTAGACAATCTACTACCTTTAGGGAAAAGAATCCTAAGACTAAGAAAAATAGATTTAATCAAAGAAGATACTTTAAGAAGAATACTAGTAAGTATAAGAAGGTTCCTAATTATAGGAAGGAAAAAGACGTAGCTCAATCTAAGACCTCCACCAAAGAGTGTTGGACTTGCGGCAAAGAAGGACACTTTGCTAAAGACTGCCCTAATAAGAAAGATAAAGAAAGTATTAAGATTATTAATACAATATTAGACTATGCAGATCAACAATAATTAGATATCCTATATGCTATAGAAATATCAGACATAGAAGATGATGATAACACTAGTATCTATAGTGTTTACACAGACAGTGATTCAGAAGACTATAGTGATACTGATGAGTATGAAGACTCTCAGGATACCTTAGACTTATATATGATGCAGACTGATTTAGGCGATCTAGATAATGAATATATAGACTTTGAAGACGCTTGGTATAAATGTATATTAAGTCCCTTTCTAAAAAAAAGATGGACTGTTAGTAATTCAGAGCTACTAACCTATATACCTAGATGTTACTTTGATGAAAGACATTACTGCACGTTTGAGATGAAATGTTGCAAAAAAGACTTTAGATGTGTAGAATGTTTTGAGACTATACAAACAGAATTATTTATGGTTTGTATTGTTTGTCAACTACACTACCATGAAGACTGTTGGAGAACTAGATTTAGAGCAATTTATGGTAGCCAGTATGACCCTCAAATAGACTTAGATATTAAAACCTATTATCAAGACATTGATAGGAATATAGCCAAAAGATTGCAAGAAAATGAAGACTTCAAAGGAAAAGGAATTTCCTATGACTTAGACGAGTACCATTCTGATGATAGTTCAGAAGAACAAATACCCTTAGATCTTATAGATAAACCCCAGAAAGGAATATCTATTTTAGAAAAGAATAATTTAGGAATTTCTACTAAACCACATGCTTGTTTTGTAGAATTATTTGTTCAACATAAAGGCTATCCTAAAAGACTTTCAGCCTTTATAGATACAGGGTGCTCTCAGAGTATTTGTAAGGCTAATGCCTTCCCTGAAGACTACTTTTTAGAAAGTACTCAAGAAATCTATGGTAAAGTGGCTAATGGTGATCCATTTACCTTATATTTCCAGACTATTCCTATTTATTTTAAACTAGGAAATCAGACCAACAAAACCGTTAATCATCGGTTTTGGATAATGGATCCTCGTCCCAGTTTCACAGGAAACATTATTTTAGGACAAGACTTTATTAGTAAATATCATCCTTATACTCAGTATAACGATAAGATATTAATTAGTGATCAAGAGGAATTTAATATTAAAGCTCCTCTAATAGATCATAAGACTGCCTTTGACCTAATGCAGGTCAAGCCCAATTATCGACCCATCAAACATCAGAGTTCTTCAGCTGAGCATGGTGGACCTAGACCTACAACCCAACAAGAAGCCCTAGCCATTACTAAACCCTTACAAAAAGAGTGTAAGTGTCCAGACCAAAAGTGTTATAAGCAAATAGCGCTTATACAACAAGACATTTTAGATCATGCCCAACAGACCTTATTGCAGATTCAAGCCATATCCAAACAGAAGAAAATGGATATAGAAGTAGAAAAAGAAAAGATTAGGCAACTAGCTGAGCCTACTTTAGGAGAAAATCCCATTGCTAAGTGGGATAAAGACCAAAGCTATTGCGAAATCCTCCCTATTAACCCAGACGCCACTATCAATGGTGGAACCTATAAGAAAGGATACTCACAAGAAGATAGGGAAGAGTTTAAAAAGGACATAGATGAAATGCTTAAGTTAGGCATTATTAGAGAAAGTAAAAGTAGACATAATAGTTTAGCCTTCTATGTTCAAAATGAACCTGAACGTAAAAGAGGAAAAAGACGTATGGTTATAGACTATAGACAATTAAATAAGAATTGTGAATTTGATTCTTATAAGATACCAAACAAGAATAATTTGATTAATTTAATCGAAGATAGAATAATATTCAGTAAGTTTGATTGCAAATCAGGCTTCTGGCAAATTAAGATGCATCCAGACAGTATTACTTGGACAGCCTTTAGTGTGCCCCAAGGAAAATACGAATGGTTAGTCATGCCATTTGGATACTTGAATGCTCCTCAGGTTTTCCAAAGAAGAATGGATAACATATTTAGACCTTATTCAGAATTTTGCCTCGTTTACATAGATGATATTCTTGTAGCAAGTAAGACTGAGATAGAGCATGTAGACCATCTTAAAAAGATTATTTTAGAATTAGATAAACATGGTATTGTCATTTCCGAAAGGAAAATGCAACTATTTCAGACTGAAATAGACTTTGTGGGAATGCATATTAATAAAGGAAAATTATCCTTGGCAGAACACATAACTAAAAAGATTCTTGAGTTTCCAGACCAACTCAAAGATAGAAAACAATTACAATCATTTTTAGGATTGCTTAATTGTGCTGCAGACTTTATTAAAGACCTTGCTTCAAAAAGGCAAAGCTTAACATCCAAACTAAAAGGAACAGACAAAACTAATCCCTTTTATTGGACTGAAGACGATTTTATAGTAATAAGACAAATTAAAGATGCAGTCAAGAACATTCCTTTACTTGAACTGCCTAATGCAGAAGATCAGTTTATAGTAGAAACAGATGCCTCTGATAAGCAATGGGGAGCAGTATACTTTGCCATTGATCATCAGACAAAAAAGAAGAAACTGTGTAGACATAGTTCTGGAACTTTCACAGACCCAGAAACAAGATACACTGCCCATGAAAAAGAAGTTTTAGCAATAGTAAGGGCAATAGAAAAATATATGTTATTTCTTAGACCTAAACATTTTACTGTTTATACAGACTCTTCTTATGCAGTGAAATTCAGAGACTTAGATTTATCTAAATCAAGAACTAATAGACTTATTAGATGGCAGCAATTGCTTAATGGTTATGACTTCTCTGTTATTTATATTAAGGGAAGTAAAAATACCATTCCAGATATTATATCAAGAGAGCCAATGTTTGCTAACACTAATATAATTTCATGTTTTATGTTGCAAACAGAAGACTTAGAAGACATGAGTTCCTCTGGAACAAATAGACTGAACAAAGACGATGTTGCAGACTATCTTAGACGCGTAAGACCAAATGCTGGTGTAACGCAAAGACAGACTCATATTCAAGACTCTCAAGAAAGACCAATCCTAGAGAACTTTGATGATATCTTAGTTCCTCCTGGAAAATCTAGACAAGAGATTATTTCTCAAAATAGACTCATTGGGAAGATGTATTTCCCCCAATATAGACCCGATCAAAGATATCCAGACTTGATCAAATTTAGACGAGAATTCTCAGAAGACGAAAATACTCTTGTAGATGCCATATGGTGGAACGTAAAGAATAGACTTTGGATTGAGTTCAAACAAAATTTGGTAGCTATTGCCAGATTTATGAGAACCCAAAGACTCACAGTTACCCAGCTTAGTGGTAATACTGTGCCTAGACCTCAGAATCAGACTTATGCTCAGACTCTTGGAGAAACCTCCAAAGCTAGACCCATTGATAATTTTTGTTATCAGAAAAAGACTTTTAAGACTAAGATTGTTATACCATTTGGTCATAATAATCTTCCATTAACCGAAGACTTTAAAAAAGAATCTAATAACATTATTGATCATTTTAATATGTTATTATCAGGAATAAATGGAGATGCCTTAATAATTAAAGGTTTCTTCAAAGACGTTCCAAAAATATATCTTTTTGGAAAATCAGAAATGGCACATATAACTCTTGCAGACCACGGGTTCATTGGACTCGTTCAGATAAAAGACATTGAAGACTCTGTTGCTCTTGGAAAGATAGTCCATGAGTATGTTAGAAAGGTAGAAGATTTCCTTCCTTTATTTGCTAGAATCTATCAGATTGCTCCAAGTTCCTGTAGAGGAATGAGAGTCGAAGGATTTAGACTTGTTAGATTTTCCAGTTACATATTTGAAGACGTAGAGATTCTATCTGAAGACGAGACTAAAGAATTAATTGTTAATAAATCCAAGCTCCAGATTGCCCAAGCTTTAGAGACTATAGAAATTATGGAGTCATCCAAGCAGACGAGCCATTCAATGGAAGGCTCAAGAAAGAATCCAAGGAGATGGTAGAGATAGCTTTGCCAGCCAGCCTTAGAACTGTTGGTCTCATTGATGAATTCTTCAACAATACCCTACTGAGCGAAGATAAGGATGAAGAAGTCACAGAAAAGATGAGGATGGGACCCTTGATAAAGGAGGAATTATTAGAAATTGAAGATGCTCTGCATTAATTTCCTTCCATTATCACAAAAAGACACCGATAAAGACAGACCGGTCCCAGAAGGACCCAGATAGTTGCTTTTCAGAAAAAGAAGATGAAGAATGGAGAAAAAGTCAAGACTGATTGCAAGACGCCAAATATGCTTTTGGCAAAAGATTCGAAGACTGTAGATCTTTAATAATTGTTGTTTTCATAACCGGATCTCTTTTACTTACCGGTTGCCAGTCATTGTATGATCCCTTGATCTATAAAAGGGAGTAGTAGGAGTTGTAGAAGATATCAGTAGTTAGAGTTAGAGAGAGAGAGAGATAACAAGACTTCTATGCTGGTAATAAATGTTATGTATATGAGTGAGTAAACCTCTCATAGTTAGGGGAGAGGGGAGAGTTGTAATTACTTATGAGATGCAATAAAAGTGTTTTCTTTTCCAGAAATCTCTTATGTTAAGTTGTTATTATTTTCCAAATTGTCTCCAACTTTCTGTTCATAGAGGACTATTGTGTTGAACCTCTGGTGTAGCACACAAGGTGTTATACTGGTGAACCGCCGTCAGGTGCCGATTAGCCGTGAGCCGTTAGCCAGGTGGGCGTTAGGCGTGAAGGCGTACATGCAGGAAACGGGTCAGCCGCCAAAATAGTGGATTGAGGTGCAACACATAAAGAGAGAGTTGTAGGAGGCCAAGACCGGAGAAGAATAGTAACAAAGCTGAAGAGACAAAGAGAAGAAGATAAAGATATTGCAGACCAAAAGGAAGGTATAAACTTGAACCAAACCCTTAACTATTTTACATAATATTGTTTTAAGAAAAATCTTATATGAGCTTACATATCACTAAAGACTTTTTAGATTTTGTTAATCAAACAAGTTTAGACTTAACTAGAGAAATTCAAGACTGGACTCTTACAGACCCTAAAGATAAAGAACTTATAGAATCTGCTTTAGTATATGCAGGTGGTACTTTTAAATACATAGACCAGATCATTGAGTGGTTAGGAAGAGAAGTACCTAGAATAGAAATAATTAGAACAGGAATCCGTGACCTCTTTAGACAAAAATTAAGAACTGAAGAATTTGCAGAAGAATTGTCAAGACCTGAAAAGTATCTAGAATACACTAGGATACTTGAAGATAGTATAGACGTATTAAAATTTGTTAAACGTAAAAGGTTAGCTGAACCAAAGACTATTTTAATTAGAGCCGGAGGAATCCGTCCTCTCCTTAAAAACGTAGAGACAGCTGCCCCAAGAACATACCGTAGATTTTTGTCATCTTATGGTGATAATAATTTAGACGAATTTATAGATAACGATATAATTGATATTGTTAATCAAATATATAAAGAAACTAGACAGATAAACCCACGATACCGTATAAGGTATTTAAGACTAGAATATTTTCCAGCGAAACCTATTTCAATTTCTAGACTTCCAGAAGAAACTATTTATATAGATAATCCTCGCTATTCAGAATTCCAGTACGATAGTGACGGAAGAAGCTTGAGAAGTAGCAGCAGCCCTGAAACTTCTACAATTAGACTTCCAGATTAATCAGACTTTAAAATAAGCTTAAAAGACGTTAGAAAGCATTGGGGAAAAAATTAATATTTCCCAAAACTTAGAATAAGACAAAAGACATTGCGGTCCCAAAAGGTGGTCCTATATAGACAAAACGGTCCCTAGATAATTCTTGGACGGTAGCGGTCCGTAAACTAGGTCCGTATACGATCCAGCCTCTATATATATATATATAATTTGGCATTTCGAAATATATTATATCTAATTTCGAAATGGCTATGAGATTAATCATAGAAAATTTTAAACCCCTCTAGCGAGAATTAATACCATAAAAGATTCAATGGGAAAAATATTTATTAATATTTGTTTACTCATTGAATCTTTTGTGATACTATTGCACTCTAGAGGAGTTCAATATATATATATATATATATAATTGCGGGGATTGAATTTATTCATCAGGGCCACGAAGTTAGCCGACCAGACCAGTGCAGAGCAGGGACAGCCCGACCCAATCTAAATATCAGATTTTTTTAAGACGTATATTTAACATATGCTTAAATACATGTTGATAGGCTCAAATCATTTAGCAACAATCTTAGAGAGATATTTAGGGACACTTATGAGCTATCCAAGAGCTGGATGAATTACTTGCACGAGACAACTCATTTGTGACTAATATAAATATTGTTAGAGAAGTAAACTAAAACCATGCTTTATGTAATAATATTAGTTATGAATTTATTGTTATAATAAAATCAGTTATTCCTATTTATGAGAATCATGTATGGACATAATGTTTGCAGTATTTTATATATTGCTGGTGTATTTTATTCTACTCAGTAGGTGTTCTGGTGTGTAGAGTACGACTTACACACAGAGGATCAGATCACGAGTTCTTGTGGAATATAAGTTGTATCGTTCGCAGTCACAGATGGAACTAGACACACAATCAGTAGGACTGTAGTACAATATTTTAGTAGGGCTATCTTGGTTATAGGAAACTGTATAGTTTCAACTTAGTGTGCTAGTACACTGTGACACCCTGCCTAATTAAATCCCAGGGGATCAGTCCTAAATTAAATTAAAACAGGTTTCTAAGTTGGTTCATTCTTAGCATCACAGTCGATTTTTTTTAATTACTAATCATCTAAGTGAAATTAGACCGGTGTCAAATTTTATCTTTCATTAACCCAAGAACAATACTCATGCGAAAATAATTAAACATTCACACTATATAATAATTCAAACCATCACGCAATATATAAAAGATAAAGTCTTGCCGAGTCAACAATCAACTAAAATCAAATACTGCTAAATAAAGCCAAAATAATTCAAAACTGAATATCCAAAATAAAGACAATGGACAATATGTGAGAACGTATGTGCTCGCGTTCAAATGATAAACTTATATATTAAACACTTTTTAACCCAAACAAACCCTAAACATGCAACAGTATGTGATTGAATAAGATAATGAACTAAGCAAGAACATTCAAACACATGCTTGTGAGGAAAAATCCCCCAAAGGGGCAAAACCATTTATTTTCATTATAATATTGTAACTGTACAATTTCGGATTACAATGAAAATACAAGTGACTAAGAATTACCCTCAGGTGTCGGATTCTGTAGTCGGCGGCTGGAAATATCCCTTTCCAGGAGGGCTGCAATGAAGAAGAGAAACGGCTTCTCCAGAAGTTTGTCGGCTGGAATTTTCCCTTTCCAGGAGGGCAGCAATGAAGAAGAAGAAGAACGGTCTTCTCCACAAGGGTATGAACAGAAAAACTGCGTTCCTGGGTTGCAAAGTGATTCACAAGTGTTTGGAAATTTGTGTGAATCAAAAACCTAGAGTCTTGGGCTCAATAGGTGAAGACTTGAGGTATATGGACTCTCAAATTCGTCTTTCAAAGTCTAATCAAATTGCTCCCCCGAAGTTGGTATTTATAGGGAAATACATGAAGAGACCCACGATTTTAAAACTCTGAAATTCTATCCAGCGTACAGGGACCCCGAACCGGTTCGGGTACCATGCGAACCGGTTCGCCCCCCCGAACCGGTTCGGACTGGGTTCGGGGAAACTTGCTGGGAACATGAGCTAAACACTTAGAAAAATTCCCAGTATTTTCAATGTAAATATCTCCATTTTCAACGGGCCATAACTTGTTCACCGTAGCTCGGATTGAGGTACCGTTTCTTTCAGTATCTTTATTGCGGCAAGCTCTTCAACTTTCCAGTTGACCGGTTCTCCGGACGGTGGTTGTAAAATTACCAAATTTCCCTTGAACTTACCTATCAAGCCTTGTTGCACTGTTTTGACTTCTCTTGCGTACCACTTGCATAAAGTCCCTAAAATCATGGAACGTGAAGTCGTTGAGGCAGATGAGGGACACATGATGGAGATCATAAATGCTTGATTCCCGGAATTCGGATTGAGGCCGTCGTGTGCGATCGTGTAGAGACGTGCCAAATGTAACGTCGTACGACATAACTAAATGAAACATTTCAAACATGATAAAAATGTCCTTACAAATCTCCCCCTATGTCTATGCCGGTACATACATAAAAATATCCGAATTATCAAATAACAAATTGCCTATACAAATCTACCCTTCCATGCACCCAAAACTGGAAAGATAAAAATGAATAAGTCTTCATCGTTTGATCTTTCAAAACTTCAGGAATCTCAAATCTTTTCTCAACAGGGTGTGCAATTCAGTGATCATCAATGTAGTACCTACACACATTAGAAAAAGAAAAAATACCAAGTGACGTATCGAGTTTGAAATGAGATATCAAATGAAGAAAGCATGTTATATCAAATCTCAAAAACACAAAACTCCCCCAAAAGATGATAATTTTTCTCCCCCTTTTTATGATGTCCCCAAATAGACAAATGAGAGAAATAAACCAAAATAAGCAAGTGCGGGTGTCACTAGGATAAAATCACACCATGAATGAACACAAAGCAACCAAGTCGATGATAGCGTAAATGAAGTGGTGTGAACAAATTCGATAGGAAAATCAATGCATACAAACATGACATATGTGCACGATGAATATCGGATACTCCTAACGAATGAACTCAAAGTCTTCCTTTGGTGTAAAAAAAATGGAAATATAAGACACTGACTCAATCAAATCAACAAATCAAAGCTAAAAATGATTTCTACACCAATAACGTCCAAAACTATTTCATGTTTTTTCAAGACTTTCAAGGAAGTGCAAACTCGTTTATATTCTCCAACAAAACTCCCTCAGATATAATTTTGAATAGAGGCATTCTAAATTCTCAAACTTTGGAGAATTGATGGTGAAACCTAAGTGGCCCATATTTGGCATGAATTGCTTTTTATTGCCTTTAAATTTTTTCGGGCTCTTTTAACCTCTTTGGACCCCGGATAATAAAATTCCTCCATTTTTTAGGTCCTTTTGAACGGTGGCTTTTGCGCAAAGAAGTGATAATTATCTTTCGCAGCCCCTCCCCGTTCTTAAACAAACACTCAGTCTCACAAAAACAGTTTTTACATGCATTCCAATCTTGTCAAGTTTTATCGCATATTATAAGTTGTATAGACATAATTGAGATGGAAACACTCAAGCCAACATGTGATAGACAAGTACAATAATCAAATACAGCCGTGCATGTGTGCAATAAAGGAGATAGGAGTCAAACATGTAGGAAAATATCACTAATTACATCTCAAGGACTCCAATCAATGCAAAGCACATGGATGAAATGATGTAGCGTCTCAAATCTCTATCAAACAGTCACATGGATAAATGGAAAGAATTTGTGACTTGGCTATCTTAAATGTTCATCCATAAAAAAAAGGTGCAAAAATACAAAAATCTTTTTGGATTTTTCTCAAAATTTTTCTTAAAGGAAAATCTTTTTGTATTTTTGTTTTAACGAAATAAAAAATGAACAAAAATAAAACAAACTAATGGTACATGATAGCAATATGCAAAAGAAACAGCATGAAAATCAACCTATGCTAGCAACCAAGACAAGATCTCAACCGGGAGTAACGGTGGAGTTTTCCAAAGATGGTGACATCTTTTGAACACACTCCACTAGATCATGTGTTGTCTTGATAAAAAACTTCACTTGCTCGCGAATATGTGCAAACTCTCTATCATAATGTGCAGGCAAAATGTCATGAGTGGGTGTATGTGCATAAATGTGTGAAGTGGCATGATATGGTACAAAACCCAACTTGGAACAAAAATCCCTAAGATGTCCTCGCTTCTTGCAGTGGGAGCAAACATAAAGCGGTCTAGGAAGTAATTTGTCAACAATTTTGGGAAGAACATTCCTAGACGGGCTCCCATGAGACTCACTCACCAAGGTGGATATAGGCTCGGTGTGACACCCCGACAAATTAAATACCGGGTAGCTACTCCTTTATTAAATTAATTCAAAATGCCAAGTTGGTTCAGTTAATAACATCACTGTCGAAAACATTTAATGATTACTAACCACCTAGTATTTAAAAAGTAAGTTGTCAAATTTTAAATTAAATCTGATTAACATGCGATAAATGAAATGTAAAGGATAACATCACCATACACCATAAAGTCTCAATAAAGTAACCAACAAATAATAAGACCGGAGGAAAACTCCTCACAACAATCCCAATATGGAAATAAATGAAACAAGTCTGCATCCTGAATTAATTACAAACCCAAGTCTGAATAACTGGAATATAAAATGTCTCTAAAGGAGATGGGCCACATGCCCTACAAATATTAAAACTGAATATGGAGTCAAGACAAAAGAAGCGTCTACTAGCAAGGCCCTGTAACTTCCACAACAGTTACAGCTCGTCACCTGAATGAAAATCCTATGCATGGTGTCCTTGTGGCTGGGCACCTAAAAAGGTTTTTACAAAAATAGATTTGAAAGCAAACGGGTCAGAGCCCGAAAGTGGAGAGTATTTTAAAAACAGCAAGTGCTTTAATAACATTAAAACAATGAATGCAAAATACATGTTAGGACGTGCTCTCACATGAAATACTCACCTATCGACTAATTGTGCACTCTTAACGTACCGTACCCATTCAAGTGATTCTCATATCTAACTAAACCGACATAAGTTCTAACCTTTCTACTCGATTCCCATTATACATTCTAACGTTATCAATTAAATAGAGGGCTTTACTTAAACTCGGATTCTCACTTATTAGCAATACAATTTACTGGAGGTTATCCCCTTATTTATCTTCTCAAGGAGTTACTATAAATTATTCTCAAAATTAAACATGACAAGTCTGTTCATTTAACCGTATATTATTCACATCATAAATATACAATACACGCACCCCGAGACTAAGCTACGGTGCACACATACTCTGTTATCCATCCCGGTACATCACGTACATAAGGATCACGCATTTCGAATCTCTCAGGAATCGTTCTCAGATAACAACAATCACAATCAATGGAGGCGAACACAGTCACATCACATGGGTCATGCACATACCTACGCTCCCACGATCAGCAGTCTTATTAACTTTCCAATAAGTCCTTCTTTGACCTATGTCCTCGAGGTACCAATCTAAATCCGGGCACACAAAGATTAGATGGCTCTAAGCGAACGTAAACCTCCCGTGATAGCAAGTATGGTAGGTATGTCATACACATAAAATCATATACATATACTAAGCATGCACACTTCTTAGTAATTACCATAATTATTAGTGGTATACTTCTCATTCTCATACCAACTTATAATGTTACACCATTCACATATCCCCGGTTAATACAAATATATAAGTCGTCAAAAATCCTCACATCGTATATAGTCACTAGCGTCCTAATCCACAAATATTATTTGGTTCAAATCGCACTTCTATGTTTCACTCCTCAAAATATACCAAATCTCCCAATTATATCAATTAGTCATCAAGGGAATGTTATCTCTACAATTAAACCCGGTTACGGGACATTAGAAATCAAATCAGGCAAAAAAGGCCAAACTGTCAACTCGTTAGAAGTCTCGTTCGAACGAGGTCGTTCGAACGAAGTGGGCATCTAACGAGATCTCGTTCGAACGAAAGTCATCGAACGAACATCCAACTCGTTAGAAGTCAAACTGTCACCTCGTTAGAAGCTCGTTCGAACGACCTAGGCAGGTCTTCTAACGAGATGCCAGTTTCGAGCCCAGAATTTTCCTATCTCATTTTTCTCTATTTTCTTCACCTCTAATCCCATATAAAAATCGCCCCAACAATATTTTAAGGTTTCTAATCCACACTAAACATTCGTAGGTCATAACTTAACATTTATATAGGGCCAAATCTTCCTAAACATCATCTAATTATCATAACTCCCCAATTTATCCCAAACCTTATGAACATGAACCCTAGAAATTTAAAGTCTTCAATTTCCATAAATAAATCCGTTTTTGGTAACATAGAAAGTAGTATTTATTTTAGTCCAATCACCCAATAATAAATCTACATGCAAACCTATATCAAATCTGAATTTATAACTCCAATTACATGGGTTTTTACAAGTCTCCCAATACAATGCAATTTTATCAATTTCTAAGCATGGAAGAAACATTCGCTTGAAATTAACGTCATTAAACCACTTGCCTTGGATTATTCTCTGAATTTGGTGTTGAATTGATGAAGGTTGCCCTATCTCTTTCTCTCCCAAGGTTGAAGGTTGAAGATGGAGGTTAAGGTTTTCTCTTTGGAAACTTTTCTAACTTCCTCCTCTAACTCCCGTCGCCCTCTAATCAGTTAATTGCTGGTAATGGGTTAGTGGGTCATTAATATCCTAATATTAAACTCCCAAAATTCGTTGGTCATAAATCCCCAATTTTCAAAATTACCAAAATACCCTTTTAAGTTGCCGGTATGGCCCAATAATGCCCCGGGACCCAAACTAAACCCCTGGCTAGTGTTTTCTGACTATTTCGACCCTTCCGGATACGTTGGCGCACTCAAAATGACCATATGGTTGATAAAAACAAAATTCACTTTTTAATTAAATAATGTTCTTGGCGCGACTGTCACACGCGTCCCAACAAAATTTCCAAATTGTCGTATTTCTATCTCGCGACAATTTTAATAGTTTCAATATTCATATAACATCATATGTATACACATTATAATCAAATACCAACTCACATCTCGTTAGTATTTTATCCGGATTAATTCTCAATTAATTCCCATTTAATTTAATTAATCTCACAAATAAATATCAATAAAAGTACGGGGTATTACATACTT
Organism: Sambucus nigra; assembly: GCA_949130495.1. Classification (NCBI taxonomy): domain Eukaryota; kingdom Viridiplantae; phylum Streptophyta; class Magnoliopsida; order Dipsacales; family Adoxaceae; genus Sambucus; species Sambucus nigra. Next base: position 601,812,208 of record OX422209.1, read on the forward strand.
CCCCCCTAATAATAGAATTTCGTCCCGAAATTCAGAACTAGAAAGTACCTGGTAAAAACAAATCTGGATAACGTTCGCGTATCTCATACTCGCGCTCCTATGTGGAGTCCTCGACATTATGATGCCGCCACTAAACACGTACTAACGGAACTATCTTTAACCGCAGTTTCCGCTCACTTCGGTCCAAAATAGCAATCGGCCCCTCCTCGTAGGAGCTATCAGGCTGGAGATCGATGTCCTCCAAAGCAATGTGAGAATGATCCAAATCGTCTCTAAGATATTTCCTCAGCGAGGAAATATGAAACACATCATGAATCCTGTGCAAATGCTCCAGTAACCCAAGTCTATATGCAACAGACCCAATCTGCTCGATGATAGGAAATGGCCCCACATATCTTGGTGTCAACTTCCCCTTCTTCCCAAATCGCATAATCCCCTTCATAGGAGATACTCTGAGTAAAACCTGGTCCCCCACTTGGAACTCCCTGAAGAACCTCTTCGCATCAGCATAGCTCTTCTGCCGATCTTGAGCTACCCGAATGCGACTCCGTATCAATTCTATCCTCGCCGAAGTATCCTGAATCACTTCCGGCCCAAGTAGTTTGTTGTCCCCCACCTCCAACCAACATGCTGGGGAACGACAAGGTCTACCGTACAATGCCTCAAATGGAGCCATGCCAATGGTGAAATGGTAGGAGTTGTTGTAAGAAAACTCCACCAGTGGAAGATACTGCTCCCATCCACCCTCGAAATCAATGATGCACATACGCAACATGTCCTCCAACATATGATTTGTACGCTCGGTTTGCCCGTCGGTCTGCGGATGATAAGCCGTACTCAACCGCAATTCCGTGCCCATGGCCTCCTGAAAACTCTCCCAAAACTGTGAAACGAATATCTCATCTCTATCAGACACGATATTTAGGGGCACACTGTGAAGTCTCACTATTTCTGCAATAAAGAGCTGGGCATACTGTCCCGTAGTGTAGTCGGTCCTTACGGGTAAAAAAATGAGCGACTTTGGTCAACCTATCCACAATTACCCAAATGGAGTCGTGACCTCTCTGTGACGTAGGCAACCCCGTGATAAATTCCATGGATATGCTCTCCCACATCCACATCGGGACCTCTAATGGCTGTAGAAAAACTGCCGGTCTCTGATGATCCACTTTTACCAGCTGACAAGTCGCGCATTTAGAAACAAACACGGTAATATCTCTCTTCATCCCGCTCCACCAATACTGACGTCTCATATCTTGGTACATTTTATCCCCACCATGATGTACCGCGAACCGTGAGCTGTGCGACTCTGCCATCACCTCGTGTCGCAATTCCTCACCTTCCGGAACTACTAGTCTGCCATTGAAGCGTAATCCCCCGTCTGAGCTAACGGTATAGAACTCGGCTCCCTCTGCTAATAATCGAACTATATTCTCCTGATAGAAGGAGTCATCTGCTTGTGCCTTTACCACTCTCGTGACAATCTTCGGTGTAACAGTCATCACCGACATGAATGATCGGGCCACTGCATCCTGGTGTCCCAACTCCTTCCACTTTGCCTTCCACTCCCCTGCCACTTCATCTACTGGCCTACGACTCAACGCGTCTGCTACCATGTTAGCCTTCCCCGTGTGATATTGGATATCAAACTGATAGTCCTTCACAAACTCAAGCCACCTCGGTTGTCGCATATTCAACTCCTTCTGTGTGAATAGGTACTGTAGGGACTTGTGGTCCGTGAACAATCGAAACTTCTCCCCCAAAAGATAATGTCTCCAAATCCGAAGGGCAAATACCACTGCCGCTAACTCCAAGTCATGGGTGGGGTATTCTTCTCGTGAGGCTTAAGCTTACGGGAAGAATAGGCTATGGCCTGACTCTCCTGCTGCAATACACCTCCAAGTCCTTGTAAGGATGCGTCGGTGTAAACTAGATACTCAACTCCCGGTCTCGGCAATGCTAACATAGGTGCTGAGGTCAAATTATCCTTCAACTCATCAAATGCCAACTGACAGGCATCACTCCAAATGAACGGCACACCTTTACGAGTTAGATGTGTCAAAGGACCCTCTATCTTGGAGAAACCCCGAATAAACCTCCTGTAGTATCCTGCTAGGCCCAAGAAACTACGGATCTAAGTTGGTGTCGTGGGTTGTCCCCACTCCCTCACCACGGATACCTTTCCCGGATCAACAGATATCCCCCGGTCGGAAATAATATGCCCTAAAAACTGAACCTCCTTCAGCCAAAACCCGCACTTCTCATACTTTGCATACAGCTCGTTCTGGCGTAGCATCTGAAAAACCTGCCTCAAATGCTCGGCGTGCTCCTCCTCTGTCCGGGAGTAAACCAGAATATCATCAATGAAGACAATGACGAACTGATCTAGGAACTCTCTGAACACCCTATTCATCAAGTCCATAAACACGGCCGGAGCATTGGTCAAGCCAAAAGGCATAACCCGAAACTCGTAGGAACCATATCTCGTTAAGAAAGCAGTCTTTGAGACGTCCTCCTCCCTGATACGCAACTGATGGTATCCCAATCGCAAATCAATATTTGAGAAGAAAGAAGCTCCTCTCAGCTGGTCGAATAAGTCATCGATTCGGGGCAACGGATACTTATTCCGTATCGTGACTTTATTCAACTCCCGGTAATCTACACACAACATCAACGATCCATCCCTCTTCTTTACGAACAATACAGGGGCACCCCACGACGAAGTACTCCTCCGTATAAACCCCTGACCCAACAACTGCTCAATCTGATCCCGTAACTCTCTCATTTCAGCTGGAGCCAAACGGTAAGGTGCGCGGGCAATAAGCCGAGTGCCCGGCATCAAGTCGATCACAAAATCTATCTCTCTACTCGGAGGTAATCCAGGTATATCCTAAAATACATCGGTAAACTCTCGAACAACCAGAATCGAATCAAGTGGTATCACCACTTCCTTAGAGGTCTCCTCCTCTATATAGTACAAGTGGGTGGACGATCCTCCCTCAGGACGAGGCATCGCCACTAAAAACATCTCTTGCCCGGGAATGGCAAAGATAATACTCCTACTAAAACAGTCAATCATGGCTCGGTACGCAACTAGCCAATCCATACCAATAATGGCATCATACTCGTTCATCTCTAACACTAACATATCCGCGGGTAAAGTAAACCTCCCAATCTCTATACCCACGCCTCTACATACAAGGGAAATCACTGAACCCCTACTCAACGGCGAATCTACACAAGTAACCGTACTCTCGGTGGTGTCTAACAACCCAATGGTGCGTGCAAATCTCATAGCAATGAAACAGTGTGTAGCCCCCGTGTCAAATAAAATGCGCCCCATAGTCCCCTGAATAGAGAACATACCCTCAATGGCCGGTGGATCCTGTGGGGCTGCGGCCTGCTGAAGCTGATATACTCTCCCATACTGAAGCTGCCCCTGCTGAACTGGGACCGCTGGAATGGGTGGTAATGCTGCCATCTGTGGTGGTGCCGGGAGGGCGGTGGGAAACATAGGCCTCTGCGGCTCTTGTCAAGCACCCTGCTGCTGCTGCTGCGGGGCCCTGCCCCTATCAGGACAATCCTGACGTTTGTAGCCAATCTTACCACAAATGAAACACTTCCCCTGGAAGTTTCCCCCTCGCTGCCCCTGCTGCCCTTGGCCCTGGTGGCCGTTTCCATTCTTCCCCTGGCCATGCTGACCCTGCTGAAACTGCTGTTGACCATTCTGCCCTTGATGGCCCTGATGGCCCTGCCTAAAACCTCCCTGTCCGTGCCTGAAATTACCCGATCTGAACCTCTTATAATCTCCCTGCTGAGAACCCTGGTCACCCTGCCTCTGCCCCTGAGTAGATTGTGCCCCAGTGGCACCATTTCCTCCAGTCCTGCCCTGATGTCTGGACTCTCCTGATCTCTTGCTCTCAGCCATGTGAAAGCGGTGATCCTGGTAGTGTAACAGTGCGTGTTAACCACGTCAGAATAAGTGGCCAACGAGAGGTTCACCAACAAATGCTGACGGATCCTCCATGTCAATCCATCGGTGAACTTCTGGATCTTATTCTCCTCTGTCGGTATCTCATCCGGGACAATATTCAGTAGATTTGTGAATTTAGCCTCATACTCGGCCACAGTCTTTCCCTCCTGCTTGAGGCTCATCAACTTCCTTCTCATCTCCGTGTGAACAGCTGACAAAAAATATTTGCGGTCAAACTGTACCCAAAACTCCTGTATAGTGAGAGTATCTCTCTCCTCTATGGTGGTAATGGACTCCCACCACTGCAATGCAGATCTCACTAGCTTGAAAGTAGCTAGTATCTGCCTCTGAACATCGGTGCACTCATACATCCTCTAGTGCCTCTGAATATCTTTCCTCCACTGACTAGATACCACAACATCGGAGCTACCTGCGAACTCCGGAGGGTGTGCTTTCTGAAAAGCATCACGAACGCGTTCCCAAGCAGACGGGAATGCATGTGCCTAAACTGGCGCGGCTACTGGTGCCTGGGGTGGTGCCTGTTGTACAACGACTAGGGCGGCATTTACCGCTTGGGCTACAATAGCTGCAACCTCGGCGGCATTCATGGTGCCCTGTACTGGTGCTGGCTGTGGCTGTGCATCCCTAGGAACTCTCTACGCACGTCGTGGAGGCATCTGAAATAAGAGTAAGGTCTATAAGTTCGCAGTTATAAACCCAAAATAGCTGAAGAGCGAAGCATACAAAAAGAATACAACAATCCTAAAATATAGGGCTCTACATCAAAGAAAGCTCAGTGGAAACATAATAAGCCGTACAGATCCTAAAGGACACTAGAATCTGACACCCCGACTAATTAAATACCGGGTAGCTACTCCTTTATTAAATTAATTCAAAATGCCACGTTGGTTCAGTTAATAGCATCACTATCGAAAACATTTAATGATTATTAACCACCTAGTATTTAAAAAGTAAGTTGTCAAATTTTAAATTAAATCTGATTAACATGAGATAAATGAAATGTAAAGGATAACATCACCATACACCATAAAGTCTCAATAAAGTAACCAAAAAATAATAAAACCGGAGGAAAACTCCTCACAACAATCCCAATATGGAAATAAATGAAACAAGTCTGCATCCTGAATTAATTACAAACCCAAGTCTGAATAACTGGAATATAAAATGTCTCTAAAGGAGATGGGCGACATGTCCTACAAATATAAAAACTGAATATGGAGTCAAGACAAAAGGCAAGGCCCTGTAACTTCCACAACAGCTACAGCTCATCACCTGAATGGAAATCCTATGCATGGTGTCCTTGTGGCTGAGCACCTAAAAAGGTTTTTACAAAAATAGATTTGAAAGCAAACGGGTCAGAGCCCGAAAGTGGAGAGTATTTTAAAAACAGCAAGTGCTTTAATAACATTAAAACAATGAATGCAAAATACATGTTAGGACGTGCTCTCACATGAAATACTCACCTCTCGACTAATTGTGCACTCCTAACGTACCGTACCCATTCAAGTGATTCTCATATCTAACTAAACCTACATAAGTTCTAACCTTTCTACTCGATTCCCATTATACATTCTAACGTTATCAATTAAATAGAGGGCTTTACTTAAACTCGGATTCTCACTTATTAGCAATACAATTTACTGGAGGTTATCCCCTTATTTATCTTCTCAATGAGGTACTATAAATTATTCTCATAATTAAACATGACAAGTCTGTTCATTTAACCGTATATTATTCACATCATAAATATACAATACACGCACCCCGAGACTAAGCTACGGTGCACACATACTCTTCTATCCATCCCGGTTCATCACGTACATAAGGTTCACGCATTCCGAATCTCTCAGGAATCGTTCTCAGATAACAACAATCACAATCAATGGAGGCGAACACAGTCACATCACATGGGTCAAGCACATACCTACGCTCCCACGATCAGCAGTCTTATTAACTTCCCAATAAATCCTTCTCTAACCTATGTCCTCGAGGTGCCAATCTAAATCCGGGCACACAAAGATTAGATGACCCTAAGCGAACGTAAACCTCCCGTGATAGCAAGTATGGTAGGTATGTCATACACATAAAATCATATACATATACTAAGCATGCACACTTCTTAGTAATTACCATAATTATTAGTGGTATACTTCTCATTCTCATACCAACTTATAATGTTACACCATTCACATATCCCCGGTTAATACAAATATATAAGTCGTCAAAAATCCTCACATCGTATATAGTCACTAGCGTCCTAATCCACAAATATTATTTGGTTCAAATCGCACTTCTATGTTTCACTCCTCAAAATATCCCAAATCTCCCAATTATATCAATTAGTCATCAAGGGAATGTTATCTCTACAATTAAACCCGGTTACGGGACATTAGAAATAAAATCAGGCCAAAAATGCCAATCTGTCAACTCGTTAGAAGTCTCGTTCGAACGAGGTCGTTCGAACGAGAGTTCGTTCGAACGAAGTGGGCATCTAACGAGATCTCGTTCGAATGAAAGTCATCGAATGAACATCCAACTCATTAGAAGTCAAACTGTCACCTCGTTAGAAGCTCGTTCGAATGAGCTCGTTCGAACGACTTGGGCAAGTCTTCTAACGAGATGCCAGTTTCGAGCCCAGAATTTTCCTATCTCGTTTTTCTTTATTTTCTTCACCTTTAATCCCATATAAAAATTGTCCCAACAGTATTTTAAGGTTTCTAATACACACTAAACATTCGTAGGTCATAACTTAACATTTATATAGGGCCAAATCTTCCTAAACATCATCTAATTATCATAACTCCCCAATTTTTCCCAAACCTTATGAACATGAACCCTAGAAATTTAAAGTCTTCAATTTCCATAAATAAATCCGTTTTTGGTAACATAAAAAGTAGTATTTCTTTTAGTCCAATCACCCAATAATAAATCTACATGCAAACCTATATCAAATCTGAATTTATAACTCCAATTACATGGGTTTTTACAAGTCTCCCAATACAATGCAATTTTATCAATTTCTAAGCATGGAAAAAACATTCGCTTGAAATTAACGTAATTAAACCACTTGCCTTGGATTATTCTCTGAATTTGGTGTTGAATTGATGAAGGTTGCCCTATCTCTTTCTCTCCCAAGGTTGAAGGTTGAAGATGGAGGTTAAGGTTTTCTCTTTGGAAACTTTTCTAACTTCCTCCTCTAACTCCCGTTGCCCTCTAATCACTTAAGTGCTGGTAATGGGTTAGTGGGTCATTAATATCTTAATATTAAACTCCCAAAATTTGTTGGTCATAAATCCCCAATTTTCAAAATTACCAAAATACCCTTTTAAGTTGCCAGTATGGCCCAATAATGTCCCGGGACCCAAACTAAACCCCCGGCTAGTGTTTTCAGACTATTTCGACCCTTCCGGATACGTTGGCGCACTCAAAATGACCATATTGTTGATAAAAACAAAATTCACTTTTTAATTAAATAATGTTCCTGGCGCGACTGTCACACGCGTCCCAACAAAATTTCCAAATTGCCGTATTTCTATCTCGCGACAATTTTAATAGTTTCAATATTATTATAACATCATATGTATACACATTATAATCAAATACCAACTCATATATCGTTAGTATTTTATCCGGATTAATTCTCAATTAATTCCCATTTAATTTAATTAATCCCACAAATAAATATCAATAAAAGTACGGGGTATTACACTCGGGTGCATTAAAAATAGTGAATGTACCGTCATTACCTTTTCCAACATCATTCAAAACGGGATAGGGAACCATCTTATCAACCTTCTCAGATGCATTCTCTAATGTGACTTGGACCTCTCGTGCTTGTTTGAGATCATCCTCGAGATGGGATACACGTGTCGTCAGACTAGACACCGTGTTGGTCAAGTCACCTTTTTCCCTTTTTAGCTCATCATTCTCTCCCTTCAACTCACGAATTCGAAGACCTAGAATCCTATTTGACCTTTTTATTTCCATGGTCTCGATAAACAACTTTCTAAATGCTTTTTGGATCACATTTTCATCACCATCCTCATCCTCTCTATCACTTGGAGAAGTGGGAATGGCATCTTTCTTACGCTCTCTCCTAAGTTTAGAGGGACACTCAAATTTCTTGTACCCTATCCCATCGCACTCAAAACATCTTATCTTCTCAAGTTCTTTCTTTCTTTCTTTTCCACTCTCATCACAAGTCTCTCTTTTTTCAAATAATTTTAAATCTCTCTCAAAAGCGGTGATCCTAAGAGCTAACTCTTTATAACGCTTCTTGGTTTCAAAAGACTCAGAATATAACTCGGCGTAAGCGCGTGGGAGATCACACTCGCTCTCACTTACCTCATCCTCCCCCTCACTCTCATCGCTCTCACTGTTGAGGTGTCCTTGTGACGTAGAATCCTCATCGTCGTGAGAAGCATTGGAGGTACTCACATGACTTGCCATGAGTGCGGTGATGTTATGCTCATGCGGTGACTCATCTCCTGAATCCACTGTCTCGACCTCACTATCGTCGCTAAGAGTAGCATTAAGGACAGCTTTCCCTTTCTCTTTATTCAGACGAGTGGCACACTCAAAAGCTCTATGACCCCTACCATCGCATTCAAAGCATCTCTCACTGTCTGTCTTAGGAGGATCTTTAAAATATTTTTCATTTTTCTTTTCAAACTTATTTTTCTCAAATTTCTTTTTATCTTTAAAATTGACATTTTTCTTAAATTTGAGAATCCTCTTGATTTTTTTTGCAAAAAGTGCCAAATCATCTAAGTCAAAATCACACTCAGAATCTGACGTGTCAGTATCTCTCTTTCTAGATAACTCTACCCTCTTTCTAGCAGACCCTTCACTCCTTCTCTCTTGGGAATTAAGTGCAATTCCCTTATCTTTAGATTTAGCAGTTTTAGGGAACATATCAATTTCATATGTTTGCAAATCTCCTACAAGTTCTTCCAATTTTAGCGTATTTAAATTACCCATAGAATTTAGCACAGTGACTTTAGGGATAAAACGCTTATGCAAAGAACGCAAAATCTTTTTAGCAACTCTAGCATTAGGAATATGTTCAACAAGATTAAAGCTAGTATTCACAATGTCAGAAAGTCTAGTATAAAATTCATCAAAGCATTTAGATTCATGCATGGTGATGGTTTCAAAATGAGTTGTCAAATTTTGCAACTTAGACTCCTTCAAAGCATTAGTTCCATCATGTATGAGTTGTAAAACATCCCATGCCTCTTTTGACGTGGTGCACGTCATTATGCGTTTGAACTCATCAGGTGTGACAGACCCAGAAATAGCACTTAGACCCTTAGAATTAAAAGATGACCATTTAAATTCTTCTTCAGTCCAAGAAGTGACAGGTTTCAAGTTGATCACATTATCAACAGTCACGGAGGGAGGAGTCCACCCTCTTTCAACTAAAATCCAAACCCTTTCATCTATGGCTTTTAAAGCCGACCTCATTCGATCTTTCCAATAAGCATAATTTGTCCCGTCAAAAGCAGGCATTTTATTATATAACTTCTCCATTTGAACACGCACTTTCTCAAAAACCAATTTTTTCAAAAAATTGATATGTTAGAAAATTTTTGCGGAAAATAGGAATACGCGATAGATTAGCGTAACCTGCTCTGATACCAATTTGAGAACGTATGTGCTCGCGTTCAAATGATAAACTTATATATTAAACACCTTTTAACCCAAACAAACCCTAAACATGCAACAGTATGTGATTGAATAAGATAATGAACTAAGAAAGAACATTCAAACACATGCTTGTGAGGAAAAATCCCCCAAAGGGGCAAAACCATTTATTTTCATTATAATATTGTAACTGTACAATTTCGGATTACAATGAAAATACAAGTGACTAAGAATTACCCTCAGGTGTCGGATTCTGTAGTCGACGGCTGGAAATATCCCTTTTCAGGAGGGATGCAATGAAGAAGAGAAACGGCTTCTCCACAAGTTTGTCGGCTGGAATTTTCCCTTTCCAGGAGGGCAGCAATGAAGAAGAAAAACGGTCTTCTCCACAAGGGTATGAACAACAAAACTGCGTTCCTGGGTTGCAAAGTGATTCACAAGTGTTTGGAAATTTGTGTGAATAAAAAACCTAGAGTCTTGGGCTCAATAGGTGAAGACTTGAGGTATATGGACTCTCAAATTCGTCTTTCAAAGTCTTATCAAATAGCTCCCCCGAAGTTGGTATTTATAGGGAAATACATGAAGAGACCCACGATTTTAAAACTCTGAAATTCTATCCAGCGTATAGGGACCCCGAACCGGTTCGGGTACCCTGCGAACCGGTTTGCCCCCCGAACCGGTTCAGACTGGGTTCAAGGAAACTTGCTAGGAACAGGAGCTAAACACTTAGAAAAATTCCCAGTATTTTCAATGTAAATATCTCCATTTTCAACGGGCCATAACTTGTTCAACGTAGCTCGGATTGAGGTACCGTTTCTTTCAGTATCTTTTTTGGGGCAAGCTCTTCAACTTTCCAGTTGACCGGTTCTCCGGACGGTGGCTGTAAAATTACCAAATTTCCCTTGAACTTCCTTATCAAGCCTTATTGCACTGTTTTGACTTCTCTTCTGTACCACTTGCATAAAGTCCCTAAAATCATGGAACGTGAAGTCGTTGAGGCAGATGAGGGACACATGACGGAGATCATAAATGCTTGATTCCCGAAATTCGAATTGAGGCCGTCGTGTGCGATCGTGTAGAGACGTGTCAAATGTAACGGCGTACGACATAACTAAATGAAACATTTCGGACATGATAAAAATGTCCTTACAATATGTCCCAATAGAGAGTAATAAAATGAGATCCTACACTAGATCTGAAAGAATAAATCCTCTATGCAAAGTCCTTCCAGCCTTCACAATGCTGCATCTACGAGTCCTAGACCGAGTCCTCAAGTCTGGCGTCCCTGTGGCTAGAAGCCTAAAAGGGGTTTGAAAATATTTTGATAGCAAGAGTTAATACTCAAAACGTTTTGAAAATATTTAGCAAGTGATTATCACAGTAAAATGAGTTATTGATTACACATGTTAAGATTTGCATATACTCTCTTGAGTTACCTCACCCCTCATCTATAGTGCACGCCTAACATCCGCTACCTATCCCACCTAGTTGTACTACTCAAGCTAATTAGACTCTAATATTAAGCTGAACTTATCTACGCAACTAAGTTCCCATACCGCCCATATAGTATGTACTAATAACCATATCTCATAATGTATATACTTAGATAACTGTTCACGCCTTGTTACCTTTAACCAATTTATAATTAAGTTTCACTACTTAATTTTCTTTTAGATGTAATCATGGTATATCATTATCTACTAACTCGCATAAGTAGATTATTAATATAGTATACATTTCACACACAATATATACTTATGAATTCATTACTAATATTTCCCCTTAACACACATCAAGGAATCTTGGTTTGGAATGGTCCATCGACACCAAGTAAGAGTTTGGTTCGGAATGTCACCTCGACCCCAAGTTCATTTTATGTAGTGGTTCGAAAAAATCATCTCAACCCCACTAATGAAATTTTATACATAGATTGGTTCGGAATTCTTTCATCATAACCCCAACTTATTATTTCCATATATTAGTTTGGAATCCTACCTCGACCCTAATATATGAAATTATACTTTAGGTATTATCTCCACCTAAGTATCTATATAATTTAGTAGGTATACGCGCAACCTAATAATAGTGCTTGTACGTAATATTTCCTCATTAATATTCACCGTACTTATTAATTTACGATTTATCTCACTATCGTATTTTAATTGAGTATTCACACAACTCTAAGGGCCCTAGTTATCCCTCTATTTATTTCAGTAGTTAAGATATCTCTAACCTACTTGTATACTCCTTGGAATGACGTTTACTCTTTCCGTAACTCAAATCCTAAATTCCCGATGCACTACTCAATAGGTTTATCCTCGTCGGTCCATCATTTCAAATCTTGCACTCAATGATTATAAGGGACCCCCACTATACACCTATTGGTACTATCTAAGTCCCTATATAGTTAAAATGTCATCACTAAGATTCCCCTCAAACGTTGGCAATCGAATAGAATTCAACCAACAAAAGAACCCAAAATTAGCCTGGGTCGATCGATCGACATTCAAGGGTCGATCGATCGATCGGGCAATGACAGACGTAATTTTCTTCTTCTTCATGTGCTTTCCACCATATTCAAAAATCTAACTCGCTTGATAATCCACCAAACTTGTAACTAACGATACCTAACCATTCCTACATATGCTAGGATGATTTCCAACGAATTAAACCTAACCCAGAATAATTTAAATCTTCTAATCATTCAAGAACCCTAGTATGACATGTTCTTCCCATGTTTTCAATCATCAACCCAGATTTTAATTCGTACTAACAACCATGATTCCTCTGATTTTCAATCCTCTACAAATATAAATCTAACAACATGCTATTTCAACCCAAACATGTAATTAATCAATTCTTTTTCTCTAAGAATATTTATCCAAATCAATTTATATGTAAATCCTACGCATGGATATTATAACTCAAAATAATTTGCAAATAACCACTTGCCTTAATTGGATGGTGATCTGATTTTGAGTTTGAAGAAGGTCTTGGGTTGCTTTCTCTTCTAATCTTCCTTCCTCAATCACTTGCGGTGCAAGAACTCCTTGAAATCATCCATAATTTTCCTTTTTAGCCTTAAGAATGATCTCTCTTCTCTCTCTCTAATGGTTTACCTTTGTGTTATGAGGTTTCTAACCCTAACCACACTTTTAACCAGCAGATAAAAGACTCAAAAATTTGTAGGTCTTCTTACATACTTCTCCCCTACAAAGGAATTTTGTCCTCAAAATTAGGATATACCCGCGGTGAATAACTTTGGATACTGCTCTCGCATATCCTCCTCCCGCTCCCATATCGACTCGTCAACATTATGGTGTCCCCAATGTACTCGCACTAACGATACCACCTTGGATCGAAGCTAACGCTTGCTATGATCCAGAATAGCCACGGGTCTTTCCTTATATGAGACATCTGGCTGCAAATCAATCTCCTCAAGCGAAACATGCCAGAAGGCTCTCTCTCTCCTCCTATATTTCTTTAGCGATGCCGTATGGAACACGTCATGTATCCACTGAAGATGCTCTGGGAGTCTCAATCTGTATGCTACCGATCCCACCCTCTCAATAATAGGGAACAATCCCACATATCTCGACGCTAACTTCCCCTTCTTGTCGAACCTCATAATCCCCTTCATAGGAGATACCCAAATCAATACCTGGTGGCCCACCTCTAGCTCCATGTGTCTCCTCCCGGCGTCATCATAACTTTTCTCCATATCCTGGCTATTAGAATACGTCCTCGAATCAAATTTATCTTGGCAGAAGTCTCATGTATCATCTCCATCCCCAATAGCTTGTTGTCCCCCACCTCTAACCAGTTAGCGGGCGAACGACAAGGCCTCCCATAAAGGGCCTCGAATGGAGCCATACCGATAGTGAATTGGTAAGATTTGTTATATGAAAACTCTACCAATGGAAGATATCGCTCCCAACTTCACCCAAAATCAAGGATACACGTCCTATGGAGGGCAGTCCATCACTCAGACCTTCCTGTCAGGGTCTTCACAGGGTGCTACGTGCTATCCTCTGCTAGAAATCATCCGAGCTATTACCACTTCCTAGCTAGGAAGTCTGATAAGAAGATGTTGCTGGTTACCCAAACCTTAAATCATAATTGGAAACCATGATACTTCTTCGTCTCTGGGGCATGGAAATTTGGTACTTGTGTCCCCTTTTCATCTCTAGAGCTGAGGACCCCTCTGAGGTGGGGAAAACTGTCACTGGCTGTCAAAGCTAATCGTGGGTTAAGCCAGGACAACCTACAAAAGGTCAAAGACCTTCAAGATTAGGGGGAACTTGGTTATCTGGTCAAGTACGAGCATATGATGACCCCCTACTACCTCTCTAAGACTGGACTGGGGGAAGTCCTTTAGTCGAGCTTCGTAAGTGTTTATTTTGCTAAGTTGTACCTCTGATATTTAATGTCTTTGATTTACTAACTCAGACATATTTTTTGCAGAACGCCCCGAAGGTATATCAGACGACTTGTGGGAGATGTCTGCTTTAAGACTGATCAAGTTGGTGAAGAAAGCTGGGCTCAATGCACCTCTTCCTCAACCAAAGCAGAACGTCGACACTTCTAAGGCTGACGCTAAAAAGAAGAGGAAATCCTCCACCACTGCCCTCGAAGATCAGAGGTAAAGCAAAGCCCAAAAGAGAGATCATGTCATCCCCATCTCGTTCGACGATGCACTAGCTGCTTGTCTAAAGCAGTTGAAGATCAGCGATAGCCTAATTGGTCATGGTCAGAAGGCAATGGATGCTATCGGCTCTGCGATGACCTATCGAGATAAGCATTTTCTACGCTCCATTGATACCCCTCTGTTAGCCGAGTTTTGTTTTCATAAGTCTATCTAGGTATAGATTTTAACTTTTTTGGCATAAGTGTAACCTCGTCCTTGAATTGGGCTATCTTAATCTCATACATTTGACTTGCAGGGTATCATATCCATGCACCAGTTTGTTTACTGGACCCTGAGGAAGCTGCCCCTGATTGAAAAGGGAAGAGAGGCCCATAAGGTGGAGGCTTCTGTAAATGCTGAAATGGAGCGTCTGAAGGCAGCCTTGGCTGAATCTGAGAGTAAAGTGAAGCAGAGGGATAAGGACATTGCTAAGCTCCAGAAGGATCATACCTCTACTATGAAGGAAAAGGATGAAGATCTTTAACAAAAGGTTGATGCTACGATGAGAGTTGTCGTTGAGGATGCTTCAGGGAAGATCTTGGCTGACTACAAGGTCTCTGACGAATTTATCAGCTTTGACTTTGAATACCTCAAAACAGGTGTTAAGGCCACTGGTAAATGGGCGGCCGTGAAAGAGAAGGAGTCGAGGAGCTTGGAAACTTCAGATTTCATTAGTCTCGACTACGGTAACCCTCAGTTTGCTCAGGCCTTACAAGAGGTTGAGGAGGAAGATGCTGCTCCTGCAGAGACTGCCCATCCAGAAGCTACAGAGACTGAGGATGTCAATCCTCAAGATGATGGGGCCGAGGTTACCAATGCCTACCAAAATGATCAGGTCGAGGTTACCAACCCGGTGGCTGCAGACACTTAGATCATAATTTATGAAGCTTCACTTATAATTTTTATTTCTCATCTATAACTTCATAACTTTTGATAACATTCCCTTGCACATTTTGACTTGTAATTCTTAACTTCATGTAATATCATCCTCTTCAGGGGATTTTGCTTCTTTTGATGAATGTTCTATGAATGATTTTATATGACATGCAATGGTGTGTATTAAGGTCTGAAGCCTCAATCTAATGGTGTCTTCATCATTAAACTATGATGTTACCCTTGTAATTTATTAGAAAATTCATGGTTATAAGGTCTGAGGTCATCCAAATATGATGTTACCCTAAAAAATTTCACCAAATTAATGACGTTTAAGGTCTGAGGTCATCCAAATATGATGTTTCACCTCAGACCTTGGCACCAAATTATGATGTTTTAATGTCTGAGGTCATCAAACTAAGAAGTTATCCACATAAATTCTCACCAAATTAATGATGTTTAAGGTCTGAGGACATCCAAATATGATGTTTCACCTCAGACCTTGTCACCAAATTATGATGCTTAAGGTCTAAGGTCATCAAACTAAGATGTTACGCTCATAAATTTCACCAAATTAATGATGTTTAACGTCTCATGTCATCCACCTCAGACCCTGTCACTAAATTATGATGTTTTAAAGTCTGAGGTCATCAAACTAAGATGTTATATTCATTAATTGCACCAAATTAATGATGTTAAAGGTCTGAGGTCATCCAAATATGATGTTTCACCTCAGACCGGGTCACCAAATTATGATATTTAACGTCTGAGGTCAACAAACTAAGATGTTACCCTCATAAATTTCACCAAATTAATGATATTTAGGGTCTAAGGTCATCCAAATATGATGTTTCACCACAGACCCTGTCACCAAATTATGATGTTTAATGTCTGAGGTCATCAAACTAAGACGTTAACCTAAAAAATTTCACCTAATTAATGATATTTAAGGACTGAGGTCATCCAAATATGATGTTTCACTTCAGACTCTGTTACCAAATTATGATGTTTTAAGGTTTGAGGTCATCAAACACAGATGTTACCCTCATAAATTTCATCAAATTAAGCATTTTTAAGGTCTGAGGTCATCAAACTAAGATGTTATACCCATAAATTTTACCAAATTAATGATCCTTAAGGTCTGAGGTCATCCAAATATGATGTTTCACCTCCACTAAATTATGATGTATAATGTCTGAGGTCATCAGACTAAGATGTTACCCTCATAAATTTCACCAAATTAATGATGTTTAAGGACAAAGGTCATCTAAATATGATGTTTTACCTCAGAATCTGTCACCAAATTATGATGTTTTAAGGTCTGAGATCATCAAACTAAGATGTTACCCTCATAAATTTTACCAAATTAATGATGTTTATGGTCTAAGGTCATCCAAATATGATGTTTCATCTCAGATCCGGTCACCAAATTAAGATGTTTTAAGGTCTGAGGTCATTAAACTAAGTTGTTACCCTCATAAAGTTCACCAGATTAATGATGTTTAATGTTTGAGGTCATCCAAATATGATGTTTCACCACAGTCCCTGTCACCAAATTATAATGTTTTAAGGTCTGAGGTCATCAAACTAAGATGCTACCCTCATAAATTTCACCAAATTAATGATGTTTATGGTCTAAGGTCATCCAAATATGATCTTTCACCTCAGACCCTATCACCAAATTATGATGTTTTAAGGTCGGAGGTCATTAAACTAAGATGTTACCCTCATAAATTCCATCACATTAATGATGTCTAAGGTTTGAGGTCATCCAAATATGATCTTTCACCTGAGACCCTGTCACCAAATTATGTTGTTTTAAGGTCTGAGGTCATCAAACTAAGGTTTTATCCACATAAATTTCACCAAATTAATGATGTTTAAGGCCTGAGGTCATCAAACTAAAATGTTATCCTCAGAAATTTCACCAAATTAATGATGTTTATGGTCTGAATTTATCCAAATATGATATTTCACCGCAGACCCTGTCACCAAATTATGATGTTTAATGTATGAGTTCATCAAACTAAGATGCTACCCTCATAAATTTAACCAAATTAGTGATGTTTAAGGACTGAGGTCATCCAAATGTGATGTTTTACCTCAGACCCTGTCACCAAATTATGATGTTTTAAGGTCTGAGGTCATCAAACTAAGATGTTACCCGCATAAATTTCACCAAGTTAATGATGTTTATGGTCTAAGGTCATCCAAATATGATGTTTCACCTCAGACCCTGTCACCAAATTATGATGTTTTAAGGTCCAAGGTCATCAAACTAAGATGTTACCTTCATAAATTTCACAAAATTAATGATGTTTAAGGTTTGAGGTCATCCAAATATAATGTTTCACCTCAGACCCTCTCACCAAATTATGTTGTTTTAAGGTCTGAGGTCATCAAACTAAGATGTTATCCTCATAAATTTCATCAAATTAATGATTTTTAAGGTCTGAGGTCATGTTATCCTAATAAATTTCACCAAATTAATGATCTTTAAGGTCTAAGGTCATCCAAATATGATGTTTCACATCAGACCCTATAACCAAATTATGATGTTTAATGTCGGAGGTCATCAAACTAAGATGTTATCCTCATAAATTTAACCAAATTAATGATGTTTAAGGACGGAGGTCATCCAAATATGATGTTTCACCTCAGACCCAATCACTAAATTATGACGTTTTAAGGTCTGGCGTCATCAAACTAAGATGTTACCCTCATAAATTTCACCAAATTAATGATGTTTAAGGTCCGAGGTCATCCAAATATGATGTTTCACCTCAAACCCTATCACAAAATTATGATGTTTTAAGGTCTGAGGTCATTAAACTAATATATTACCCTCATAAATTTCACCAAATTAATGATGAGTAAGGTCTGAGGTCATCTAAATATGATGTTTCAGCTCAGACCCTGTCACCAAATTATGATGTTTTAAGGTCTGAGGTCATTAAACTACGAAACTATCCTCATAAATTGCACAAAATTAATGATGTTTAAGGTCTGAGGTCATCCAAATATGATGCTTCACCTCAGACCCTGTCACCAAATTATGATGTTTAATGTCTGAGGTCATCAAACTAAGATGTTACCATCATAAATTTAAACAAATTAATGATGTTTAAGGACTGAGGTCATCCAAATAAGATGTTTTACCTCAGACCCTGTCACCAAATTAGGATCTTTTAAGGTCTGAGGTTATCCAAATATGATGTTTCACCAAATACCATATCACCAAATTATGATGTTTAACATCTGGGGTCATCAAACTAAGATGTTACCATCATAAATTTCACAAAAATTAATGATGTTTAAGGTCTGAGGTCATCCAAATATGATGTTTCATCTCAGACCCTGTTACCAAATTATGATGTTTAATGTCTGAGGTCATTAAACTAAGATGTTACCCTAATAAATTTTACCAAATTAATGATGCTTAACGACCGAGGTCAGTCAAATACGTTGTTTCACCTCAGACCCTGTCACCTAATTATGATGTTTTAAGGTCTGAGGTCATCAAACTCAAATGTTACCCTCATAAATTTCACCAATTTAATGATTTTTAAGGTCTGAGGTCATCAAACAAAGATGTTATCCTCATAAATTTTACCAAATTAATGAAGTTTAAGGTCTGAGGTCATCCAAATATGATGTTTTACCTCAGACCCTTTCGCCAAATTATGATGTTTAATGTCTGAGGTCATCATACTAAGATGTTACCCTCATAAATTTCATCAAATTAATGATGTTTATGGAGTGAGGTCATCCAAATATGATGTTTTACCTCAGACCCTGTCACCAAATTATGATGTTTTAAGGTCTAAGGTCATCAAACTAAGATGCGACCCTCATAAATTTCACCAAATTAATGATGTTTATGGTCTAAGGTCACCCAAATATGATGTTTCACCTCAGACCCTGTCACCAAATTATGATGTTTTAAGGTCTGAGGCCATCAAACTAAGATGTTACCCTTATAAATTCCACAAAATTAATGATGTTTAAGGTTTGAGGTAATCCAAATATGATGTTTCACCTCAGACCCTGTCACCAAATTATGTTGTTTTAAGGTCTGAGGTCATCAAACTAAGATGTTATCCTCATAAATTTCACCAAATTAATGATGTTTAAGGTCTTTGGTCATCAAAACTAAGATGTTACCTCAGAAATTTCACAAAATTAATGATGTTTAAGGACTGAGGTCATCCAAATATGATGTTTCACCTCAGACCCTGTTTCTAAATTGTGATGTTTTAAGGTCTGACGTCATCAAACTAAGATGTTACCCTCATAAATTTCACCAAATTAATGATGTTTAAGGTTTAAGGTCATCCAAATTTGATGTTTCACCTCAGACCCAGTCACAAAATTATGATGTTTTAAGGCCTGAGGTCATTAAACTGAGATATTACCCTCATAAATTTCACCAAATTAATGATGTTTAAGGTCTGAGGTCGTTTAAAAATGAAGTTTCAGCTCAGTCCCTATCACCAAATTATGATGTTTTAAGGTCTCAGGTCATCAAACTATGATGTTATCCTCATAAATTTCACAAAATTAATGATGTTAATGGTCTGAGGTCATCTAGATATGATGTTTCACCTCAGACCTTGTCACTAAATTATGATGTTTAATGTCTGAGGTCGTCAAACTAAGATGTTATGCTCACAAATTTTAGCAAATTATCAATGTTTAAGGACGGAGGTCATCCAAATAAGATGTTTTACCTCAAACCCTGTCACCAAATTATGATGTCTTAAGGTCTCAGGTCACCAAACTAAGATGTTACCGTCATAAATTTCACCAAAATAATGATGTTTAACGTCTAAGCTCATCAAACTAAGATGTTACCCTCATAAATTTCACCAAATTAATGATGTTTAAGGTCTGAGGTCATCCAAATATGATGTTTCACCTCAGACCCTATCACCAAATTTTGATGTTTAATGTTTGAGGTCATCAAACTAAGAATTTACCCTCATAAATTTCAGCAAATTAATGATGTTTAAGGACTATGGTCATCCAAATATGATGTTTCACCGTAGACCCTGTCATAAAATTATGATGTTCTAAGGTTCGAGGTCATCAAACTAAGATGTTTCAATCCTAAATTTTACCAAATAGATGATGTTTCATCTGAGATCCTGTCACCAATTATGATATTTTAAGGTCCGAGGTCATCAAACTAAGTTGTTGCCCCCATAAATTTCACCAAATTAATGATGTATAAGGTCTGAGGTCATGCAAATATGATGTTTCATCACAGACCCTGTCACCAAATTATGATGTTTAACGTCTGAGGTCATCAAACTAAGATGTTACCCTCATAAATTTTACCAAATTAATGATGTTTAAGGTCTGAGGTCATCCAAATATGATGTTTCACCTCAGACCCTATTACCAAATTATGATGTTTAATGTCTATGGTCATCAAACTAAGATGTTGCCCTCATAAATTTCCCCAAATGAATGATGTCTAATGTCTGAGTTCATCTAAATATGATGTTTCACCTCAGACCCTGTCACCAAATTATGATGTTTTAAGGTCTGAGGTCATCAAACTAAGATGTTATCCTCATAAATTTCACCAAATTAATGATTTTTAAGGTCGTAGGTCATCAAACTAAGATGTTATCCTCATAAATTTTACCAAATTAATGATGTTTAGGGTCTGAGGTCATCCAAATATGATGTTTCACCTCGGGCCCTGTCACCAAATTATGATGTTTAATGTCTGAGGTCATCAAACTAAGATGTTTCCCTCATAAATTTCACCAAATTAATGATGTTTAAGGACTAAGGTCATCCAAATATGATGTTTCACCTCAGACCCTGTCACCGAATTATGATTTTTTAAGGTCTGAGGTCATCAAGCTAAGATGTTCCCCTCATAAATTTCACAAAATTGATTATGTTTATGGTCTAAGGTCATCCAAATATGATGTTTCATCTCAGATCCTGTCACCCCATTATGATGTTTTATGGTCTGAGGTCATCAAACTAAAATATTACCCTCATAAATTTCACCAAATTAATGATTTTTAAGGTCTGAGCTCATCAAACTAAGATGTTATCCTCATTAATTTTACCAAATTAATGATGTTTAAGGTTTGTGGTCATCCAAATATGATGTTTCAGCTCAGACCCTGTCACCAAATTATGATGTTTAATGTCTGAGGTCATCAAACTAAGATGTTGCTCTCATAAATTTCACCAAATTAGTGATGTGTAAGGACTGAGGTCATCCAAATTTGATGTTTTACCTCAGACCCTATCACCAAATTATGATGTTTTAAGGTCTGAGGTCATCAAACTAAGATGTTACCCTCATAAATTTTACCAAATTAATGATTTTTATGGTCTAAGGTCATACAAATATTATGTTCCGCCTCAAATTATGATGTTTTGAGGTCTGAGGGCATCCACCTAAGATGTTACCCTTATAAATTTCACGAAATTAATGATGTTTAAGGTTTGAGGTCATCCAAATATCATGTTTCACCTCAGACCCAGTCACCAAATTATGTTGTTTTAAGGTCTGAGGTCATCAAACTAAGATATTATCCTCATAAATTTCACCAAATTAATGATGTTTAAGGCCTGAGGTCATCAAACTAAGATGGTATCCTAATAAATTTCACCAAATTAATGATGTTTAAGGTCTGAGGTCATCCAAATATGATGTTTTACCTCAGACCCTCTAACTAAATTATGATGTTTAATGTGTGAGGTCGTCAAACTAAGATGTTACCCTCATAAATTTCACCAAATTAATGATGTTTAAGGACTGAGGTCATCCAAATATGATGTTTCACCTCAGACCCTGTTTCTAAATTGTGATGTTTTAAGGTCTGACGTCATCAAACTAAGATGTTACCCTCATAAATTTCACCAAATTAATGATGTTTAAGGTTTAAGGTCATCCAAATTTGATGTTTCACCTCAGACCCAGTCACAAAATTATGATGTTTTAAGGCCTGAGGTCATTAAACTGAGATATTACCCTCATAAATTTCACCAAATTAATGATGTTTAAGGTCTGAGGTCGTTTAAAAATGAAGTTTCAGCTCAGTCCCTATCACCAAATTATGATGTTTTAAGGTCTCAGGTCATCAAACTATGATGTTATCCTCATAAATTTCACAAAATTAATGATGTTAATGGTCTGAGGTCATCTAGATATGATGTTTCACCTCAGACCTTGTCACTAAATTATGATGTTTAATGTCTGAGGTCGTCAAACTAAGATGTTATGCTCACAAATTTTAGCAAATTATCAATGTTTAAGGACGGAGGTCATCCAAATAAGATGTTTTACCTCAAACCCTGTCACCAAATTATGATGTCTTAAGGTCTCAGGTCACCAAACTAAGATGTTACCGTCATAAATTTCACCAAAATAATGATGTTTAACGTCTAAGCTCATCAAACTAAGATGTTACCCTCATAAATTTCACCAAATTAATGATGTTTAAGGTCTGAGGTCATCCAAATATGATGTTTCACCTCAGACCCTATCACCAAATTTTGATGTTTAATGTTTGAGGTCATCAAACTAAGAATTTACCCTCATAAATTTCAGCAAATTAATGATGTTTAAGGACTATGGTCATCCAAATATGATGTTTCACCGTAGACCCTGTCATAAAATTATGATGTTCTAAGGTTCGAGGTCATCAAACTAAGATGTTTCAATCCTAAATTTTACCAAATAGATGATGTTTCATCTGAGATCCTGTCACCAATTATGATATTTTAAGGTCCGAGGTCATCAAACTAAGTTGTTGCCCCCATAAATTTCACCAAATTAATGATGTATAAGGTGTGAGGTCATGCAAATATGATGTTTCATCACAGACCCTGTCACCAAATTATGATGTTTAACGTCTGAGGTCATCAAACTAAGATGTTACCCTCATAAATTTTACCAAATTAATGATGTTTAAGGTCTGAGGTCATCCAAATATGATGTTTCACCTCAGACCCTATTACCAAATTATGATGTTTAATGTCTATGGTCATCAAACTAAGATGTTGCCCTCATAAATTTCCCCAAATGAATGATGTCTAATGTCTGAGTTCATCTAAATATGATGTTTCACCTCAGACCCTGTCACCAAATTATGATGTTTTAAGGTCTGAGGTCATCAAACTAAGATGTTATCCTCATAAATTTCACCAAATTAATGATTTTTAAGGTCGTAGGTCATCAAACTAAGATGTTATCCTCATAAATTTTACCAAATTAATGATGTTTAGGGTCTGAGGTCATCCAAATATGATGTTTCACCTCGGACCCTGTCACCAAATTATGATGTTTAATGTCTGAGGTCATCAAACTAAGATGTTTCCCTCATAAATTTCACCAAATTAATGATGTTTAAGGACTAAGGTCATCAAAATATGATGTTTCACCTCAGACCCTGTCACCGAATTATGATTTTTTAAGGTCTGAGGTCATCAAGCTAAGATGTTCCCCTCATAAATTTCACAAAATTGATTATGTTTATGGTCTAAGGTCATCCAAATATGATGTTTCATCTCAGATCCTGTCACCCCATTATGATGTTTTATGGTCTGAGGTCATCAAACTAAAATATTACCCTCATAAATTTCACCAAATTAATGATTTTTAAGGTCTGAGCTCATCAAACTAAGATGTTATCCTCATTAATTTTACCAAATTAATGATGTTTAAGGTCTGTGGTCATCCAAATATGATGTTTCAGCTCAGACCCTGTCACCAAATTATGATGTTTAATGTCTGAGGTCATCAAACTAAGATGTTGCTCTCATAAATTTCACCAAATTAGTGATGTGTAAGGACTGAGGTCATCCAAATGTGATGTTTTACCTCAGACCCTGTCACCAAATTATGATGTTTTAAGGTCTGAGGTCATCAAACTAAGATGTTACCCTCATAAATTTTACCAAATTAATGATGTTTATGGTCTAAGGTCATACAAATATTATGTTCCGCCTCAAATTATGATGTTTTGAGGTCTGAGGGCATCGACCTAAGATGTTACCCTTATAAATTTCACGAAATTAATGATGTTTAAGGTTTGAGGTCATCCAAATATCATGTTTCACCTCAGACCCACTCACCAAATTATGTTGTTTTAAGGTCTGAGGTCATCAAACTAAGATATTATCCTCATTAATTTCACCAAATTAATGATGTTTAAGGCCTGAGGTCATCAAACTAAGATGGTATCCTAATAAATTTCACCAAATTAATGATGTTTAAGGTCTGAGGTCATCCAAATATGATGTTTTACCTCAGACCCTCTAACTAAATTATGATGTTTAATGTGTGAGGTCGTCAAACTAAGATGTTACCCTCATAAATTTCACCAAATTAATGATGTTTAAGGACTGAGGTCATCCAAATATGATGTTTCACCTCAGACCCTGTTTCTAAATTGTGATGTTTTAAGGTCTGACGTCATCAAACTAAGATGTTACCCTCATAAATTTCACCAAATTAATGATGTTTAAGGTTTAAGGTCATCCAAATTTGATGTTTCACCTCAGACCCAGTCACAAAATTATGATGTTTTAAGGCCTGAGGTCATTAAACTGAGATATTACCCTCATAAATTTCACCAAATTAATGATGTTTAAGGTCTGAGGTCGTTTAAAAATGAAGTTTCAGCTCAGTCCCTATCACCAAATTATGATGTTTTAAGGTCTCAGGTCATCAAACTATGATGTTATCCTCATAAATTTCACAAAATTAATGATGTTAATGGTCTGAGGTCATCTAGATATGATGTTTCACCTCAGACCTTGTCACTAAATTATGATGTTTAATGTCTGAGGTCGTCAAACTAAGATGTTATGCTCACAAATTTTAGCAAATTATCAATGTTTAAGGACGGAGGTCATCCAAATAAGATGTTTTACCTCAAACCCTGTCACCAAATTATGATGTCTTAAGGTCTCAGGTCACCAAACTAAGATGTTACCGTCATAAATTTCACCAAAATAATGATGTTTAACGTCTAAGCTCATCAAACTAAGATGTTACCCTCATAAATTTCACCAAATTAATGATGTTTAAGGTCTGAGGTCATCCAAATATGATGTTTCACCTCAGACCCTATCACCAAATTTTGATGTTTAATGTTTGAGGTCATCAAACTAAGAATTTACCCTCATAAATTTCAGCAAATTAATGATGTTTAAGGACTATGGTCATCCAAATATGATGTTTCACCGTAGACCCTGTCATAAAATTATGATGTTCTAAGGTTCGAGGTCATCAAACTAAGATGTTTCAATCCTAAATTTTACCAAATAGATGATGTTTCATCTGAGATCCTGTCACCAATTATGATATTTTAAGGTCCGAGGTCATCAAACTAAGTTGTTGCCCCCATAAATTTCACCAAATTAATGATGTATAAGGTGTGAGGTCATGCAAATATGATGTTTCATCACAGACCCTGTCACCAAATTATGATGTTTAACGTCTGAGGTCATCAAACTAAGATGTTACCCTCATAAATTTTACCAAATTAATGATGTTTAAGGTCTGAGGTCATCCAAATATGATGTTTCACCTCAGACCCTATTACCAAATTATGATGTTTAATGTCTATGGTCATCAAACTAAGATGTTGCCCTCATAAATTTCCCCAAATGAATGATGTCTAATGTCTGAGTTCATCTAAATATGATGTTTCACCTCAGACCCTGTCACCAAATTATGATGTTTTAAGGTCTGAGGTCATCAAACTAAGATGTTATCCTCATAAATTTCACCAAATTAATGATTTTTAAGGTCGTAGGTCATCAAACTAAGATGTTATCCTCATAAATTTTACCAAATTAATGATGTTTAGGGTCTGAGGTCATCCAAATATGATGTTTCACCTCGGACCCTGTCACCAAATTATGATGTTTAATGTCTGAGGTCATCAAACTAAGATGTTTCCCTCATAAATTTCACCAAATTAATGATGTTTAAGGACTAAGGTCATCAAAATATGATGTTTCACCTCAGACCCTGTCACCGAATTATGATTTTTTAAGGTCTGAGGTCATCAAGCTAAGATGTTCCCCTCATAAATTTCCCAAAATTGATTATGTTTATGGTCTAAGGTCATCCAAATATGATGTTTCATCTCAGATCCTGTCACCCCATTATGATGTTTTATGGTCTGAGGTCATCAAACTAAAATATTACCCTCATAAATTTCACCAAATTAATGATTTTTAAGGTCTGAGCTCATCAAACTAAGATGTTATCCTCATTAATTTTACCAAATTAATGATGTTTAAGGTCTGTGGTCATCCAAATATGATGTTTCAGCTCAGACCCTGTCACCAAATTATGATGTTTAATGTCTGAGGTCATCAAACTAAGATGTTGCTCTCATAAATTTCACCAAATTAGTGATGTGTAAGGACTGAGGTCATCCAAATGTGATGTTTTACCTCAGACCCTGTCACCAAATTATGATGTTTTAAGGTCTGAGGTCATCAAACTAAGATGTTACCCTCATAAATTTTACCAAATTAATGATGTTTATGGTCTAAGGTCATACAAATATTATGTTCCGCCTCAAATTATGATGTTTTGAGGTCTGAGGGCATCGACCTAAGATGTTACCCTTATAAATTTCACGAAATTAATGATGTTTAAGGTTTGAGGTCATCCAAATATCATGTTTCACCTCAGACCCACTCACCAAATTATGTTGTTTTAAGGTCTGAGGTCATCAAACTAAGATATTATCCTCATTAATTTCACCAAATTAATGATGTTTAAGGCCTGAGGTCATCAAACTAAGATGGTATCCTAATAAATTTCACCAAATTAATGATGTTTAAGGTCTGAGGTCATCCAAATATGATGTTTTACCTCAGACCCTCTAACTAAATTATGATGTTTAATGTGTGAGGTCGTCAAACTAAGATGTTACCCTCATAAATTTCACCAAATTAATGATGTTTAAGGACTGAGGTCATCCAAATATGATGTTTCACCTCAGACCCTGTTTCTAAATTGTGATGTTTTAAGGTCTGACGTCATCAAACTAAGATGTTACCCTCATAAATTTCACCAAATTAATGATGTTTAAGGTTTAAGGTCATCCAAATTTGATGTTTCACCTCAGACCCAGTCACAAAATTATGATGTTTTAAGGCCTGAGGTCATTAAACTGAGATATTACCCTCATAAATTTCACCAAATTAATGATGTTTAAGGTCTGAGGTCGTTTAAAAATGAAGTTTCAGCTCAGTCCCTATCACCAAATTATGATGTTTTAAGGTCTCAGGTCATCAAACTATGATGTTATCCTCATAAATTTCACAAAATTAATGATGTTAATGGTCTGAGGTCATCTAGATATGATGTTTCACCTCAGACCTTGTCACTAAATTATGATGTTTAATGTCTGAGGTCGTCAAACTAAGATGTTATGCTCACAAATTTTAGCAAATTATCAATGTTTAAGGACGGAGGTCATCCAAATAAGATGTTTTACCTCAAACCCTGTCACCAAATTATGATGTCTTAAGGTCTCAGGTCACCAAACTAAGATGTTACCGTCATAAATTTCACCAAAATAATGATGTTTAACGTCTAAGCTCATCAAACTAAGATGTTACCCTCATAAATTTCACCAAATTAATGATGTTTAAGGTCTGAGGTCATCCAAATATGATGTTTCACCTCAGACCCTATCACCAAATTTTGATGTTTAATGTTTGAGGTCATCAAACTAAGAATTTACCCTCATAAATTTCAGCAAATTAATGATGTTTAAGGACTATGGTCATCCAAATATGATGTTTCACCGTAGACCCTGTCATAAAATTATGATGTTCTAAGGTTCGAGGTCATCAAACTAAGATGTTTCAATCCTAAATTTTACCAAATAGATGATGTTTCATCTGAGATCCTGTCACCAATTATGATATTTTAAGGTCCGAGGTCATCAAACTAAGTTGTTGCCCCCATAAATTTCACCAAATTAATGATGTATAAGGTGTGAGGTCATGCAAATATGATGTTTCATCACAGACCCTGTCACCAAATTATGATGTTTAACGTCTGAGGTCATCAAACTAAGATGTTACCCTCATAAATTTTACCAAATTAATGATGTTTAAGGTCTGAGGTCATCCAAATATGATGTTTCACCTCAGACCCTATTACCAAATTATGATGTTTAATGTCTATGGTCATCAAACTAAGATGTTGCCCTCATAAATTTCCCCAAATGAATGATGTCTAATGTCTGAGTTCATCTAAATATGATGTTTCACCTCAGACCCTGTCACCAAATTATGATGTTTTAAGGTCTGAGGTCATCAAACTAAGATGTTATCCTCATAAATTTCACCAAATTAATGATTTTTAAGGTCGTAGGTCATCAAACTAAGATGTTATCCTCATAAATTTTACCAAATTAATGATGTTTAGGGTCTGAGGTCATCCAAATATGATGTTTCACCTCGGACCCTGTCACCAAATTATGATGTTTAATGTCTGAGGTCATCAAACTAAGATGTTTCCCTCATAAATTTCACCAAATTAATGATGTTTAAGGACTAAGGTCATCCAAATATGATGTTTCACCTCAGACCCTGTCACCGAATTATGATTTTTTAAGGTCTGAGGTCATCAAGCTAAGATGTTCCCCTCATAAATTTCACAAAATTGATTATGTTTATGGTCTAAGGTCATCCAAATATGATGTTTCATCTCAGATCCTGTCACCCCATTATGATGTTTTATGGTCTGAGGTCATCAAACTAAAATATTACCCTCATAAATTTCACCAAATTAATGATTTTTAAGGTCTGAGCTCATCAAACTAAGATGTTATCCTCATTAATTTTACCAAATTAATGATGTTTAAGGTCTGTGGTCATCCAAATATGATGTTTCAGCTCAGACCCTGTCACCAAATTATGATGTTTAATGTCTGAGGCCATCAAACTAAGATGTTGCTCTCATAAATTTCACCAAATTAGTGATGTGTAAGGACTGAGGTCATCCAAATGTGATGTTTTACCTCAGACCCTGTCACCAAATTATGATGTTTTAAGGTCTGAGGTCATCAAACTAAGATGTTACCCTCATAAATTTTACCAAATTAATGATGTTTATGGTCTAAGGTCATACAAATATTATGTTCCGCCTCAAATTATGATGTTTTGAGGTCTGAGGGCATCAACCTAAGATGTTACCCTTATAAATTTCACGAAATTAATGATGTTTAAGGTTTGAGGTCATCCAAATATCATGTTTCACCTCAGACCCACTCACCAAATTATGTTGTTTTAAGGTCTGAGGTCATCAAACTAAGATATTATCCTCATTAATTTCACCAAATTAATGATGTTTAAGGCCTGAGGTCATCAAACTAAGATGGTATCCTAATAAATTTCACCAAATTAATGATGTTTAAGGTCTGAGGTCATCCAAATATGATGTTTTACCTCAGACCCTCTAACTAAATTATGATGTTTAATGTGTGAGGTCGTCAAAATAAGATGTTACCCTCATAAATTTCACCAAATTAATGATGTTTAAGGACTGAGGTCATCCAAATATGATGTTTCACCTCAGACCCTGTTTCTAAATTGTGATGTTTTAAGGTCTGACGTCATCAAACTAAGATGTTACCCTCATAAATTTCACCAAATTAATGATGTTTAAGGTTTAAGGTCATCCAAATTTGATGTTTCACCTCAGACCCAGTCACAAAATTATGATGTTTTTAGGTCTGAGGTCATCAAACTGAGATATTACCCTCATAAATTTCACCAAATTAATGATGTTTAAGGTCTGAGGTCGTTTAAAAATGAAGTTTCAGCTCAGTCCCTATCACCAAATTATGATGTTTTAAGGTCTCAGGTCATCAAACTATGATGTTATCCTCATAAATTTCACAAAATTAATGATGCTAATGGTCTGAGGTCATCCAGATATGATGTTTCACCTCAGACCTTGTCACTAAATTATGATGTTTAATGTCTGAGGTCGTCAAACTAAGATGTTATGCTCACAAATTTTAGCAAATTATCAATGTTTAAGGACGGAGGTCATCCAAATAAGATGTTTTACCTCAAACCCTGTCACCAAATTATGATGTCTTAAGGTCTAAGGTCATCCAAATATGATGTTTCACCACAGACCCTGTCACCAAATTATGATGTTTAACGTCTTAGGTCATCAAACTAAGATGTTACCCTCATAAATTTCACCAAATTAATGATGTTTATGGTCTGAGGTCATCCAAAAATAATGTTTCACATCAGACCCTGTTACCAAATTATGATGTTTAATGTATGAGGTCAATAAACTAAGATGTTACCCACATGAATTTCACCAAATTAATGATGTTCAAGGACTGAGGTCATCCAAATATGATGTTTCACCTCAAACCCTATCACAAAATTATGATGTTTTAAGGTCTCAGGTCATCAAATTAAGATGTTACCCTCATAAAGTTCACCAAATTAATGATTTTTAAGGTCCGAGGTCATGAAACTAAGATGTTATCCTCATAAATTTTACCAAATTAATGATCTTTATGGTCCGAGGTCATCCAAATATGATGTTTTACATCAGACCCCGTCACCAAATTATGATGTTTAATATCTGAGGTCATCAAACTAAGATGTTACCCTCGTAAATTTCACCAAATTAATGATATTTAAGGACCGAGGTCATCCAAAAATGGTGTTTTACCTCAGACCCTGTCACCAAATTATGATGTTTTAAGGTTTGAAGTCATCAAACTAAGATGTTACCCTCATAAATTTCACCAAATTAATGATGTTTAAGGATTGAGGTCATCCAAATATGATGTTTTACCTCAGACCCTGTCACCAAATTATGATGTTTTAAGGTCTGAGGTCATCAAACTAAGATGCTACCCTCATAAATTCCACCGAATTAATGATATTTAAGGTCTGAGGTCATCCAAATATGATGTTTCACCTCAGAGCCTGTCAACAAATTATGTTTTTTTAAGGTCTGAGGTCATCAAACTACGATATTATCCTCATAAATTTCACAAAATTAATGATATTTAAGGTCTGAGGGCATCAAACTAAGACGTTACCCTCATAAATTTCACAAAATTAATGATGTTTAAGGTCGGAGGTCAACCAAATATAATGTTTCACCTGAGACCCTGTAACCAAATTATGATGTTTAATGTCTGAGGTCATCAAACTAAAATGTTACCCTCATAAATTTCACCAAATTAACGATGTTTAAGGATTGAGGTCATCCAAATATGATGTTTTACCTCAGACCCTACCACTAAATTATGATGTTTTAAGGTCCAACGTCAAGAAACTAAGATGTTACCCTCATAAATTTTACCAAATTAATGATGTTTAAGGTCTGAGGTCATTCAAATATGATGTTTCACCTCAGACCCTGTCACAAAATTTTGATATTTAAAGGTCTAAGGGCATCAAACTAAGATGTTACCCTAAAAAATTTCCCCAAATTAATGATGTTTAAGATCTGAGGTCATCCAAATATGGTGTTTCACCTCAGACCCTGTCACTAAATTATGTTGTTATAAGGTCTGAGGTCATCAAACTATGATGTTATCCTCATAAATCTCCCCAAATTAATGATGTTTAAGGTGTGAGGTCATCCAAATATGATGTTTCACCTCAGACCCTATCACCAAATTATGATGTTTAATGTCCGAGGTCATCAAACTAAGATGATACCCTCATAAATTTTACCAAATTAATGATGTTTAAGGACTGAGGTCATCCAAATATGATGTTTCACCTCTTATCCTGTCACCAAATTATGAAGTTTTAAGGTCCAAGGCCATCAAACTAAGATGTTTCCGTAAAAGATTTCACCAAATTAATGATGTTAAAGGTCTGAGGTCATCCAAATATGATGTTTAACCTCTGACCCTGTCACCAAATTATGATATTTAATGTCTGAGGTCATCAAACTAAGATGTTACCCTCATAAATTTCACCAAATTAATGAAGCTTAAGGACTAAGGTCATCCAAATATGATGTTTCACCTCAGACCCGACCACCAAATTATGATGTTTTAAGGTCTGAGGTCATCAAGCTAAGATGTTTCCCTCATCAATTTCACCAAATTGATGATGTTTATGGTCTAAGGTCATCTAAATATTATGTTTCATCTCAGATCCTGTCACTAAATTATGATGATTTAAGGTCCGAGGTCATCAAACTAATTTATTACCCTCATAAATTTCACCAAATTAATGAAGTTTAAGGTCTGAGGTCATCCAAATATGATATTTCACAACAGACCCTGTCACCAAATTATGATGTTTAACATCTGAGGTCATCAAACTAAGATGTTACACTCATAAATTTCATCAAATTAATGATGTTTAATATCCGAGGTCATCCAAATATGATGTTTCACCTTAGACCCTGTTACCGAATTTTGATGTTTAATGTCTGAGGCCATCAACCTAAGATGTTGCCCTCATAAATTTCACCAAATTAATGATGTTTAATATCCGAGGTCATCCAAATATGATGTTTCACCTCAGACCCTGTTACCGAATTTTGATGTTTAATGTCTGAGGCCATCAAACTAAGATGTTGCCCTCATAAATTTCCCTAAATTAATGATGTTGAAGGACTGAGGTCATCCAAATATGATGTTTCACCTCAGACCATGTCACCAAATTATGATGTTTTAAGGTCTCAGGTCATCAAACTAAGATGTTACCCTCATAAATTTCACCAAATTAATGATTTTTAAGGCTGGAGGTCATCAAACTAAGATGTTATCCTCATAAATTTTACCAATTTAATGATGTTTAGGGTCTGAGGTCATCCAAATATGATGTTTCACCTCAGACCCTGTCACCAAATTATGATGTTTAATGTCTGAGGTCATCAAACTATGATGTTACTCTAATAAATTTCACCAAATTAGTGATGTTTAGGGACTGAGGTCATCCAAATGTGATGTTTTACCTCAGAACCTATCACCAAATTATGATGTTTTAAGGTCTGAGGTCATCAAACTAAGATGTTATCCTTAGAAATTTCACCAAATTAATGATGTTTATGGTATAAGGTCATACAAATATGATGTTTCACCTCGGACCCTGTCACCAAATTATGATGTTTTAAGGTCTAAGGTCACAAAACTAAGATGTTACCCTCATAAATTTCACCAAATGAATGATGTTTAAGGTTTGAGGTCGTCCAAATATTATGTTTCACCTAAGGCCCTCTCACCAAATTATGTTATTTTAAGGTCAGAGGTCATCAAACTAAGATGTTATCCTCATAAATTTCACCAAATTAATGATGTTTAAGGTCTGAGGTCATCAAACTAAGATGTTATCCAAATAAAGTTCACCAAAATAATGATGTTTAAGGTCTGTGGTCATCCAAATATGATGCTTCACCTCAGACCCTGTCACCAAATTATGATGTTTAATATCTGAGGTCATCAAACTAAGATGTTACCCTCATAAATTTAAACAAATTAATGATGTTTAAGGACTGAGGTCATCCAAATATGATGTTTTACCTCAGACCCTGTCACCAAATTAGGATGGTTTAAGGTCTGAGGTCATCCAAATAAGATGTTTCAGCACATACCATATCACCAATTTTTTATGTTTAACGTCTGGGGTCATCAAACTAAGATGTTACCCTCATCAATTTCACTAAATTAATGATGTTTAAGGTCTGAGGTCATCCAAATATGATGTTTCACCTTAGACCCTGTTACCAAATTATGATGTTTAATGTCTGAGATCATTAAATTAAGATGTTACCCTCATAAATTTCACCAAATTAATAATGTTTAAGGACCGAGGTCAGCCAAATACGTTGTTTCACCTCAGACCCTGTCACCAAATTATGATGATTTAAGGTCTGAGCTCATCAAACTCAAATGTTACCCTAATAAATTTCACCAATTTAATGATTTTTAAGGTCCGAGGTCATCAAACAAAAATGTTATCCTCATAAAATTTACCAAATTAATGAAGTTTAAGGTCTGAGGTCATCTAAATATGATATTTTAGCTCAGACCCTGTCACCAAATTATGATGTTTAATGTCTGAGGTCATCAAACTAAGATGTTACCATCATAAATTTCACAAAATTAATGATGTTTAAGGACCGAGGTCATCCAAATATGATGTTTTACCTCAGACCCTGTCACCAAATTATGATGTTTTAAGGTCTGAGGTCATACAACTAAGATGCTACCCTCATAAATTTCACAAAATTAATGATGTTTATGTTCTAAGGTCATCCAAATATGATGTTTTACCTCAGACCGTGTCACCAAATTATGATATTTTAAGGTTTGAGGTCATCAAACTAAGATGTTACCCTTATAAATTCCACCAAATTAATGGCGTTTAAGGTCCGAGGTCATCCAAATATGATGTTTCACCTCAGACCCTATCACCAAATTATGTTGTTTTAAGGCCCGAGGTCATCAAACTAAGATGTTATCCTCAGAAAATTCACCAAATTATTGATGTTTAAGGTCTGAGGTCATCCAAATATGATGTTTCACCTCAGACCCTGTAACCAAATTATGATGTTTAATGTTTGAGGCCATCAAAATAAGATGTTATCCTCATAAATTTCACAAAATTAACGATGTTTAAGGTCTAAGGTCATCAAACTAAGATGTTATCCTCATAAATTTTACCAAATTAATGATGTTTAAGTTCTGAGGTTATCCAAATATGATGTTTCACCTCAGACCATGTCACCAAATTATGATGTTTAATGTCTGAGGTCATCAAACTAAGATGTTAACCTCATAAATTTTACCAAATTAGTTATATTTAAGGAATGAGGTAATCCAAATGTGATGTTTTACCTCTGACCCTGTCACCAAATTATGATGTTTTAAGGTTTGAGATCATCAAACTAAGATGTTACCCTCATAAATTATACCAAGTTAATGATGTTTATGGTCTAAGGTCA
The DNA here is from genome assembly GCA_949130495.1 of Sambucus nigra. Lineage (NCBI taxonomy): Eukaryota > Viridiplantae > Streptophyta > Magnoliopsida > Dipsacales > Adoxaceae > Sambucus > Sambucus nigra. Next base: position 601,847,377 of record OX422209.1, read on the forward strand.
TCCAAATATGATGTTTCACCTCAGACCCTGTGACCAAATTATGATGTTTTAAGGTCCGAGGTCATCAAACTAAGATGTTACCCTGATAAATTTCACCAAATTAATGATGTTTAAGGTTTGAGGTCATCCAAATATAATGTTTCACCTCAGACCCTCACACCAAATTATTTTGTTTTAAGGTCTGAGGATATCAAACTAAGATGTTATCCTCATAAATTTCACCAAATTAATGATGTTTAAGGTCTGAGTTCATGATATCTTAATAAATTTCACCAAATTAATGATGCTTAAGGTCTGAGGTCATCCAAATATGATGTTTTACCTCAGACCCTGTAACCAAATAATGTTGTTTAATGTCTGAGGTCTTCAAACTAAGATGTTACCCTCATAAATTTCACCAAATTAATGATGTTTAAGGACTGAGGTCATCCAAATATGATGTTTCACCTCAGACCCTGTCACTAAATTATGATGTTTTAAGGTCTGACGTCATCAAACTAAGAAGTTACCCTCATAAATTTCACCAAATTAATTATTTTTAAGGTCTGAGGTAGTCCAAATATGATGTTTCACCTCAGACCCTGTCACAAAATTATGATGTTTTAAGGCCTGAGGTCATCAATCTAAGATATTACCCTCATAACTTTCACCAAATTAATGATGTTTAAGGTTTGAGGTCATCTAAATATGATGTTTCACCTCAGACCCTGTCACATAATTATAATGTTTTAAGGTCTGAGGTCATCAAACTATGACGTTATCCTCATAAATTTCAGCAAATTAATGATGTTTAAGGTCTATGATCATCCAAATTTGATGTTTCACCTCTGACCCTCTCACCAAATTATGATGTTTAATGTCTGAGGTCATCAAACTAAGATGTAAACCTCATAAATTTTTCCAAATTAATGATGTTTATAGACCGAGGTCAGCCAAATATGGGGTTTTACCTCAAGCCCTGTCACCAAATTATGATGTTTTAAGGTCTGAGGTCATCAAAATGTGATGTTTCACCTCAGACCCTGTTACCAAATTATGATGTTTAATTTCCGAGGTTAATAAACTAAGATGTTAACCTCATAAATTTCACCAAATTAATGATGTTTAAGGACCGAGGACATCAAAATATGATGTTTCACCTCAGACCCTGTCACCAAATTATGATGTTTTAAGGTCTAAGGTCACCAAACTAAGATGTTACTGTAATACCCCGTATTTTTGTGATATTTATTTTATGGGATTAATTAAATTAAATGCGTATTAATTGGAAATTAATCCGGATTAAAAATACTAGCGAGATGCGAGTTGGTATTTGATTATATGTGCATATATGATTATATATAAATATTGAATTATGAAATTTGTCGTGAGATTGAATTACGGAAATTTAGAAATTTTGTTGAGACGCGTGTGACAGTCGCGTCATGGTATATAATTATGATAATTAAAAGGTGAATTTTATTTCTATTATCCGTATGGCCCTTTTGAGTGCGCCAACGCGTCCGAAAGTGTCGAAAAAGTCAGAAAACACTAGCCGGGGGTTTGGTTTGGGTCCCGGGGCATTTTTAGGCCATACCGGCAACGTATAAGGGTAGTTTGGTAATTTTGAGACGACAGTATTGGTGGGGCGGGATGAAGAGAGATATTGCCGAGTTTGTCTCTAAATGCGCCACTTGTTAACTAGTAAAAGTGGATCATCAGAGACCGGCAGGACTTCTACAGCCGTTGGAGGTTTCGATGTGGATGTGGGAGAGCATATCCATGAACTTTATTACGGGGTTGCCTACATCACAGAGAGGTCACGACTCCATTTGGGTAATTGTGGACAGGTTGACCAAAGTCGCTCATTTTCTACCCGTAAGGACAGACTACACTGCGGGACAGTATGCCCAGCTCTTTATTGCAGAGATAGTGAGGCTTCACGGTGTGCCCTTAAATATCGTGTCTGACCGAGACAAGATATTTGTTTCACGGTTTTAGGAGAGTTTTTAGGAGGCCATAGCACGGAATTGCGGTTGAGTACAGCGTATCACCCGCAGACCGACGGGAAAACGGAGCGTACAAACCAAATGTTGGAGGACATGCTACGTATGAGTATCATTGATTTTGGGGGTGGATGGGAGCAGTATCTTCCACTGGTATAGTTTGCTTACAATAATTCCTACCAGTTCACCATTGGCATGGCTCCATTTGAGGCGTTGTACGGTAGACCTTGTTGTTCCCCAGCATGTTGGTTGGAGGTGGGGGACAACAAACTACTTGGGCCGGAAGTGATTCAGGATACTTCGGCAAGGATAAAATTGATTCGGAGTCGCATTCGGGTAGCTCAGGACATGTAGAAGAGCTATGCTGATGCGAAGAGGTTCTTCAGAGAGTTTCAAGTGGGGGACCATGTTTTGATCAGAGTATCTCCTATGAAGGGGATTATGCGTTTCGGGAAGAAAGGGAAGTTGGCACCGAGATATGTGGGACCATTTCCTATTATTGAGCGGATTGGACCGGTTGCGTATAGGCTTGGATTACCGGAGCATTTGCATCGGATTCACGATGTATTTCATATTTCCTCGCTAAGAAAATATCTTAGAGACGATTTGGCTCATTCTCACATTACTTTGGAGGACATCGATCTCCAGCCTGATAGCTCCTACGAGGAGGGGCCGATTGCTATTTTGGACCGAAGTGAGCGGAATCTGCGGTCAAAGATAGTCCCGTTAGTGCGTGTCCAATGGCGACATCATAATGTTGAGGAGTCCACATGGGAGCGCGAGGATGAGATGCGCGAACGTTATCCAGAGTTGTTCTTACCAGGTACTTTCTAGTTCCGAATTTCGGGACGAAATTCAGTTATTAGGGGGGAAGTATGTAATACCCCGTATTTTTGGGATATTTATTTTATGGGATTAATTAAATTAAATGCGTATTAATTGGAAATTAATCCGGATTAAAAATACTAGCGAGATGCGAGTTGGTATTTGATTATATGTGCATATATGATTATATATAAATATTGAATTATGAAATTTGTCGTGAGATTGAATTACGGCAATTTGGAAATTTTGTTGAGACGCGTGTGACAGTCGCGTCATGGTATATAATTATGATAATTAAATAGTGAATTTTATTTTTATTATTCCTATGGCCGTTTTGAGTGTGCCAACGCGTCCGGAAGGGTCGAAATAGTCAGAAAACACTAGCCGGGGGTTTGGTTTGGGTCCCGGGGCATTTTTAGGCCATACCGGCAACGTATAAGGGTAGTTTGGTAATTTTGAATTTTGGGGAATTAAAACCTACGAAATTGGGAATTAATATCTGATTTGGCATTAACCCACTAAGCCCACTAATACCCAAATAGGCAACGGAAGTTATTGAAACTTGTTCCAAAAGAATTTCTAAAGCACAAACCCTAGCCACCATTAACTTTGGAGAAGAAAACCTTGTTGAGAGAGATAAATGAATTTTGCAGAGAGAGAGAAAGAATACTTCATCAAATTGGTCATCAAATCAGAGTTACCATTAAGGAAAGTGGTTTTATTCTAATTAATTTCAGAGAATGCTTCTTCCATGCGTAGTAATTGGTTAAAATTGCATTGTTCTTGGAGTATGATGAAAACCCATTTAATTGGATGTAGAGATTTATAAATCTATTGAGGAAATTGCATGTAGAACATTGATAGAATGATTAGTGGGATGATAATACATCTTTTACATTTTAAAAATGGATTTAGTTATGTCTTTGAATGACTTGATTTTTCTAGGGTTCATGTTCTTGAGAATTTGGGAAAAATGGTGGAGATTTGATAAATTGATGTAGTTTAGGGTGATTTGAACCCATACAAATGTTGTAATACGGTTGTAACATGTTTAGGAAGGATTAGATACCTTGAAACATTGTTGGAATGACTTTTATAGGAGATTAGAAGTGAAGAGAATTGGGGAAAAATGAAATAGGAATTTCTGGGCACGAATCTGGCCAGTCGTTAGAAGACCTACCCAGGTCATTCGAACGAGCTCGTTCGAACGAGCTTCTAACGAGTTGACAGTTTGGGTTCTAACGAGAGGGTTGTTCGTTCGATAATCTCGTTTGAACGAGATCTCGTTAGATAGCCCAGTTCGTTCGAACGAACTCTCGTTCGAACAGCCTCGTTCGAACGAGACTTCGAACGAGTTGACAGTTTAGGCTTTTTAGCCTGTTTTGATCCCGAGTGTCCCGTAACCTTGTGTATACATAGAGACAACCTTCCCTTGATGATTAATTGATATATTTGGGATGTTTGGGATATAATGAGGAGTCAAACCTAGTAGTGTAGTTTGAACCTAAGGGAAGATATGAAGTAGGACGTGAGTGTCTATTACGATGTGAGCTATTGACGACCAAATTAATTATATTAACCCTGAACATATAAATGGTGTAGTATTATATGTCAGTACGAGAAGAGATATGTACCAATATATTATGTTGATTACTAAGATGTGTGAATACTTAGTATATGTATTGATTTGATGTGTATGACATACCTACCATACTTGCTATCACGGGAGGTTTGCGTTCGTTTAGGGCCCTCTAATCCTTGTGTTGCCCGGATTTAGAATGGTTACCTCGATGAACATAGGTCAGAGAAGGACTTATTGGGATGTTTATAAGTCTGCTGATCGTGGGAGCGCAGGTATGTGCGTGGCCCATGTGATGTGACTGTGTTCGCCTCCATTATTTGTGATGTTGTTATCTGAACGATTCCTGAGAGATTCAGAATGCGTGATCCTTATGTACGTGATGTACTGGGATGGATAGCAGAGTATGTGTGTACCGCAGCTTAGTCTCGGGGTGCTTTTATTGTATATTTATGATGTGAATAATATACACTTAATTAATGGGAACTTTCATGTTTATATTGTGAATAAAATTATGGTATTATTTTGAGAAAACATAACGGGTTAACCGATAGTGAAATGTATTACATATTGAGAATCTGAGTTTAAGTAAAGCCCTCTATTTATTTGATAAAGTTAGAATGTAATATGGGAATCGAGTAGTAAGGGGTAGAACTTATTACGTTTTTGTTAGATATATGTGTCATTTAGATGTGTAATGTACGTTAGGAGTGCACATGTAGTCGAGAGGTGAGAATTTCATGTGAGTACACGTCCTAACATGTATTTTGCATTTAATGTTTTAATGTTATTAAAACACTTGTTGTTTTCAAAATGTTTTACACTTTCAGGCTCTGACCCATTTTCTTTCAAATCTATTTTTGTAAAAACCATTTTAGGTGCCCAGCCACAAGGACACCATGCATAGGATTCTCATTCAGGTGACGAACTGTAGCTGATTGTGGAAGTTACAGGACTTTGCTTGTAGACGCTTCATCTACTTTGACTCTATATTCAGCAGTTATCAGTTGTAGGGCATGTCGCCCACTCCTTTTAGAGACATTTCATTTATTTCAGTTATATTCAAACTTTTGGCATGTAATTATTCAGGATTCAGACTTGTAGTATTATTTTCCATTTATTGGGATTGTTGTGAGGAGTTTTCCTCCGGATTTCTTATTAGTATTGTTGGTTATTTCATTACTTCGTATAGTGAATGGATTATGTTGACTCTTCCATTATTCTTTTATTGCATGTTATCCAGACTTAACTTAAAATTTGGCAACTTACTTTTTAAATACTAGGTGGTTAGTAATTATTAAAATATTTTCGACCGTGATGCTATTAACTGAACTAACATGGCATTTTGTATTAATTTAATAAAGGAGTAGCTACCCGGTATTTAATTAGTCGGGGTGTCACAGGTGGTATCAGAGCATCAGGTTCTAGTGTCTTTTAGGATCTGTACGGCTTATTATGTTTCCGCTGAGCTTTCTTTGATGTAGAGCCCTATATTTTAGGACTGTTGTATTCTTTTGTATATGCTACGTTCTTCAGCTATTTTAAGTTTATAACTGCGAACTTATAAACTTCATTCTTATTTCATATGCGTCCATGACGTGCACAAAGGATTCCCAAGGATGCGACGCCAGAATAACAGCCCGCACCAGCTCAGGGCACGATGAATGCCGCCGAGGTTGGAGCCATTGTGGCCCAGGCGGTAAATGCTGCACTGGCAGTAGTTCAGCAGGCACCACCTCAGGTGCCGATAGCCGCGCCAGTTCAGGCTCATGAATTCCCGTCTGCTTGGGAACGTGTACGTGATGCTTTCCAGAAAGCACACCCTCCGGAGTTCGCAGGTAGCTCCGATGTGGTAGTTTCGAGTCAGTGGAGGAAGGACATCCAGCGACACCTGAGGATGTATGAGTGCACAGATGTCCAGAAGCAGATACTAGCTACCTTTAAGCTAGTCGGATCTGCACTGCAGTGGTGGGAGTCTATTACCATCGTTGAGGAGAGGGATACTCTCACTATTCAGGAGTTTTGGGTGAGGTTTGATAGAAAGTACTTTCCGTCGGCTCTTCACACGGAAATGAGGAGGAAGTTGATGAGCCTTCGACAGGAGGGTAAGACTGTGCCCGAGTATGAGGCCAAATTCACTGATCTTCTGAACATTGTTCCGGATGAGATACCGACGGAGGAAAAGAAGATACAGAAATTTACTGACGGGTTGACCTGGAGGATTCATCAGGACTTGTTAGGGAACCTCTCGTTAGCCACTTATTCTGATGTGGTTAACGCTGCATTGCTCCATTGTCAGGATCACCGCTTTCACATGGCTGAGGGCAAGCGATCGGGAGAGTCTATCCATCAGGGCAGGACTGGAGGAAATGGTTCCAGTGGGGCACAATCTGTTCAGGGGCAGAGGCAGGGTGATCAGGGTACCCAGCAGGGGGATCACAAGAGGTTCAGGTCAGGAAATTTCAGGCACGGACAGGGAGGTTTCTTGCAGGGCCATCAGGGTCCGAACGACCATCAGAACCAGCAGGGTCAGAATGGTCAACATCAGTTTCAGCAGGGCCAGTGGAGGAATGGTAACGGCCACCAGGGCCGGGGGCAGTAGGGACAGAGAGGGGGGAACTTCCCGGGGAAGTGTTTTGTTTGTGGCAAGACTGGCCATAAACGCCAGGACTGTCCTGATAGGGACAGGGCCCCGCAGCAGCAGCAGGGTGCTCGACATGAGCCACAGAGGCCACTTTTTCCGCCAGCCCTTCCAGCTCCAGCCCAGGTGCCAGATCTTCCAGCCATTCCAGCAGTTCCTGTGCAGCAGGGACAGTTACAGTATGGACGTGTCTATAACGTCCACCAGGAAGCGGCTCCGCAGGCACCACCCGCTATTGAGGGTACGTTTCCTATCCATGGTACTATGGGTCGGGTTTTGTTTGATACGGGGGCAACACATTATTTTATAGCTACACATTTTGTGAAAGCCTTAGGGTTGTTAGCTACGGCAGAGAGCACAGTGACGTGTGTAGACTCACCATTGGGGAGTGGGTCACTTATTTTCTTTATATGCCGGGGAGTGGGGGTAGAGATTGGTAGTCTGGTATTACCTGCAGATATGTTGGTATTAGATATGCATGTTCACGATGTGATTATCGGTATGGATTGGCTCGCTGATTATAGAGCCATCATTGATTGCTTCGGTGGGAGCATTGTTTTTGCCATTCCGGGGCAAGAGATGTTTGTAGTGGCGATGCCTCGTCCAGAGGGAGGCTCGACCGCTCATTTGTATTACCTAGAGGAGGAAACCTCTAAGGAGGTTGTGATTCCTTTAGATTCAATCCCAGTTGTCAGGGAGTATTCTGATGTGTTTCAGGAGATACCAGGCCTACCCCCCAGTCGAGAGATAGACTTTGTTATAGACTTATTACCAGGTACGAGACCTATAGCACGCGCACCGTACCGTATGGCTCCAGCTGAGATGAGGGAGTTACGGGATCAGATTGAGCAGTTGTTGGGTCAGGGGTTTATACGGAGGAGTACTTCGCCGTGGGGTGCCCCTGTGTTGTTCTTGAAGTAGAGAGATGGTTCACTGAGATTATGTGTGGACTACCGAGAGTTGAATAAGGTCACGATACGGAATAAGTATCCGTTGCCTCGAATCGATGACTTATTCGAGCAGTTGAGAGGAGTTTCTTTCTTCTCGAAGATTGATTTGAGATCGGGATACCATCAGTTGCGTATCAGGGAGGAGGATGTCTCGAAGACTGCGTTCTTATCGAGATATGGTTCTTACGAGTTTCGGGTTATGCCTTTTGGTTTGACCAACGCTCCAGCAGTGTTTATGGACTTGATGAATAGAGTGTTCAGGGATTTCCTGGATCAGTTTGTCATTGTCTTCATCGATGATATTCTGGTTTACTCCCAGACAGAGGAGGAGCACGCCGAGCATTTGAGGCAAGTTTTGCAGACACTACGTCAGAGCGAGTTGTATGAAAAATATGAGAAATGCGGGTTTTGGCTGAAGGAGGTCCAGTTTTTGGGACATATTATTTCCGACCGGGGAATATCTGTTGATCCGGGAAAGGTATTCGCGGTGAGGGAGTGGGGACAGCTCACGACACCGACCGAGGTTCGTAGTTTCTTGGGCCTAGCAGGATACTACAGGAGGTTCATTCGGGGATTCTCGAAGATAGCAGGTCCTTTGACACATCTGACTCGTAAGGGTGTGCCATTCATCTGGAGTGATGCCTGTCAGTTGGCATTCGATGAATTGAAGGATAAGTTGACCTCAGCACCTGTGTTAGCATTACCGAGACCGGGAGTTGAGTATCTAGTATACACCGATGCGTCCTTACAAGGACTTGGAGGTGTATTGCAGCAGGAGAGTCAGGCCATAGCTTATGCTTCCCGTAAGCTAAAGCCTCATGAGAAGAATTATCCCACTCATGACTTGGAGTTGGCGGCAGTTGTATTTGCCCTTCGGAAATGGAGACATTATCTTTTGGGGGAGAAGTTTCGATTGTTCACAGCCCAGAAGTCCCTGCAGTACCTATTCACGCAGAAGGAGTTGAATATGCGGCAGCGAAGGTGGCTTGAGTTTGTGAAGGACTATCAGTTTGATATCCAGTATCACCCGGGGAATGCTAACGTGGTGGCAGACGCGTTGAGCCGTACTCCAGCAGATGAAGTGGTAGAGGTGTGGAAGGCCAAGTGGAAGGAATTGGGACACCAGGATGCAGTGGCCCGATCATTCATGTCGGTAATGACTGTTACACCACAGATTGTCACGAGAGTGGTAAAGGCACAAGCAGATGACTCGTTCTGTCAGGAGTAGATAGTTTGATTACTAGTAGAGGGAGCCGAGTCCTGTACCGTTAGCTCAGACGGGGGATTACGCTTCAATGGGAGATTAGTAGTTCCGGAAGGGGAGGAATTTCAGCATGAGGTGATGGCCAAGTCGCACGGCTCACGGTTCGCGGTACATCCCGGTGGGGACAAAATGTACCAAGACATGAGACGACAGTATTGGTGGAGCGGGATGAAGAGAGATATTGCCGAGTTTGTCTCTAAATGCGCCACTTGTCAGCTAGTAAAAGTGGATCATCAGAGACCGGCAGGACTGCTACAGCCGTTGGAGGTTTCGATGTGGATGTGGGGGAGCATATCCATGGACTTTATTACGGGGTTGCCTACGTCACAGAGAGATCATGACTCCATTTGGGTAATTATGGACAGTTTGACCAAAGTCGCTCATTTTCTACCCGTAAGGACAGACTACACTGCGGGACAGTATGCCCAGCTCTTTATTGCAGAGATAGTGAGACTTCATGGTGTGCCCTTAAATATCGTGTCTGACCGAGACAAGATATTTGTTTCACGGTTTTAGGAGAGTTTTCAAGAGGCCATGGGCACGGAATTGCGGTTGAGTACAGCGTATCACCCGCAGACCGACGGGCAAACGGAGCGTACAAACCAAATGTTGGAGGACAAGCTACGTATGAGTATCATTGATTTTGGGGGTGGATGGGAGCAGTATCTTCCACTGGTGGAGTTTGCTTACAATAATTCCTACCAGTTCACCATTGGCATGGCTCCATTTGAGGCGTTGTACGGTAGACCTTGTCGTTCCCCAGCATGTTGGTTGGAGGTGGGGGACAACAAACTACTTGGGCCGGAAGTGATTCAGGATACTTCGGCAAGGATAGAATTGATTCGGAGTCGCATTCGGGTAGCTCAGGACAGGCAGAAGAGCTATGCTGATGCGAAGAGTTTTTTCAGAGAGTTTCAAGTGGGGGACCAGGTTTTGCTCAGAGTATTTCCTATGAAGGGGATTATGCGTTTCGGGAAGAAAGGGAAGTTGGCACCGAGATATGTGGGACCATTTCCTATTATTGAGCGGATTGGACCGGTTGCATATAGGCTTGGATTACCGGAGCATTTGCATCGAATTCACGATGTGTTTCATATTTCCTCGCTAAGGAAATATCTTAGAGACAATTTGGCTCATTCTCACATTGCTTTGGAGGACATCAATATCCAGCCTGATAGCTCCTATGAGGAGGGGCCGATTGCTATTTTGGACCGAAGTGAGCGAAAACTGCAGTCAAAGATAGTCCCGTTAGTGCGTGTCCAATGGCGACATCATAATGTTGAGGAGTCCACATGGGAGCGCGAGGATGAGATGCGCGAACGTTATCCAGAGTTGTTCTTACCAGGTACTTTCTAGTTCCGAATTTCGGGACGAAATTCAGTTATTAGGGGGGAAGTATGTCATACCCCGTATTTTTGGGATATTTATTTTATGGGATTAATTAAATTAAATGCGTATTAATTGGAAATTAATCCGGATTAAAAATACTAGCGAGATGCGAGTTGGTATTTGATTATATGTGCATATATGATTATATATAAATATTGAATTATGAAATTTGTCGTGAGATTGAATTACGGCAATTTGGAAATTTTGTTGAGACGCGTGTGACAGTCGCGTCAAGGTATATAATTATGATAATTAAAAAGTGAATTTTATTTTTATTATCCGTATGGCCATTTTGAGTGTGCCAACGCGTCCAGAAGGGTCTAAATAGTCAGAAAAAACTAGCCGGGGGTTTGGTTTGGGTCCCGGGGCATTTTTAGGCCATACCGGCAACGTATAAGGGTAGTTTGGTAATTTTGAATTTTGGGGAATTAAAACCTACGAAATTGGGAATTAATATCTGATTTGGCATTAACCCACTAAGCCCACTAATACCCAAATAGGCTACGGAAGTTATTGAAACTTGTTCCAAAAGAATTTCTAAAGCACAAACCCTTGCCACCATTAACTTTGGAGAAGAAAAGCCTGTTGAGAGAGATAGAGGAATTCTGCAGAAAGAGAGAAAGAATACTTCATCAAATTGGTCATCAAATCAGAGTTACCATTAAGGCAAGTGGTTTTATTCCAATTAATTTCAGAGAATGCTTCTTCCATGCGTAGTAATTGGTTAAAATTGCATTGTTCTTGGAGTATGATGAAAACCCATTTAATTGGATGTAGAGATTTATAAATCTATTGAGGAAATTGCATGTAGAACATTGATAGAATGATTAGTGGGATGATAATACATCTTTTACATTATAAAAACGGATTTAGTTATGTCTTTGAATGACTTGATTTTTCTAGGGTTCATGTTCTTGAGAATTTGGGAAAAATGGTGGAGATTTGATAAATTGATGTAGTTTAGGGTGATTTGAACCCATATAAATGTTGTAATACGGTTGTAACATGTTTAGGAAGGATTAGATACCTTGAAACATTGTTGGAATGACTTTTATAGGAGATTAGAAGTGAAGAGAATTGGGGAAAAACGAAATAGGAATTTCTGGGCTCGAATCTGGCCACTCGTTAGAAGACCTACCCAGGTCATTCGAACGAGCTCGTTCGAACGAGCTTCTAACGAGTTGACAGTTTGGGTTCTAATGAGAGGGTTGTTCATTCGATAATATCGTTTGAACGAGATCTCGTTAGATAGCCCAGTTCGTTCGAACGAACTCTCGTTCGAACAGCCTCGTTCGAACGAGACTTCGAACGAGTTGACAGTTTAGGCTTTTTAGCCTGTTTTGATCCCGAGTGTCCCGTAACCTTGTGTATACATAGAGACAACCTTCCCTTGATGATTAATTGATATATTTGGGATGTTTGGGATATAATGAGGAGTCAAACCTAGTAGTGTAGTTTGAACCTAAGGGAAGATATGAAGTAGGACGTGAGTGTCTATTACGATGTGAGCTATTGACGACCAAATTAATTATATTAACCCTGAACATATAAATGGTGTAGTATTATATGTCAGTACGAGAAGAGATATGTACCAATATATTATGGTGATTACTAAGATGTGTGAATACTTAGTATATGTATTGATTTGATGTGTATGACATACCTACCATACTTGCTGTCATGGGAGGTTTGCGTTCGCTTAGGGCCCTCTAATCCTTGTGTTGCCCGGATTTAGACTGGTTACCTCGATGAACATAGGTCAGAGAAGGACTTATTGGGATGTTTATAAGTATGCTGATCATGGGAGCGCAGGTATGTGCGTGGCCCATGTGATGTGACTGTGTTCGCCTCCATTATTTGTGATGTTGTTATCTGAACGATTCCTGAGAGATTCGGAATGCGTGATCCTTATGTACGTGATGTACTGGGATGGATAGCACAGTATGTGTGTACCGCAGCTTAGTCTCGGGGTGCTTTTATTGTATATTTATGATGTGAATAATATACACTTAATTAATGGGAACTTTCATGTTTATATTGTGAATAAAATTATGGTATTGTTTTGAGAAAACATAACAGGTTAACCGATAGTGAAATGTATTACATATTGAGAATCTGAGTTTAAGTAAAGCCCTCTATTTATTTGATAAAGTTAGAATGTAATACGGGAATCGAGTAGTAAGGGGTAGAACTTATTACGTTTTGGTTAGATATATGTGTCATTTAGATGTGTAATGTACGTTAGGAGTGCACATGTAGTCGAGAGGTGAGAATTTCATGTGAGTACACGTCCTAACATGTATTTTGCATTTAATGTTTTAATGTTATTAAAACACTTACTGTTTTCAAAATGTTTTACACTTTCAGGCTCTGACCCATTTGCTTTCAAATCTATTTTTGTAAAAACCATTTTAGGTGCCCAGCCACAAGGACACCATGCATAGGATTCTCATTCAGGTGACGAACTGTAGCTGATTGTGGAAGTTACAGGACTTTGCTTGTAGACGCTTCATCTACTTTGACTCTATATTCAGCAGTTATCAGTTTTAGGGCATGTCGCCCACTCCTTTTAGAGACATTTCATTTATTTCAGTTATTCAAACTTTTGGCATGTAATTATTCAGGATTCAGACTTGTAGTATTATTTTCCATTTGTTGGGATTGTTGTGAGGAGTTTTCCTCCGAATTTCTTATTAGTATTGTTGGTTATTTCATTACTTCGTATAGTGAATGGATTATGTTGACTCTTCCATTATTCTTTTATTGCATGTTATCCAGACTTAACTTAAAATTTGGCAACTTACTTTTTAAATACTAGGTGGTTAGTAATTATTAAAATGTTTTCGACAGTGATGCTATTAACTGAACTAACTTGGCATTTTGTATTAATTTAATAAAGGAGTAGCTACCCGGTATTTAATTAGTCGGAGTGTCACAGGTGGTATCAGAGCATCAGGTTCTAGTGTCTTTTAGGATCTGTACGGCTTATTATGTTTCCGCTGAGCTTTCTTTGATGTAGAGCCCTATATTTTAGGACTGTTGTATTCTTTTGTATATGCTACGTTCTTCAGCTATTTTAAGTTTATAACTGCGAACTTATAAACTTCATTCTTATTTCAGATGCGTCCACGACGTGCACAAAGGATTCCCAGGGATGCGACGCCAGAATAACAGCCCGCACCAGCTCAGGGCACGATGAATGCCGCCGAGGTTGGAGCCATTGTGGCCCAGGCGGTAAATGCCGCACTGGCAGTAGTTCAGCAGGCACCACCTCAGGCGCCGATAGCCGCGCCAGTTCAGGCTCATGAATTCCCGTCTGCTTGGGAACGTGTACGTGATGCTTTCCAGAAAGCACACCCTCCGGAGTTCGCAGGTAGCTCCGATGTGGTAGTTTCGAGTCAGTGGAGGAAGGACATCCAGCGACACCTGAGGATGTATGAGTGCACAGATGTTCAGAAGCAGATACTAGCTACCTTTAAGCTAGTAGGATCTGCACTACAGTGGTGGGAGTCTATTACCATCGTAGAGGAGAGGGATACTCTCACTATTCAGGAGTTTTGGGTGAGGTTTGATAGAAAGTACTTTCCGTCGGCTCTTCACACGGAAATGAGGAGGAAGTTGATGAGCCTTCGACAAGAGGGTAAGACTGTGGCCGAGTATGAGGCCGAATTCACTGATCTTCTGAACATTGTTCCGGATGAGATACCGATGGAGGAAAAGAAGATACAAAAATTTACTGACGGGTTGACCTGGAGGATTCGTCAGCACTTGTTAGGGAACCTCTCGTTAGCCACTTATTCTGATGTGGTTAACGCTGCATTGCTCCATTGTCAGGATCACCGCTTTCACATGGATGAGGGCAAGCGATCGGGAGAGTCTATCCATCAGGGCAGGACTGGAGGAAATGGTGCCAGTGGGGCACAATCTGTTCAGGGGCAGAGGCAGGGTGATCAGGGTACCCAGCAGGGGGATCACAAGAGGTTCAGGTCAGGAAATTTTAGGCACGGACAGGGAGGTTTCTTGCAGGGCCATCAGGGTCCGAACGACCATCAGAACCAGCAGGGTCAGAATGGTCAACATCAGTTTCAGCAGGGCCAGTGGAGGAATGGTAACGGCCACCAGGGCCGGGGGCAGCAGGGACAGAGAGGGGGGAACTTCCCGGGGAAGTGTTTTGTTTGTGGCAAGACTGGCCATAAATGCTAGGACTGTCCCGATAGGGACAGGGCCCCGCAGCAGCAGCAGGGTGCTCGACATGAGCCACAGAGGCCACTTTTTCCGCCAGCCCTTCCAGCTCCAGCCCAGGTGCCAGCTCTTCCAGCCATTCCAGCAGTTCCTGTGCAGCAGGGACAGTTACAGTATGGACGTGTCTATAACGTCCACCAGGCAGCGGCTCCGCAGGGACCACCCGCTATTGAGGGTACGTTTCCTATCCATTGTACTATAGGTCGGGTTTTGTTTGATACGGGGGCAACACATTATTTTATAGCTACACATTTTGTGAAAGCCTTAGGGTTGTTAGCTACGGCAGAGAGCACAGTGATGTGTGTAGACTCACCATTGGGGAGTGGGTCACTTATTTTCTTTATATGCCGGGGAGTGGGGGTAGAGATTGGTAGTCTGGTATTACCTGCCGATATGTTGGTATTAGATATGCATGTTCACGATGTGATTATCGGTATGGATTGGCTCGCTGATTATAGAGCCATGATTGATTGCTTCGGTGGGAGCATTGTTTTTGCTATTCCGGGGCAAGAGATGTTTATAGTGGCGATGCCTCGTCCAGAGGGAGGCTCGACCGCTCATTTGTATTACCTAGAGGAGGAAACCTCTAAGGAGGTTGTGATTCCTTTAGATTCAATACCAGTTGTCAGGGAGTATTCTGATGTGTTTCAGGAGATACCAGGCCTACCCCCCAGTCGAGAGATAGACTTTGTTATAGACTTATTACCAGGTACGAGACCTATAGCAAGCCCACCGTACCGTATGGCTCCAGCTGAGATGAGGGAGTTACGGGATCAGATTGAGCAGTTATTGGGTCAGGGGTTTATACGGAGGAGTACTTCGCCGTGGGGTGCCCCTGTGTTGTTCGTGAAGTAGAGAGATGGTTCACTGAGATTATGTGTGGACTACCGAGAGTTGAATAAGGTCACGATACGGAATAAGTATCCGTTGCCTCGAATCGATGACTTATTTGACCAGTTGAGAGGAGTTTCTTTCTTCTCAAATATTGATTTGAGATCGGGATACCATCAGTTGCGTATCAGGGAGGAGGATGTCTCGAAGACTGCGTTCTTGTCGAGATATGGTTCTTACGAGTTTCGGGTTATGCCTTTTGGTTTGACCAACGCTCCAGCAGTGTTTATGGACTTGATGAATAGAGTGTTCAGGGATTTCCTGGATTAGTTTGTCATTGTCTTCATCGATGATATTCTGGTTTACTCCCAGACAGAGGAGGAGCACGCCGATCATTTGAGGCAATTTTTGTAGACACTACGTCAGAACGAGTTGTATGAAAAATATGAGAAATGCGGGTTTTGGCGGAAGGAGGTCCATTTTTTGGGACATATTATTTCTGACCGGGGAATATCTGTTGATCCGGGAAAGGTATCCGCGGTGAGGGAGTGGGGACATCCCACGACACCGACAGAGGTTCGTAGTTTCTTGGGCCTAGCCGGATACTACAGGAGGTTCATTCGGGGATTCTCGAAGATAGCAGGTCCTTTGACACATCTGACTCGTAAGGGTGTGCCATTCATCTGGAGTGATGCCTGTCAGTTGGCATTCGATGAATTGAAGGATAAGTTGACCTCAGCACCTGTGTTAGCATTGCCGAGACCGGGAGTTGAGTATCTAGTATACACCGATGCGTCCTTACAAGGACTTGGAGGTGTATTGCAGCAGGAGAGTCAGGCCATAGCTTATGCTTCCCGTAAGCTAAAGCCTCATGAGAAGAATTACCCCACTCATGACTTGGAGTTGGCGGCAGTTGTATTTGCCCTTCGGATATGGAGACATTATCTTTTGAGGGAGAAGTTTCGATTGTTCACAGCCCACAAGTCCCTGCAGTACCTATTCACGCAGAAGGAGTTGAATATGCGGCAGCGAAGGTGGCTTGAGTTTGTGAAGGACTATCAGTTTGATATCCAGTATCACCCGAGGAAGGCTAACGTGGTGGCAGACGCGTTGAGCCGTACTCCAGCAGATGAAGTGGCAGAGGTGTGGAAGGCCAAGTGGAAGGAATTGGGACACCAGGATGCAGTGGCCCGATCATTCATGTCGGTAATGACTGTTACACCACAGATTGTCACGAGAGTGGTAAAGGCACAAGCAGATGACTCGTTCTGTCAGGAGTAGATAGTTTGATTACTAGTAGAGGGAGCCGAGTCCTGTACCGTTAGCTCAGACGGGGGATTACGCTTCAATGGGAGATTAGTAGTTCCGGAAGGGGAGGAATTTCAGCATGAGGTGATGGACGAGTCGTACGGCTCACGGTTCGCGGTACATCCCGGTGGGGACAAAATGTACCAAGACATGAGACGACAGTATTGGTGGAGCGGTATGAAGAGAGATATTGCCGAGTTTGTCTCTAAATGCGCCACTTGTCAACTAGTAAAAGTGGATCACTAGAGACCGGCAGGACTGCTACAGCCGTTGGAGGTTCCGATGTGGATGTGGGAGAGCATATCCATGGACTTTATTACGGGGTTGCCTACGTCACAGAGAGGTCATGACTCCATTTGGGTAATTATGGACAGGTTGACCAAAGTCGCTCATTTTCTACCCGTAAGGACAGACTACACTGCGGGACAGTATGCCCAGCTCTTTATTGCAGAGATAGTGAGACTTCACGGTGTGCCCTTAAATATCGTGTCTGACCGAGACAAGATATTTGTTTCACGGTTTTAGGAGAGTTTTCAAGAGGCCATGGGCACGGAATTGCGATTGAGTACAACGTATCACCCGCAGACCGACGGGCAAACGGAGCGTACAAACCAAATGTTGGAGGACATGCTACGTATGAGTATCATTGATTTTGGGGGTGGATGGGAGCAGTATCTTCCACTGGTGGAGTTTGCTTACAATAATTCCTACCAGTTCACCATTGGCATGGCTCCATTTGAGGCGTTGTACGGTAGACCTTGTCGTTCCCCAGCATGTTGGTTGGAGGTGGGGGACAACAAACTACTTGGGCCGGAAGTGATTCAGGATACTTCGGCAAGGATAGAATTTATTCGGAGTCGCATTCGGGTAGCTCAGGACAGGCAGAAGAGCTATGCTGATGCGAAGAGGTTCTTCAGAGGGTTTCAAGTGGGGGACCAGGTTTTGCTCAGAGTATCTCCTATGAAGGGGATTATGCGTTTCGGGAAGAAAGGGAAGTTGGCACCGAGATATGTGGGACCATTTCCTATTATTGAGCGGATTGGACCGGTTGCATATAGGGTTGGATTACCGGAGCATTTGCATCGAATTCACGATGTGTTTCATATTTCCTCGCTAAGGAAATATCTTAGAGACAATTTGGCTCATTCTCACATTGCTTTGGAGGACATCGATCTCCAGCCTGATAGCTCCTATAAGGAGGGGCCGATTGCTATTTTGGACCGAAGTGAGCGAAAACTGCAGTCAAAGATAGTCCCGTTAGTGCGTGTCCAATGGCGACATCATAATGTTGAGGAGTCCACATGGGAGCGCGAGGATGAGATGCGCGAACGTTATCCAGAGTTGTTCTTACCAGGTACTTTCTAGTTCCGAATTTCGGGACGAAATTCAGTTATTAGAGGGGAAGTATGTAATACCCCGTATTTTTGGGATATTTATTTTATGGGATTAATTAAATTAAATGCGTATTAATTGGAAATTAATCCGGATTAAAAATACTAGCGAGATGCGAGTTGGTATTTGATTATATGTGCATATATGATTATATATAAATATTGAATTATGAAATTTGTCGTGAGATTGAATTACGACAATTTGGAAATTTTGTTGAGACGCGTGTGACAGTCGCGTCAAGGTATATAATTATGATAATTAAAAAGTGAATTTTATTTTTATTATCCGTATGGCCATTTTGAGTGTGCCAACGCGTCCGGAAGGGTCGAAATAGTCAGAAAACACTAGTCGGGGGTTTGGTTTGGGTCCCGGGGCATTTTTAGGCCATACCGGCAACGTATAAGGGTAGTTTGGTAATTTTGAATTTTGGGGAATTAAAACCTACGAAATTGGGAATTAATATCTGATTTGGCATTAACCCACTAAGCCCACTAATACCCAAATAGGCTACGGAAGTTATTGAAACTTGTTCCAAAAGAATTTCTAAAGCACAAACCCTTGCCACCATTAACTTTGGAGAAGAAAAGCTTGTTGAGAGAGATAGAGGAATTCTGCAGAGAGAGAGAGAAAGAATACTTCATCAAATTGGTCATCAAATCAGAGTTACCATTAAGGCAAGTGGTTTTATTCCAATTAATTTCAGAGAATGCTTCTTCCATGCGTAGTAATTGGTTAAAATTGCATTGTTCTTGGAGTATGATGAAAACCCATTTAATTGGATGTAGAGATTTATAAATCTATTGAGGAAATTGCATGTAGAACATTGATAGAATGATTAGTGGGATGATAATACATCTTTTACATTATAAAAACGGATTTAGTTATGTCTTTGAATGACTTGATTTTTCTAGGGTTCATGTTCTTGAGAATTTGGGAAAAATGGTGGAGATTTGATAAATTGATGTAGTTTAGGGTGATTTGAACCCATATAAATGTTGTAATACGGTTGTAACATGTTTAGGAAGGATTAGATACCTTGAAACATTGTTGGAATGACTTTTATAGGAGATTAGAAGTGAAGAGAATTGGGGAAAAACGAAATAGGAATTTCTGGGCTCGAATCTGGCCACTCGTTAGAAGACCTACCCAGGTCATTCGAACGAGCTCGTTCGAACGAGCTTCTAACGAGTTGACAGTTTGGGTTCTAACGAGAGGGTTGTTCGTTCGATAATCTCATTTGAAAGAGATCTCGTGAGATAGCCCAGTTCGTTCAAACGAACTCTCGTTCGAACAGCCTCGTTCGAACGAGACTTCGAACGAGTTGACAGTTTAGGCTTTTTAGCCTGTTTTGATCCCGAGTGTCCCGTAACCTTGTGTATACATAGAGACAACCTTCCCTTGATGATTAATTGATATATTTGGGATGTTTGGGATATAATGAGGAGTCAAACCTAGTAGTGTAGTTTGAACCTAAGGGAAGATATGAAGTAGGACGTGAGTGTCTATTACGATGTGAGCTATTGACGACCAAATTAATTATATTAACCCGGAACATATAAATGGTGTAGTATTATATGTCAGTACGAGAAGAGATATGTAACAATATATTATGGTGATTACTAAGATGTGTGAATACTTAGTATATGTATTGATTTGATGTGTATGACATACCTACCATACTTGCTATCACGGGAGGTTTGCGTTCGCTTAGGGCCCTCTAATCCTTGTGTTGCCCGGATTTAGACTGGTTACCTCGATGAACATAGGTCAGAGAAGGACTTATTGGGATGTTTATAAGTCTGCTGATCGTGGGAGCGCAGGTATGTGCGTGGCCCATGTGATGTGACTGTGTTCGCCTCCATTATTTGTGATGTTGTTATCTGAACGATTACTGAGAGATTCGGAATGCGTGATCCTTATGTACGTGATGTACTGGGATGGATAGCAGAGTATGTGTGTACCGCAGCTTAGTCTCGGGGTGCTTTTATTGTATATTTATGATGTGAATAATATACACTTAATTAATGGGAACTTTCATGTTTATATTGTGAATAAAATTATGGTATTGTTTTGAGAAAACATAACGGGTTAACCGATAGTGAAATGTATTACATATTGAGAATCTGAGTTTAAGTAAAGCCCTCTATTTATTTGATAAAGTTAGAATGTAATACGGGAATCAAGTAGTAAGGGGTAGAACTTATTACGTTTTGGTTAGATATATGTGTCATTTAGATGGGTAATGTATGTTAGGAGTGCACATGTAGTCGAGAGGTGAGAATTTCATGTGAGTACACGTCCTAACATGTATTTTGCATTTAATGTTTTAATGTTATTAAAACACTTGCTGTTTTCAAAATGTTTTACACTTTCAGGCTCTGACCCATTTGCTTTCAAATCTATTTTTGTAAAAACCATTTTAGGTGCCCAGCCACAAGGACACCATGCATAGGATTCTCATTCAGGTGACGAACTGTAGCTGATTGTGGAAGTTACAGGACATTGCTTGTAGACGCTTCATCTACTTTGACTCTATATTCAGCAGTTATCAGTTGTAGGGCATGTCGCCCACTCCTTTTAGAGACATTTCATTTATTTCAGTTATTCAAACTTTTGGCATGTAATTATTCAGGATTCAGACTTGTAGTATTATTTTCCATTTGTTGGGATTGTTGTGAGGAGTTTTCCTCCGGATTTCTTATTAGTATTGTTGGTTATTTCATTACTTCGTATAGTGAATGGATTATGTTGACTCTTCCATTATTCTTTTATTGCATGTTATCCAGACTTAACTTAAAATTTGGAAACTTACTTTTTAAATACTAGGTAGTTAGTAATTATTAAAATGTTTTCGACAGTGATGCTATTAACTGAACAACCTTGACATTTTGTATTAATTTAATAAAGGAGTAGCTACCCGGTATTTAATTAGTCGGGGAGTCACAGTTACCGTCATAAATTTCACCAAAATAATGATGTTTAACGTCTGAGCTCATCAAACTAAGATGTTACCCTCATAAATTTCACCAAATTAATGATGTTTAAGGTCTGAGGTCATCCAAATATGATGTTTCACCTCAGACCCTGTCACCAAATTTTGATGTTTGATGTCTGAGGTCATCAAACTAAGAAGTTACCCTCATAAATTTCACCAAATTAATGATGTTTAAGGACTATGGTCATCCAAATATGATGTTTCACCGTAGACCCTGTCACCAAATTATGATGTTCTAAGGTCCGAGGTCATCAAACTAAGATGTTTCAATCCTAAATTTTACCAAATTGATGATGTTTATGGTCTAAGGTCATCCAAATATGATGTTTCATCTCAGATCCTGTCACCAATTATGATGTTTTATGGTCTGAGGTCATCAAACTAAGTTGTTGCCCTCATAAATTTTACCAAATTAATGATGTATAAGGTCTGAGGTCATGCAAATATGATGTTTCATCACAGACCCTGTCACCAAATTATGATGTTTAACGTCTGAGGTCATCAAACTAAGATGTTACCCTCATAAATTTTACCAAATTAATGATGTTTAAGGTCTGAGGTCATCCAAATATGATGTTTCACCTCAGACCCTATTACCAAATTATGATGTTTAATGTCTGTGGTCATCAAACTAAGATGTTGCCCTCATAAATTTCCCCAAATGAATGATGTTTAAGGTTTGAGTTCATCTAAAATGATTTTTCACATCACACCCTGTCACCAAATTATGATGTTTTAAGGTCTCAGGTTATCAAACTAAGATGTTATCCTCATAAATTTCACCAAATTAATGATTTTTAAGGTCGGAGGTCATCAAACTAAGATGTTATCCTCATAAATTTTACGAAATTAATGTTGTTTAGGGTCTGAGGTCATCCAAATATGATGTTTCACCTCAGACCCTGTCACCAAATTATGATGTTTAATGTCTGAGGTCATCAAACTAAGATGTTTCCCTCATAAATTTCACCAAATTAATGATGTTTAAGGATAAGGTCATCCAAATATGATGTTTCACCTCAGACCCTGTCACCGAATTATGATTTTTTAAGGTTTGAGGTCATCAAGCTAAGATTTTCCCCTCATAAATTTCACCAAAATTGATGATGTTTATGGTCTAAGGTCAGCCAAATATGATGTTTCATCTCAGATCCTGTCACCCAATTATGATGTTTTATGGTCTGAGTGTAATACCCCATACTTTTGACTATAATTATTTTTGGGATTAATTAATTAAATTGCGTATTAATTGGAAATTAATCCGGGTTAAAAAAAAAATACTAATGTGATGCGAGTTTGTATTTGATTATGTGCATATATGATTATATGTGGACTTGGTATTATAAAATTTGTCGTGGGATTTATATACGGCATTTTAGAAATTTTGTTGTGACCCGTGGGACCGCCGCGTCACGGTATATTATTTTGTTAATAAAAGTGAATTTAAAATCTATAATCCGTATGGTCGTTTTGAGTGCGCCAACGCGTCCGGAAGGGTCGAGATAGTCAGAAAACACTAGCCGGGGGTATAGTTTGGGTCCCGGGGTATTTTTAGGCCATACCGGCAACTTAAAGGGTATTTTAGTAATTTGGTATTTTTGGGTAATTAAAAGTGACGAAAATTTGGTTAATTAAATCTGATGAGGATAAGACCCACTAAGCCCATAACCAACCTTTATTAACCAATAAGCTACGTAGGTTACCATTTAGTCTTCCAACTCTCCCAAAGGAAACCCTAGCCACCATAGCCACCATTGGAGAAGGAGCTTGGAGAAGGAGAGAGAGAGGAAAATTCTGCAGAGATTCTTCACCAAATCAACACCAAATCCGAAATCAAACCAAGGCAAGTGACTTTATTCCATTTAATTTCAGAAAATGTTTCCTCCATGTTAGAAATTCGGATTTATGGTGTGTTATTGATAAAAATATGAAAACCCATGTAGTTTAGATCATAGAACTTGAGAAGACTGAGAAGGATTGCATGTAGTATGATAGATAGATGTTTTATTGATGATATACATGATGGAACAGAAATTAAAACGGATTTTGTTGGGTTAAATTCATGATTCAAACTGTTAGGGTTCATGTTCTTGAGAAAAAAATCTGGAAACTAGGTTTTTGATGAACTTTGATCCATAGATAACCTTTAGTTGTTGAAATATTGATTTATGGACGTTAGTAACATTGTAGGATGGTTATATGACATTACCATAACGTTATATTTGAGAATCATACGTTAGAAATAATTTTTGGGATGTTTTCAATTCTGCAAAACGAAGCAGTCCGTAGCCATACCTGTTCGATCGATCGATCGACATTCATCAGTCGATCGATCGACTAATCGATCGATCGATATTCATAGGTCGATCGATCGACCTTCCCAGAATGAGTAAAATTTTCCTTAATTTGATTCTAATGGCAGAAACCCTCGGAGAATATGTTTGGAGAACTTATGAATACCCTCACCCTTAAGGAAGACCAGTAGGTGTGATTATTATAGTGGACTTTAATTAGAATGCAAATTCGGGGAATTATTCTAGGTTATTGAAATTCGTTAGAGTGGTAACGTTTGGGTTCATAGTGCAAAATTGTGTAATTCGATGAAATAAGGTTTAGAGCAGAAGTAAAGACCTTAGGAATAAAGATGTTATATTTGGGAATAATCGAAACCTAATAATCTATTATAGATAGGTTTTAAGGTTAAGGGATTACGACGTGAGACGTGTTGGTAATTTAACTTTATATTAACGGGAGACTTGAATAAAATAAGTTTGGAAATGGTATAATGATGTAGAGTATTACAATTATACTACGGTGATTACTAAGATGCGTATATACTTAGTATTGATATAGTATTTGTGTGTATGACATACCTACCATACTTGCTATCACGGGAGGTTTGCGTTCGCTTAGGACCCTCTAATCCTTGTGTTGCCTACGGGGGGGATTTAGACTGGTACCTTGATGAACATAGGTCATTGAAAGACTTATTGTGATATTAATAAGTCCGCTGATCATGGGAGCGTAGGTATGTGCGTGACCCATGTGATGGTGACTGTGTTCGCCTCCATTATTTGTGATGTTGTTATCGGTAAACTATTCCTGAGAGATTCGGAATATGTAATCCTTATGTACGTGATGTACCGGGACGGATAGCAGAGTATGTGTGCACTACAGCTTAGATTGCGGGGTGCTTGTATTGTATATTTATGAGATGAATAATATACATTATATTAATGGGAATCCTCATGTTAATGTTGTAAATATATTACGGTGTTGTTTCGAGTTATCTAAAGAGTTAACTAATAGTGATATATGTAGCACTTATTGAGTATCTGAGTTACATTAAACCTCTATTTAATTACGAGCATTGTTATAATAAATGAACCGAGTAAAATGGATAGAACCATTGGCAGTCTAGCTAGTTATGTTGTCACTTAGCTAGTAGTATGGGTAGTTATAGATGGGTATTTGCGTTAGGAGTGCACAGTTAGACGAGAGGTGAGAATATAATGTGAGTGCACGTCCTGACATGTACTTTGCATTTAATGTTTTAAATGTTTTTAAAGCACTTGCAGGTTTTTAAAATATAACACATTCGGGCTCTGACCCGTTTGCTTTTCAAATCTCTTTTTCTTGTAAAACCTTTTTAGGTGCCCAGCCACAAGGACACCAAGCATAGGATTCTCATTCAGGTGACGAGCTGTAGCTGTTTGTGGAAGCTACAGGGATTTGCATGTAGACGCTTCTCTCATTTGGATTCCAGTCTCAGCATCTATCAGTTGTAGGGCATGTTGCCCAATTCTATTAGACATTTTTACGTTTCAGTTTTCAGACTCTAGCATGTATTGCTCAGTTCAGTTTTAGTTATTTATCCAGTTTACTTATCAGTTGTGGGATTTGTATTGAGGAGTTTTTCCTCCAGAGTTTATTTACATTTTGTGATGGTTATTCGTTTCATTTCATGATGGTGAATGGTGTTATTTAGTTATTCATTACTCTTGTTGCATGTTAATCAGATTTAATAAAATTTGGCACTTACTTTTTTTTACTAGGTGGTTAGTAATAATAAAACGTTTTCGACAGTGATGCTATTAACTGAGCCAACTTGGCATTTTGAATTAATTTTATAAAGGAGTAGCTACCCGGTGTTTAATTAGTCGGGGTGTCACAGGTGGTATCAGAGCATCAGGTTCTAGTGTCCTTTAGGATCTGTACGGCTATTATGTTTCCGCTACGTTTTCTTTGATATAGAGCCCTATATTTTAGGACTGTTGTAATCTTATTGTGTATGCTTCGTTCTTCAGCTATTTTAAGTTTATAAACCGTGAACTTATAAACTTTGTTCTTATTTCAGATGCCTCCACGACGTGCACGACGAGTTCCCAGGAATGCAATGCCCGAACCCCAGCCCGCTCCAGTTCAGGGCATGTTGAACGCCACTGAGGTTGCAGCTATAGTAGCTCAAGCGGTGAATGCCGTGATTGCCGTTATTCAGCAGGCACCGCCTCAAGCGCCGGTTGCCGCGCCAGCACAGGTTAATGCATTCCCGTCTGCTTGGGAGCGTGTACGTGACGCTTTTCAGAAAGCGCATCCGCCAGAGTTTGCAGGTAGCTCAGACGTGGTAGTCTCGAGCCAATGGAGGAAGGACATACAGAGGCATTTGAGGATGCATGAGTGCACAGATGTTCAGAAGCAGGTGCTAGCTACTTTCAAGCTAGTTGGATCTGCGCTGCAGTGGTGGGAGTCCATTACCACCACGGAGGAGAGGGATACACTCACCATTCAGGAGTTCTGGGTGCGGTTTGACCGCAAGTACTTTCCATCCGTAGTTCATACAGAGATGAGGAGGAAGCTTATGAGTCTGAGGCAGGAGAGCAAGACAGTGGCCGAGTATGAGGCCGAGTTCACTAACCTGTTGAATATCGTTCCAAACGCGATTCCAACAGAGAAGAAGAAGATAGAGAAGTTCACTGATGGGTTGAATTGGAGGATCCGTCAGCATCTGCTAGGGAACCTATCGTTGGCCACGTATTCTGATGTGGTTAACGCTGCACTATTGCACTGCCAGGACCACCATTTTTATATGGCCGAGGGCAAGCGGTCGAGGGAGTCTAGCCATCAGGGAAGGACTGGAGGACACGGTGCCAGCGGGGCACAATCTGGTCAGGGGCAGAGACAGACTGAGCAGGGTACCCAGCAGGGGGATAATAAGAGGTTCCGGTCAGGGAACTACAGGCAGGGACAGGGAGGTTTCCGTCAGGGCCATCAGGGTCCAAACGGCCATCAGGGCCAACAGAGGCAGAACGGGAATCAGGGCCAGCAGGGCCAAGGCAGGAATGGTAACGGCCACCAGGGCCGGGGACAGCAGGGACAGAGGGGAGGGAACTTCCCAGGGAAGTGCTTCGTCTGTGGTAAGATTGGCCACAAGCGACAGGATTGTCCTGATAGGGGCAGGGTCCCACAGCAGCAGCAGCAGGGTGCTCGCCAGGAGCCGCAGAGGCCTATATTTCCCGCCGCTCTTCCCGCACCGCCACAGATCATTCCAGCACCTCAGCAGGGGCAGCTACAGTATGGACGTGTCTACAACGTTCACCAGGCTGCAGTTCCACAGGCACCGCCCGCGATCGAGGGTACGTTTCCTATCCATGGCACTATGGGTCGGGTATTATTTGATACGGGTGCTACACATTGCTTTATTGCTACACACTTCGCGAAAGCTTTAGGATTGTTAGCTACGGCAGAGAGCACAGTGACGTGTGTTGACTCACCATTAGGGAGTGGGTCACTTATTTTCTTTATATGCCGGGGAGTGGGGGTAGAGGTTGGTGGTTTGGTATTACTTGCAGATATGTTTGTGTTAGACATGCATGTTCACGATGTGATCATTGGTATGGATTGGCTCGTAGCATATAGGGCCATGATTGATTGCTTCAGCGGGAGCATTGTTTTTGCCATTCCGGGGCAAGAGATGTTTATAGTGGCGATGCCTCTCCCAGAGGGAGGGTCGACCGCTCATCTGTATTACATAGAGGAGGATACCTCTAAGGAGGTTGTTATTCCTTTAGATTCGATCCCGGTTGTCAGGGAGTATACGGATGTGTTTCAGGATATACCAGGCTTACCACCCAGTCGAGAGATAGATTTCGTTATTGATTTGCTACCGGGTACGAGTCCTATAGCACGTGCACCGTACCGTATGGCTCCGGCTGAGATGCGAGAGCTACGGGATCAGATTGAGCAGTTGTTGGGTCAGGGGTTTATTCGGAGGAGTACTTCACCGTGGGGTGCCCCTGTGTTGTTCGTGAAGAAGAGGGATGGTTCACTGAGGTTGTGTGTGGACTACCGAGAGTTGAATAAGGTCACGATACGGAATAAGTATCCGTTGCCTCGAATCGATGACTTATTCGACCAGTTGAGAGGAGCTTCTTTCTTCTCGAAGATTGATTTGAGATCGGGATACCATCAGTTGCGTATCAGGGAGGAGGATGTCTCGAAGACTGCGTTCTTGTCGAGATATGGTTCTTATGAGTTTCGGGTTATGCCTTTCGGCTTGACCAACGCTCCAGCAGTGTTTATGGACTTGATGAACAGGGTGTTCAGAGATTTCCTCGATCAGTTTGTCATTGTTTTCATTGATGACATTCTGGTCTACTCTCAGACAGAGAAGGAACACGCCGAGCATTTGAGGCAGGTTTTGCAGACACTTCGTCAGAACGAACTGTATGCAAAATACGAGAAGTGCGGGTTTTGGCTGAAGGAGGTCCAGTTCTTGGGTCACATTATTTCCGACCAGGGAATATCTGTTGATCCGGGAAAGGTATCAGCGGTGAGGGAGTGGGGACAGCCCACGACACCAACGGAGATTCGTAGTTTCTTGGGCTTAGCAGGATACTACAGGAGATTTATTCGGGGTTTCTCGGAGATAGCGGGTCCTTTGACACATCTTACTCGTAAAGGTGTGCCATATATCTGGAGTGATGCCTGTCAGTTGGCATTCGATGAATTGAAGGACAAATTGACCTCAGCACCTGTGTTAGCATTGCCGAGACCGGGAGTTGAGTATTTGGTTTACACCGATGCGTCTTTGCAAGGGCTTGGAGGTGTTTTGCAGCAGGAGAGACAGGCCATAGCTTATGCTTCCCGTAAGCTTAAGCCTCATGAGAAAAATTACCCCACACATGATTTGGAGTTGGCAGCAGTGGTATTTGCCTTACGGATTTGGAGGCACTATCTTTTGGGGGAGAAGTTTCAGCTGTTCACGGATCACAAGTCCCTACAGTATCTGTTCACGCAGAAAGAGTTGAACATGCGGCAGCGTAGGTGGCTTGAGTTTGTGAAGGACTACCAGTTCGACATCCAGTACCACCCGGGTAAGGCTAACGTGGTAGCAGACGCGTTGAGCCGCAGGCCAGCAGATGAGGTGGCAGAGGTGTGGAAGGCTAAGTGGAAGGAATTGGGACACCAGGATGCAGTGGCCCGATCTTTCATGTCTGTGATGACCGTTACACCGCAGATTGTCACGAAGGTAGTACGGGCACATGCTAATGACTCGTTCTGTCAGGAGCAGATAGTCCGATTACTAGCAGAGGGAGCCGAGTCCTATACCGTTAGCTCAGACAGGGGATTGCGCTTCAATGGGAGGTTGGTAGTTCCGGAAGGGGAAGAATTGCGGCACGATGTTATGGCTGAGTCGCACGGCTCACGGTTCGCGGTACATCCCGGAGGGGACAAAATGTACCAAGACATGAGACGGCAATATTGGTGGAGCGGTATGAAGAAAGATATCGCTGAGTTTGTCTCGAAATGCGCCACTTGTCAGCTTGTAAAAGTGGACCATCAGAGACCAGCAGGATTGCTACAGCCGTTGGAGGTTCCGATGTGGATGTGGGAGAGCATATCCATGGATTTTGTCACGGGGTTGCCTACGTCGCAGAGGGGTCACGACTCCGTTTGGGTAATTGTGGACAGGTTGTCCAAGGTCGCTCACTTCCTACCCGTAAGGACTGACTACACTACGGGACAGTATGCCCAGCTTTTCATTTCAGAGATTGTGAGACTTCACGGTGTGCCCCTGAATATCGTGTCTGACAGAGACAAGATATTTGTTTCGAGGTTTTGGGAGAGTTTCCAGGAGGCCATGGGCACAGAATTGCGGTTGAGTACGGCTTATCACCCGCAGACCGATGGGCAGACAGAGCGCACCAACCAGATGTTGGAGGACATGCTACGCATGTGCATTATTGACTTCGGGGGTGGATGGGAGCAGTACCTTCCACTGGTGGAGTTTGCTTACAACAACTCCTATCAGTTCACGATTGGCATGGCTCCGTTTGAGGCATTGTACGGCAGGCCTTGTCGTTCCCCAGCATGTTGGTTGGAGGTGGGGGACAACAAACTACTTGGGCCAGAAGTGATCCAGGATACTTCGGCAAGGATTGAGTTGATTCGGAGTCGCATTCGGGTAGCTCAAGACAGGCAGAAGAGTTATGCTGATGCGAAGAGATTTTTCAGGGAGTTCCAAGTGGGGGACCAGGTTTTACTCAGGGTATCTCCTATGAAGGGGATTATGCGTTTCGGGAAGAAGGGGAAGTTGGCACCGAGGTATGTGGGGCCGTTTCCTATTATTGAGCGGATCGGACCGGTTGCGTATAGACTCGGGTTACCGGAGCATTTGCATCGGATTCACGATGTGTTCCATATTTCCTCGCTGAGGAAATACCTTAGAGATGATTTGGCTCATTCTCACATTGCTGTGGAGGACATCGATCTCCAGCCGGATAGCTCCTACGAGGAGGGGCCAATTACTATTTTGGACCGAAGCGAGAGGAAACTGCGGTCAAAGATAGTCCCGTTAGTACGTGTTCAGTGGCGACATCACAATGTCGAGGAGTCCACATGGGAGCGCGAGGATGAGATGCGCGAACGTTATCCAGAGCTGTTTTTAGCAGGTACTTTCTAGTTTCGAATTTCGGGACGAAATTCAGTTATTAGGGGGGAAGTATGTAATACCCCGTACTTTTGACTATAATTATTTTTGGGATTAATTAATTAAATTGCGTATTAATTGGAAATTAATCCGGGTTAAAAAAAAAAAAATACTAATGTGATGCGAGTTGGTATTTGATTATGTGCATATATGATTATATATGGACTTGGTATTATAAAATTTGTCGTGGGATTTATATACGGCATTTTAGAAATTTTGTTGAGACGCGTGGGACCGCCGCGTCACGGTATATTATTTTGTTAATAAAAGTGAATTTAAAATCTATAATCCGTATGGTCGTTTTGAGTGCGCCAACGCGTCCGGAAGGGTCGAGATAGTCAGAAAACACTAGCCGGGGGTATAGTTTGGGTCCCGGGGTATTTTTAGGCCATACCGGCAACTTAAAGGGTATTTTAGTAATTTGGTATTTTTGGGTAATTAAAAGTGACGAAAATTTGGTTAATTAAATCTGATGAGGATAAGACCCACTAAGCCCATAACCAACCTTTATTAACCAATAAGCTACGTAGGTTACCATTTAGTCTTCCAACTCTCCTAAAGGAAACCCTAGCCACCATAGCCACCATTGGAGAAGGAGCTTGGAGAAGGAGAGAGAGAGGAAAATTCTGCAGAGATTCTTCACCAAATCAACACCAAATCCGAAATCAAACCAAGGCAAGTGACTTTATTCCATTTAATTTCAGAAAATGTTTCCTCCATGTTAGAAATTCGGATTTATGGTGTGTTATTGATAAAAATATGAAAACCCATGTAGTTTAGATCATAGAACTTGAGAAGACTGAGAAGGATTGCATGTAGTATGATAGGTAGATGTTTTATTGATGATATACATGATGGAACAGAAATTAAAACGGATTTTGTTGGGTTAAATTCATGATTCAAACTGTTAGGGTTCATGTTCTTGAGAAAAAAATCTGGAAACTAGGTTTTTGATGAACTTTGATCCATAGATAACCTTTAGTTGTTGAAATATTGATTTATGGACGTTAGTAACATTGTAGGATGGTTATATGACATTACCATAACGTTATATTTGAGAATCATACGTTAGAAATAATTTTTGGGATGTTTTCAATTCTGCAAAACGAAGCAGTCCGTAGCCATACCTGTTCGATCGATCGATCGACATTCATCAGTCGATCGATCGACTAATCGATCGATCGATATTCATAGGTCGATCGATCGACCTTCCCAGAATGAGTAAAATTTTCCTTAATTTGATTCTAATGGCAGAAACCCTCGGAGAATATGTTTGGAGAACTTATGAATACCCTCACCCTTAAGGAAGACCAGTAGGTGTGATTATTATAGTGGACTTTAATTAGAATGCAAATTCGGGGAATTATTCTAGGTTATTGAAATTCGTTAGAGTGGTAACGTTTGGGTTCATAGTGCAAAATTGTGTAATTCGATGAAATAAGGTTTAGAGCAGAAGTAAAGACCTTAGGAATAAAGATGTTATATTTGGGAATAATCGAAACCTAATAATCTATTATAGATAGGTTTTAAGGTTAAGGGATTACGACGTGAGACGTGTTGGTAATTTAACTTTATATTAACGGGAGACTTGAATAAAATAAGTTTGGAAATGGTATAATGATGTAGAGTATTACAATTATACTACGGTGATTACTAAGATGCGTATATACTTAGTATTGATATAGTATTTGTGTGTATGACATACCTACCATACTTGCTATCACGGGAGGTTTGCGTTCGCTTAGGACCCTCTAATCCTTGTGTTGCCTACGGGGGGGATTTAGACTGGTACCTTGATGAACATAGGTCATTGAAAGACTTATTGTGATATTAATAAGTCCGCTGATCATGGGAGCGTAGGTATGTGCGTGACCCATGTGATGGTGACTGTGTTCGCCTCCATTATTTGTGATGTTGTTATCGGTAAACTATTCCTGAGAGATTCGGAATATGTAATCCTTATGTACGTGATGTACCGGGACGGATAGCAGAGTATGTGTGCACTACAGCTTAGATTGCGGGGTGCTTGTATTGTATATTTATGAGATGAATAATATACATTATATTAATGGGAATCCTCATGTTAATGTTGTAAATATATTACGGTGTTGTTTCGAGTTATCTAAAGAGTTAACTAATAGTGATATATGTAGCACTTATTGAGTATCTGAGTTACATTAAACCTCTATTTAATTACGAGC
Organism: Sambucus nigra; assembly: GCA_949130495.1. Taxonomy (NCBI): domain Eukaryota; kingdom Viridiplantae; phylum Streptophyta; class Magnoliopsida; order Dipsacales; family Adoxaceae; genus Sambucus; species Sambucus nigra. The sequence goes on from OX422209.1 coordinate 601,879,968, forward strand.
ATTGTTATAATAAATGAACCGAGTAAAATGGATAGAACCATTGGCAGTCTAGCTAGTTATGTTGTCACTTAGCTAGTAGTATGGGTAGTTATAGATGGGTATTTGCGTTAGGAGTGCACAGTTAGACGAGAGGTGAGAATATAATGTGAGTGCACGTCCTGACATGTACTTTGCATTTAATGTTTTAAATGTTTTTAAAGCACTTGCAGGTTTTTAAAATATAACACATTCGGGCTCTGACCCGTTTGCTTTTCAAATCTCTTTTTCTTGTAAAACCTTTTTAGGTGCCCAGCCACAAGGACACCAATCATAGGATTCTCATTCAGGTGACGAGCTGTAGCTGTTTGTGGAAGCTACAGGGATTTGCATGTAGACGCTTCTCTCATTTGGATTCCAGTCTCAGCATCTATCAGTTGTAGGGCATGTTGCCCAATTCTATTAGACATTTTTACGTTTCAGTTTTCAGACTCTAGCATGTATTGCTCAGTTCAGTTTTAGTTATTTATCCAGTTTACTTATCAGTTGTGGGATTTGTATTGAGGAGTTTTTCCTCCAGAGTTTATTTACATTTTGTGATGGTTATTCGTTTCATTTCATGATGGTGAATGGTGTTATTTAGTTATTCATTACTCTTGTTGCATGTTAATCATATTTAAAAAAATTTGGCACTTACTTTTTTTTTACTAGGTGGTTAGTAATAATAAAACGTTTTCGACAGTGATGCTATTAACTGAGCCAACTTGGCATTTTGAATTAATTTTATAAAGGAGTAGCTACCCGGTGTTTAATTAGTCGGGGTGTCACACTGAGGTCATCAAACTAAAATATTACCCTCATAAATTTCACCAAATTAATGATTTTTAAGGTCTGAGCTCATCAAACTAAGATGTTATCCTCATATATTTTACCAAATTAATGATGTTTAAGGTTTGTGGTCATCCAAATATGATGTTTCAGCTCAGACCCTGTCACCCAATTACGATGTTAAATGTCTGAGGTCATCAAACTAAGATGTTACTCTCATAAATTCCACCAAATTAGTGAGGTGTAAGGACTGAGGTCATCCAAATGTGATGTTTTACCTCAGACCCTGTCACCAAATTATGATGTTTTAAGGTCTGAGGTCATCAAACTAAGATGTTACCCTAATAAATTTCACCAAATTAATGATGTTTATGGTCTAAGGTCATACAAATATTATGTTCCGCCTCAAATTATGATGTTTTGAGGTCTGAGGTCATCCAACTAAGATGTTACCCTTATAAATTTCACGAAATTAATGATGTTTAAGGTTTGAGGTCATCCAATTATCATGTTTCACCTCAGACCCACTCACCAAATTATGTTGTTTTAAGGTCTGAGGTCATCAAACTAAGATATTATCCTCATAAATTTCACCAAATTAATGACGTTTAAGGTCTGAGGTCATCAAACTAAGATGTTATCCTAATAAATTTCACCAAATTAATGATGTTTAAGGTCTGAGGTCATCCAAATATGATGTTTTACCTCAGACACTGTAACTAAATTACGATGTTTAATGTGTGAGGTCATCAAACTAAGATGTTACCCTCATAAATTTCACCAAATTAACGATGTTTAAGGATTGAGGTCATCCAAATATGATGTTTCACCTCAGACCCTGTTTCTAAATTGTGATGTTTTAGGGTCTGACGTCATCAAACTAAGATGTTACCCTCATAAATTTCACCAAATTAATGATGTTTAAGGTTTGAGGTCATCAAAATATGATGTTTCACCTCAGACCCAGTCACAAAATTATGATGTTTTAAGGCCTGAGGTCATCAAACTAAGATATTACCCTCATAAATTTCACAAAATTAATGATGTTTAAGGCCTGAGGTCGTCTAAAAATGATGTTTCAGCTCAGACCCTGTCACCAAATTATGATGTTTTAAGGTCTGAGGTCATCAAACTATGATGTTATCCTCATAAATTTCACAAAATTAATGATTGTTAAGGTCTGAGGTCATCCAGATATGATGTTTCACCTCAGACCTTGTGACTAAATTATGATGTTTAATGTCTGAGGTCATCAAACTAAGCTATTACACTCACAAATTTTAGCAAAATTATCAATGTTTAAGGACGGTGGTCATCCAAATAAGATGTTTTACCTCAAACCCTATCACCAAATTATGATGTCTTAAGGTTTAAGGTCATCCAAATATGATGTTTCACCACAGACCCTGTCACCAAATTATGATGTTTAACATCTTAGGTCATCAAACTAAGATGTTACCCTCATAAATTTCACCCAATTAATGTTGTTTATGGTCTGAGGTCATCCAAAAATAATGTTTCACATGAGACCCTGTTACCAAATTATGATGTTTAATGTCTGAGGTCAATAAACTAAGATGTTGCCCACATAAATTTCACCAAATTAATGATGTTCAAGGACTGAGGTCATCCAAACATAATGTTTCACCTCAGACTCTATCACAAAATTATGATGTTTTAAGGTCTCAGGTCATCAAACTAAGATGTTACCCTCATAAAGTTCACCAAATTAATGATTTTTAAGGTCTGAGGTCATGAAACTAAGATGTTATACTCATAAATTTTACCAAATTAATGATCTTTAAGGTCCGAGGTCATCCAAATATGATGTTTTACCTCAGACCCCGTCACCAAATTATGATGTTTAATATCTGAGGTCATCAAACTAAGATGTTACCCTCATAAATTTCACCAAATTAATGATATTTAAGGACTGAGGTCATCCAAAAATGATGTTTTACCTCAGACCCTATCACCAAATTATGATGTTTTAAGGTCTGAAGTTATCAAACTAAGATGTTATCCTCATAAATTTTACCAAATTAATGATGTTTAAGGATTGAGGTCATCCAAATATGATGTTTTACACCAGACCCTGTCACCAAATTATGATGTTTTATGGTCCGAGGTCATCAAACTAAGATGCTACCCTCATAAACTCCACCAAATTAATGATGTTTAAGGTCTGAGGTCATCCAAATATGATGTTTCACCACAGAGCCTGTCAACAAATTATGTTGTTTTAAGGTCTGAGGTCATCAAACTAAGATGTTAACCTCATAAATTTCACAAAATTAATGATGTTTAAGGTCTGAGGGCATCAAACTAAGATGTTACCCTCATAAATTTCACCAAATTAATGATGTTTAAGGTCTGAGGTCATCCAAATATAATGTTTCACCCCAGACCCTGTAACCAAATTATGATGTTTAATGTCTGAGGTCATCAAACTAAAATGTTACCCTCATAAATTTCACCAAATTAATGATTTTTAAGGATTGAGGTCATCCAAATATGATGTTTTACCTCAGACCCTACCACTAAATTATGATGTTTTAAGGTCTAACGTCATCAAACTAAGAAGTTACCCTCATAAATTTCACTAAATTAATGATGTTTAAGGTCTGAGGTCATTCAAATATGATGTTTCACCTCAGACCCTGTCACACAATTTTGATATTTTAAGGTCTAAGGGCATCAAACTAAGATGTTACCCTAAAAAATTTCCCCAAATTAATGATATTTAAGATCTGAGGTCATCCAAATATGATGTTTCACCTCAGACCCTGTCACTAAATTATGTTGTTATAAGGTCTGAGGTCATCAAACTATGATGTTATCCTCATAAATCTCCCCAAATTAATGATGTTTAAGGTGTGAGGTCATCCAAATATGATGTTTCACCTCAGACCCTATCACCAAATTATGATGTTTAATGTTTGAGGTCATCAAACTAAGATGTTACCCTCATAAATTTTACCCAATTAATGATGTTTAAGGACTGAGGTCATCCAAATATGATGTTTCACCTCAGATCCTGTCACCAAATTGTGATGTTTTAAGGTCCAAGGACATCAAACTAAGATGTTTCCATCATAAATTTCACCAAATTAATGATGTTTAAGGTCTGAGGTCATCCAAATATGATGTTTCACCTCTGACCCTGTCCCCAAATTATGATATTTAATGTCTGAGGTCATCAAACTAAGATGTTACCCTCATAAATTTCACCAAATTAATGATGCTTAAGGACTAAGGTCATCCAAATATGATGTTTCACCTCAGACCCTGCCACCAAATTATGATGTTTTAAGGTCTGAGGTCATCAAGCTAAGATGTTTCCCTCATCAATTTCCCCAAATTAATGATGTTTTTGGTCTAAGGTCATCTAAATATGATGTTTCATCTCAGATCCTGTCACCAAATTATGATGTTTTAAGGTCTGAGGTCATCAAACTAATTTATTACCCTCATAAATTTCACCAAATTAATGAAGTTTAAGGTCTGAGGTCATCCAAATATGATGTTTCATAACAGACCCTGTCACCAAATTAGGATGTTTAACATCTGAGGTCATCAAACTAAGATGTTACACTCATAAATTTCACCAAATTAATGATGTTTAATATCCGAGGTCATCCAAATATGATGTTTCACCTCAGACCCTGTTACCGAATTTTGATGTTTAATGTCTGAGGCCATCAAACTAAGATGTTGCCCTCATAAATTTCACTAAATTAATGATGTTGAAGGACTGAGGTCATCCAAATATGATGTTTTAAGGTCTCAGGTCATCAAACTAAGATGTTAGCCTCATAAATTTCACCAAATTAATGATTTTTAAGGCTGGAGGTCATCAAACTAAGATGTTATCCTCATAAATTTTACCAATTGAATGATGTTTAGGGTCTGAGGTCATCCAAATATGATGTTTCACCTCAGACCCTGTCACCAAATTATGATGTTTAATGTCTGAGGTCATCAAACTATGATGTTACTCTGATAAATTTCACCAAATTAGTGATGTTTAGGGACTGAGGTCATCCAAATGTGATGTTTTACCTCAGACCCTATCACCAAATTATGATGTTTTAAGGTCTGAGGTCATCAAACTAAGATGTTACCCTCACAAATTTCACCAAATTAATGATGTTTATGGTATAAGGTCATCCAAATATGATGTTTCACCTCGGACCCTGTCACCAAATTATGATGTTTTAAGGTCTAAGGTCACAAAACTAAGATGTTACCCTCATAAATTTCACCAAATGAATGATGTTTAAGGTTTGAGGTCATCCAAATATTATGTTTCACCTAAGGCCCTCTCACCAAATTATGTTGTTTTAAGGTCTGAGGTCATCAAACTAAGATGTTATCCTCATAAATTTCACCAAATTAATGATGTTTAAGGTCTAAGGTCATCAAACTAAGATGTGTTCCAAATAAAGTTCACCAAAATAATGATGTTTAAGGTCTGAGGTCATCCAAATATGATGATTCACCTCAGACCCTGTCACCAAATTATGATGTTTAATATCTGAGGTCATCAAACTAAGATGTTACCCTCATAAATTTAAACAAATTAATGATGTTTAAGGACTGAGGTCATCCAAATATGACGTTTTACCTCAGACCCTGTCACCAAATTAGGATGTTTTATGGTCTGAGGTCATCCAAATATGATGTTTCAGCAGATACCATATCACCAATTTTTGATGTTTAACGTTTGGGGTCGTCAAACTAAGATGTTACCCTCATAAATTTCACCAAATTAATGATGTTTAAGGTCTGAGGTCATCCAAATATGATGTTTCACCTCAGACCCTGTTACCAAATTATGATATTTAATGTCTGGGATCATTAAACTAAGATGTTACCCTCATAAATTTCACCAAATTAATAATGTTTAAGGACCGAGGTCAGCCAAATACGTTGTTTCACCTGAATCCCAGTCACCAAATTATGATGTTTTAAGGTCTGAGCTCATCAAACTCAAATGTTACCCTAATAAATTTCACCAATTTAATGATTTTTAAGGTCCGAGGTCATCAAACAAAAATATTATCCTCATAAATTTTACCAAATTAATGAAGTTTAAGGTCTGAGGTCATCCAAATATGATATTTTACCTCAGACCCGGTCACCAAATTATGATGTTTAATGTCTGAGGTCACCAAACTAAGATGTTACCCTCATAAATTTCACCAAATTAATGATGTTTAAGGACCGAGGTCATCCAAATATGATGTTTTACCTCAGACCTGTCACCAAATTATGATGTTTTAAGGTCTGAGGTCCTAAAACTAAGATGCTACCCTCATAAATTTCACCAAATTAATGATGTTTATGGTCTAAGGTCATCCAAATATGATGTTTCACCTCAGACCCTGTCACATAATTATGAAGTTTTAAGGTCTGAGGTCATCAAACTAAGATGCTACCCTCATAAATTTCACCAAATTAATGATGTTTAAGGTTTGAGGTGATCCAAATATGATGTTTCACCTCAGACCCTGTCACCAAATTATGTTGTTTTAAGGTCTGAGGTCATCACACTAAGATGTTATCCTCATAAATTTCACCAAATTAATGATGTTTAAGGTCTTTGGTCATCAAACTATGATGTTATCCTCAGAAATTTCACAAAATTAATGATGTTTACGGTCCGAGGTCATCCAAATATGATGTTTCACCTCAGATCGTGTAACCAAATTATGATGTTTAATGTCTGAGGTCATCAAACTAAGATGTTATTCTCATAAATTTCACAAAATTAATGATGTTTAAGGTTTAAGGTCATCAAACTAAGATGTTATCCTCATAAATTTTAGCACATTAATGATGTTTAAGGTCTGAGGTTATCCAAATATGATGTTTCACGTCAGACCCTGTCACCAAATTATGATGTTTAAATTCTGAGGTCGTCAAACTAAGATGTTACCCACATAAATTGCACCAAATTAATGATGTTTATGGTCTAAGGTCATCCGAATATGATGTTTCATCTCAGATCCTGTCAACAAATTATGATGTTTTAAGGTCTAAGGTCATCAAACTATGTTGTTACCCTCATAAATTTCACCAAATTAATGATGTTTAAGGTATAAGGTCATCCAAATATTATGTTTCACCACAGACCCTGTCACCAAATTATGATGTTTAACGTCTGAGGTCATCAAACTAAGATGTTACCCTCATAATATTTACCAAATTAATGATGTTTAAGGTCCGAGGTCATCTAAATATGATGTTTCACCTCAGTCCCTATTACCAAATTATGATGTTTAATGTCTGAGGTCATCAAACTAAGATGTTGCCCTCATAAAATTCACTAAATTAATGATGTTTAAGGACTGAGGTCATTCAAATATGATGTTGCACCTCAGACCCTGTCACCAAATTATGACGTTTTAAGGTCTGAGGTATCAAACTAAGATGTCACCCTCATAAATTTCACCAAATAAATGATTTTTAAGGTCTGAGGTCATCAAACTAAGATGTTATCCTTATAAATTTTACCAAATTAATGATGTTTAAGGTCTGAGGTTATCGAAATATGATGTTTCACCTCAGACCATGTCCATAAATTATGATGTTTAATGTCTGAGGTCATCAAACTTAGATGTTACCCACATAAATTTTACCAAATTAGTGATGTTTAAGGACTGAAGTCATCCAAATGCGATGTTTTACCTCAGACCCGGTCACCAAATTATGATGTTAAAGGTCTGATGTCATCAAACTAAGATGTTACCCTTAAAAATTTCACCCAGTTAATGATGTTTATGGTCTAAGGTCATCCAAATATGATGTTTCACCTCACACCCTGTCACCAAATTATGATGTTTTAAGGTCTAAGGTCATCAAACTAAGATGTTACCCTCATAAATTTCATCAAATTAATGATGTTTAAGGTTTGAGGTAATCCAAATATCATGTTTCACCTCAGACCCTCTCACCAATTTATGTTGTTCTAAGGTCCGTGGTCATCAAACTAAGATGCTATCCTCACAAATTTCACCAAATTAATGATTTTTAAGGTCTGAGGTCATGTCATCCTAATAAATTTCACCAAATTAATGATTTTTGGTCTGAGGTCATCGAAATAAGATGTTTCACCTCAGACCCTGTAACCAAATTATGATGTTTAATGTCTAAGGTCATCAAACTAAGATGTTACCCTCATAAATTTCACCAAATTAATGATGTTTAAGGATTGAGGTCAACAAAATATGATGTTTCACCTCAGATCCTGTCACCAAATTATGATGTTTTAAGGTCTGAGGTCATCAAACTAAAATATTACCCACATAAATTTCACCAAATTAATGATGTTTAAGGTGTGAGGTCATCTAAATATGATGTTTCACCTCAGACCCTGTCACCAAATTATGATGTTTTAAGGTCTGAGGTCGTCAAACTATGAAATTATTCTCATAAATTTCTCAAAATTAATGATGTTTAACGCCTGAGGTCATCCAAATAAGGTGTTTCAACTCAGACACTGTCACCAAATTTTGATGATTAATGTCTGAGGTCATTAAACTAAGATGTTACCCTCATAAGTTTAAACAGATTAATGATGTGTAAGGAGTGAGGTCATCCAAATATGATGTTTTACCTCAGACCCTGTCACGAAATTATGATGTTTTAAGGTCCGTGGTCATCCAAATATGATGTTTCACCACAGACCCTATCACCAAATTATGATGTTTAACGTCTAGGGTCATCAAACTAAGATGTTACCCTCATAAATTTCAATAAATTTATGATGTTTAAGGTCTGAGGTCATCCAAATATGATGTTTCACCTCAGACCCTGTAACCAAATTATGATGTTTAATGTCTGAGGTCATTAAACTAGGATGTTACCCTCATTATTTGCATAAAATTAATGATGTTTAAGGACTGAGGTCATCCAAATACGATGTTCCACCTCAGACCCAGTCACCAAATTATGATATTTTAAGGTCTGAGGTCATCAAACTAAGATGTTACCCTCATAAATTTCAACAAATTAATGATTTTTGAGGTCTGAGGTCATCAAACGAAGATGTTATCCTCATAAATTTTACCAAATTAATGATGTTTAAGGTCTGAGCTCATCCAAATATGAAGTTTTACCTCTGACCCTATCACCAAATTATGATGTTTAATGTCTGAGGTCATCAAACAAAGATGTTACCCTCATAAATTTCACCAAGTTAATGATGTTTAAGCACCGAGGTCATCTAAATATGATGTTTTACCTCAGATCCTGTCACCAAATTATGGTGTTTTATGGTCTGAGATCATCACACTAAAATGTTACCCTCATAAATTTCACCAAATTAATGATGTTTATGGTCTAAGGTCATCCAAATATGATGTTTTTCCTCAGACCCTGTCACCAAATTATGATGTTTTAAGGTCTGAGCTCATCAAACTAAGATGTTACCCTGATAAATTCCATCAAATTAATAAAGTTTAAGGTCTGAGGTCATCCAAATATGATGCTTCACATCAGACCCTATCACTAAATTATTTTATTTTAAGGTCTGAGGTCATCAAACTAAGATGTTATCCTAATAAATTTTACCAAATTAATGATGTTTAAGGTCTGAGGTCATCCAAATATGATGTTTTACCTCAGACCCTGTAACCAAATTATGATGTTTAATGTCTGAGGTCATCAAACCAAGATGTTGCCCTCATAAATTTCACCAAATTAATGATGTTTATAGACTGAGGTCATCCAAATATGGTGTTTTACCTCAGGCCCTGTCACCAAATTATGATGTTTTAAGGTCTGAGGTCATCAAAATAGGATGTTTCACCTCAGACCCTGTTACCAAATTATGATGTTTAATTTCTGAGGTCAATAAACTAAGATGATAACCTCATAAATTTCACCAAATTAATGATGTTTAAGGACTAAGGTCATCCAAATATGATGTTTCACCTCAGACCCTGTCACCAAATTATGATGTTTTAAGGTCTAAGGTCACCAAACTAAGATGTTACCGTCATAAATTTCACAAAAATATTGATGTTTAACGTCGGAGGTCATCAAACTAAGATGTTACCCTCATAAATTTCACCAAATTAATGATGCTTAAGGTCTGAAGTCATCCAAATATGATGTTTCACCTCAGACCCTGTCACCAAATTATGATGTTTAATGTCGGAGGTCATCAAACTAAGATGTTACCCTCATAAATTTCACCAAATTAATGATGTTTAAGGACTATGGTCATCCAAATATGATGTTTAAGCGTAGACCCTGTCACCAAGTTGTGATGTTCTAAGGTCTGAGGTCATCAAACTAAGATGTTTCAATCATAAATTTTACCAAATTGATGATTTTTATGTTCTATGGTCATCCAAATATGATGTTTCATCTCAGATCCTGTCACCAAATTATGATGTTTTAAGGTCTGAGGTCATCGAACTAAGGTTTTGCCCTCATAAATTTCACCAAATTAAGGATGTATAAGGTCTAAGGTCATCCAAATATGATGTTTCATCCCAGACCCTGTCACCAAATTATGATGTTTAACATCTGAGGTCATCAAACTAAGATGTTACCCTCATAAATTTCACCAAATTAATGATGGTTAAGGTCTGAGGTCATCCAAATCTGATGTTTCACCTCAGACCCTATTACCAAATTATGAAGTTTAATGTCTGAGGTCATCAAACTTAGATGTTGCACTCATAAATTTCACTAAATTAATGATGTTTAAGGACTGAGGTCATTCAAATATGATGTTTCACCTCAGACCCTGTCACCAAATTATGATGTTTTAAGGTCTCAGGTCATCAAACTAAGATGTTACCTTCATAAATTTCAATAAAATTAATGATTTTTAAGGTCGGAGGTCATCAAACAAAGATGTTATCCTCATAAATTTTATCAAATTAATGATGTTTAGGGTCTGAGGTCATCCAAATATGATGTTTCACCTCAGACCCTGTCACCAAATTATGATGTTTAATGTCTGAGGTCATCAAACTAAGATGTTACCCTCATAAATTTCCCCAAATTAATGATGTTTAAGGACTAAAGTAATCCAAATATGATGTTTCACCGCTGAACCTGTCACCAAATTATGATGTTTTAAGGTCTGAGGTTATCAAGCTAAGATGTTTCCCTCATAAATTTCACCAAATTGATGATGTTTATGGTCTAAGGTCATCCAAAAATTATGTTTCATCTCAGATCATGTCACCAAATTATGATGTTTTATGGTCTGAAGTCATAAAACTAAAATATTACCCTCATAAATTTCACTAAATTAATGATTTTTAAGGTCTGAGGTCATCAAACTAAGATGTTAACCTCATAAATTTCACCAAATTAATGATGTTTAAGGTCTGTGGTAATCCAAATATGATGTTTCAGCTCAGACACTGTCACCAAATTATAATGTTTAATGTCTGAGCTCATCAAACTAAGATGTTACCCTCATAAATTCCACCAAATTAGTGATGTGTTACGACCGAGGTCATCCAAATGTGATGTTTTACCTCTGACCCTGTCACCAAATTATGATGTTTTAAGGTCTGAGGTCATCAAACTAAGATGTTACCCTCATAAATTTCACCAAATTAATGATGTTTATGGTCTAAGGTCATCCAAATATGATGTTCCGCCCAGTCCCTGTCACCAAATTATGATGTTTTGATGTCTGAGGTCATCAAACTAAGATGTTACCATCATAAATTACACGAAATTAATGATGTTTAAGGTTTGAAGTCATCCAAATATCATGTTTCACCTCAGACCCACTCACCAAATTATGTTATTTTAAGGTCTGAGGTCATCAAACTAAGATATTATCCTCATAAATTTCACCAAATTAATGATGTTTAAGGTATGAGGTCATCAAACTAAGATGTTATCCTAATAAATTTTACCAAATTAATGATGTTTAAGGTTTGAGGTCATCCAAATATGATGTTTTACCTCAGACCCTGTAACCAAATTATGATGTTTAATGTCTGAGGTCATCAAACCAAGATGTTGCCCTCATAAATTTCACCACATTAATCATGTTTAAGGACTGAGGTCATCCAAATATGATGTTTCACCTCAGGCCCTGTTTCTAAATTATGATGTTTTAAGGTCTGACGTCATCAAACTAAGATGTTATCCTCATAAATTTGACCAAATTAATGATGTTTAAGGTCTGAGGTCATCCAAATATGATGTTTCACCTCAGACCCTATCACAAAATTATGATGTTTTAAGGTCTGAGGTCATCAAACTAAGATATTACCCTCATAAATTTCACCAAATTAAATATGTTTAAGGTCCGAGGTCGTCTAAATATGATGTTTCTCCTGAGACCCTGTCACCAAATTATGATGTTTTAAGGTCTGAGGTCATCCAGTTTTGATGTTTCACCTCAGACCTTGCCACCAAATTATGATGTTTAATGTCTGAGGTAATCAAACTAAGATGTTACGCTCACAAATTTTACCAAATTATCAATGTTTAAGGACTGAGGTCATCCAAATAAGATGTTTTACCTCAGACTCTGTCACCAAATTATGATGTCTTAAGGTCTGAGGTCATCCAAATATCATGTTTCACCAAAGACCCTGTGACCAAATTATGATGTTTAACGTCTTAGGTCCTCAAACTAAGATGTTACCCTCATAAATTTCACCATATTAATGATGTTTATGGTCTGAGGTCATCCAAAAATGATGTTTCACATCAGACCCTGTTTCCAAATTACGATGTTTAATGTCAGAGGACAATAAACTAAGATGTTACCCACATAAATTTCACCAAATTAATTATGTTTAAGGAATGAGGTCATCCAAATATGATGTTTCACCTCAGACCCTATCACCAATTATGATGTTTTAAGGTCTGAGGTCATCAAATTAAGATGTAACCCTCATAAAGTTCACAAAATTAATGATTTTTAAGGTCTGTGGTCATGAAACTAAGATGTTATCCTCATAAATTTTACCAAATTAATGATCTTTAAGGTGCGAAGTCATCCAAATATGATGTTTTACCTCAGACCCCGTCACCAAACTATGATGTTTAATATCTGAGGTCATCAAACTAAGATGTTACCCTCATAAATTTCCTCAAAATAATGATGTTTAAGGACCGAAGTCATCCAAAAATGATGTTTTACCTCAGACCCTGTCACCAAATTATGATGTTTTAAGGTCTGAAGTCATCAAACTAAGATGTTACCCTCATAAATTTCATAAAATTAATGATGTTTACGGTCTAAAGTCATCCAAATATGATGTTTCACCTCAGACCCTTTCACCAAATTATGATGTTTTAAGGTCTGAGGTCATCAAACTAAGACGTTACCCTGATAGATTCCACCAAATTAATGATGTTTAAGGTCTGAGGTCATCCAAATATGATGTTTCACCTCAGAGCCTGTAACCAAATTATGTTGTTTTAAGGTCTGAGATCATCAAACTAAGATGTTATCCTCATAAATTTCACAAAATTAATGATGTTTAAGGTCTGAGGGCATCAAACTAAGATGTTACCCTCATAAATTTCACCAAATTAATGATGTTTAAGGTCCGAGGTCATCCAAATATAATCTTTCACCTCAGACCCTGTAACCAAATTACGAGGTTTAATGTCTGAGGTCATCAAACTAAAATGTTACCCTCATAAATTTCACCAAATTAATGATGTTTAAGGACTGAGGTCATCCAAATATGATGTTTTACCTCAGACCCTACCACTAAATTATGAGGTTTTAAGGTCTAACGTAATCAAACTAAGATGTTACCCTCATAAATTTCACAAAATTAATGATGTTTAAGGTCTGACGTCATTCAAATATGATGTTTCACCTCAGACCCTGTCACAAAATTTTAATGTTTTAAGGTCTGAGGTCATCAAACTAAGATGTTACCCTCAAAAATTTCGCCCAATTAATGATGTTTAAGGTCTGAGGTCATTCAAATATGATGTTTCACCTCAGACCCTGTCACTAAATTATGATGTTTTAAGGTCTGAGGTCATCAAACTATGATGTAATCCTCATAAATCTCCCCAAATTAATGATGTTTAAGGTGTGAGGTCATCCAGTTATGTTGTTTCACCTCAGACCTTGTCACCAAATTATGATGTTTAATGTCTGAGGTCATCAAACTAAGATGTTACACTCACAAATTTTACCAAATTATCGATGTTTAAGGACTGAGGTCATCCAAATAAGTTGTTTTACCTCAGATCCTGTCACCAAATAATGATGTTTTAAGGTCCGAGGCCATCAAACTAAGATGTTTCACCACAGACCCTGTCACCAAATTATGATGTTTAACGTCTTAGGTCATCAAACTAAGATGTTACCCTCATAAATTTCACCATATTAATGATGTTTATGGTCTGGGGTCATCCAAAAATGATGTTTCACTTCAGACCCTGTTACCAAATTATGATGTTTTAAGGTCTGAGGTCATCAAACTAAGATGCTACCCTCATAAATTCCACCAAATTAATGATGTTTAAGGTTTGAGGTCATCCAAATATGATGTTTCACCTCAGACCCTATCACCAAATTATGATGTTTTAAGGTCTCAGGTCATCAAACTTAGATGTTACCCTCATAAAGTTCACAAAATTAATGATTTTTAAGGTCTGAGGTCATGAAACTAAGATGTTATCCTCATAAACTTTACCAAATTTATGATCTTTAAGGTCCGAAGTCATCCAAATATGATGTTTTACCTCAGACCCCGTCACCAAATTATGATGTTTAATATCTGAGGTCATCAAACTAAGATGTTACCCTCATAAATTTCACCAAATTAATGATGTTTAAGGACCGAAGTCATCCAAAAATGATGTTTTACCTCAGACCCTGTCACCAAATTATGATGTTTTAAGGTCTGAAGTCATCAAACTAAGATGTTACCCTCATAAATTTCACAAAATTAATGATTTTTACGGTCTAAAGTCATCCAAATATGATGTTTCACCTCAGACCCTGTCACCAAATTATGATGTTTTAAGGTCTGAGGTCATCAAACTAAGATGTTACCTTGATAATTCCACCAAATTAATGATGTTTAAAGTCTGAGGTCATTCAAATATGATGTTTCACCTCAGAGCCTGTCTCCAAATAATGTTGTTTTAAGGTCTGAGATCATCAAACTAAGATGTTATCCTCATAAATTTCACAAAATTAATGATGCTTAAGGTCTGAGGGCATCAAACTAAGATGTTACCCTCATAAATTTCACCAAATTAATGATGTTTGAGGTCCGAGGTCATCCAAATATAATGTTTCACCTCAGACCCTGTAACCAAATTATGAGGTTTAATGTCTGAGGTCATCAAACTAAAATGTTACCCTCATAAATTTCACCAAATTAATGATGTTTAAGGATTGAGGTCATCCAAATATGATGTTTTACCTCAGACCCAACCACTAAATTATGAGGTTTTAAGGCCTAACGTAATCAAACTAAGATGTTACCCTCATAAATTTCACCAAATTAATGATGTTTAAGGTCTAAGGTCATTCAAATATAATGTTTCACCTCAGACCCTGTCATAAAATTTTGATGTTTTAAGGTCTGAGGTCATCAAACTAAGATGTTACCCTAAAAAATTTCCCCAAATTAATGATGTTTAAGGTCTGAGGTCATCCAAATATGATATTTCACCTCAGACCCTGTCACTAAATTATGATGTTTTAAGGTCTGAGGTCATCAAACTATGATGTAATCCTCATAAATCTCCCCAAATTAATGATGTTTAAGGTGTGAGGTCATCCAAATATGATGTTTCACCTCAGACCCTGTCACCAAATTATGTTATTTAATGTCAGAGGTCATCAAACTAAGATGTTACCCTCATAAATTTTACCAAATTAATGATGTTTAAGGACTGAGGTCATCCAAATATGATGTTTCACCTCAGATCCTGTCACCAAATAATGATGTTTTAAGATCCGAGGCCATCAAACTAAGATGTTTCCGTCATAAATTTCACCAAATTAATGATGTTTAAGGTCCGTGGTCATCCAAATATGATGTTTCACCTCTGACCCTGTCACCAAATCATGATATTTTATGTCTGAGGTCATCAAACTAAGATGTTACCCTTATAAATTTCACCAAATTAATGATGCTTAAGGACTAAGGTCATCCAAATCTGATGTTTCACCTTAGACCTGTCACCAAATTATGATGTTTTAAGGTCTGTGGTCATCATGCTAAGATGTTTCCGTCATAAATTTCACCAAATTGATTATGTTTATTGTCTAAGGTCATCCAAATATGAAGTTTCATCTCAGATTTTGTCACCAAATTATGATGTTTTAAGGTCCGAGGTCATCAATCTAAGTTAATAACCTCATAAATTTCACCAATTTAATGATTTTTAAGGTCGGAGGTCATCAAACTAAGATGTTATCCTCATAAATTTTACCAAATTAATGATGTTTAGGGCCTGAAGCCATCCAAATATGATGTTTAACCTCAGACCCTGTCACCAAATTATGATGTTTAATGTCTGAGGTCATCAAACTATGATGTTACTCTCATAAATTTCACCAAATTAGTGATGTTTAAGGACTGAGGTCATCCAAATGTGATGTTTTACCTCAGACCCTATCACCAAATTATGATGTTTTAAAGTCTGAGGTCATCAAACTAAGTTATTCCCTCAAAAAATTCACCAAATTAAGGAAGTTTAAGGTCTGAGGTCATCCAAATATGATGTTTCACAACAGACCCTGTCACCAAATTATGATGTTTAACATCTGAGGTCATCAAACTAAGATGTTACACTCATAAATTTCACCAAATTAATGATGTTTAATATCCGAGGTCATCCAAATATGATGTTTCACCTCACACCCTGTTACCGAATTTTGATGTTTAATGTCTGAGGCCATCAAACTAAGATGCTGCCCTCATAAATTTACCTAAATCAATGATCTTGAAGGACTGAGGTCATCCAAATATGATGTTTCACCTCAGACCCTGTCACCAAATTATGATATTTTAAGGTCTCAGGTCATTAAACTAAGATGTTACCCTCATAAATTTCACCAAATTAATGATTTTTAAGGTCGGAGGTCATCAAACAAAGATGTTATCCTCATAAATTTTACCAAATTAATGATGTTTAAGGTCTGAGGTCATCCAAATATGATGTTTAACCTCAGACACTGTCACCAAATTATGACGTTTAATGTCTGAGGTCATCAAACTATGATGTTACTCTCATAAATTTCACCAAATTAGTGATGTTTAGGGACTGAGGTAATCCAAATGTGATGTTTTTCCTCAGACCCTATCACCAAATTATGATGTTTTAAGGTCTGAGGCCATCAAACTAAGATGTTACCCTCATAAATTTCACCAAATTAATGATGTTTATGGTATAAGGTCATCCAAATATGATGTTTCACCTCAGACCCTGTCACCAAATTATGATGTTTTAAGGTCTAAGGTCACCAAACTAAGATGTTACCCTCATAAATTTCACCAAATGAATGATGTTTAAGGTTTGATGTCGTCCAAATATTATGTTTCACATAAGGCCCTCTCACCAAATTATGTTGTTTTAAGGTCTGAGGTCATCAAACTAAGATGTTATCCTCATAAATTTCACCCAATTAATGATGTTTAAGGTCAGAGGTCATCAAACTAAGATGTTATCCAAATAAAGTTCACCAAAATAATGATGTTTAAGGTCTGAGGTCATCCAAATATGATGCTTCAGCTCAGACCCTGTCACCAAATTATGATGTTTAATATCTGAGGTCATCAAACTAAGATGTTAACCTCATAAATTTAAACAAATTAATGATGTTTAAGGACTGAGGTCATCCAAATATGATGTTTTACCTCAGACCCTGTCACCAAATTAGGATGTTTTAAGATCTGAGGTCATCCGAATATGATGTTTAAGCACATACCATATCACCAATTCATGATGTTTAACGTCTGGGGTCATCAAACTAAGATGTTACCCACATAATTTTCACCAAATTAATGATGTTTAAGGTTTGAGGTCATCCAAATATGATGTTTCACCTCAGACCCTGTTACCAAATTATTATGTTTAATGTCTATGGTCATTAAACTAAGATGTTACCCTCATAAATTTCACCAAATTAATAATGTTTAAGGACCGAGGTCAGCCAAATACGTTATTTCACCTCAGACCCTGTCACCAAATTCTGATGTTTTAAGGTCTGAGCTCATCAAACTCAAATGTCACCCTAATAAAATTCACCAATTTAATGATTTTTAAGGTCTGAGGTCATTAAACAAAGATGTTATCCTCATAAATTTTACCAAATTAATGAAGTTTAAGGTCTGAGGTCATCCAAATATGATGTTTTACCTCAGACCCTGTCACCAAATTATGATGTTTTAAGGTCTGAGGTCATCAAACTAAGATGTTACCCTCATAAATTCCATCAAATTAATGATGTTTAAGGTCTGAGGTGATACAAATATGATGCTTCACATCAGACCCTATCACCAAATTATGTTATTTTAAGGTCTGAGGTCATCAAACTAAGATGTTATCCTCAGAAAATTCACCAAATTATTGATGTTTAAGGTCTGAGGTCATCCAACTTTGATGTTTCACCTCAGACCCTATAACCAAATTATGATGTTTAATGTTTGAGGTCATCAAAATAAGATGTTATCCTCATAAATTTCACAAAATTAACGATGTTTAAGGTCTGTGGTCATCAAACTAAGATGTTATCCTCATAAATTTTACAAAATTAATGTTGTTTAAGTTCTGAGGTTATCCAAATATGATGTTTCACCTCAGACCGTGTCACCAAATTATGATGTTTAATGTCTGAGGTCATCACACTAAGATGTTACCCTCATGAATTTTACCAAATTATTGATATTTAAGGACTAAGGTCATCCAAATATGATGTTTTACCTCAGACCCTGTCACCAAATTATGATGGTTAAAGGTTTGAGATCATCAAACTAAGATGTTACCCTCATAAATTTCACCAAGTTAATGATGTTTACGGTCTAAGGTCATCCAAATATGATGTTTCACCTCAGACCCTGTGACCAAATTATGATGTTTTAAGGTTTGAGGTCATCAAACTAAGATGTTACCCTCATAAATTTCACCAAATTAATGATGTTTAAGGTTTGAGGTCATCCAAATATAATGTTTCACCTCACGCCCTCTCACCAAATTATTTTGTTTTAAGGTCTGAGGTTATCAAACTAAGATGTTATCCTAATAAATTTCATCAAATTAATGATCTTTAAGGTCTGAGGTCATGTTTTCTTAATAAATTTCACCAAATTAATGATGCTTAAGGTCCGAGGTCATCCAAATATTATGTTCCACCTCAGTCCCTGTAACCAAATTATGTTGTTTAATGTCTGAGGTCATCAAACTAAGATGTTACCCTCATAAATTTCACCAAATTAATGATGTTTAAGGACTGAGGTCATCCAAATATGATGTTTCACCTTAGACCCTGTCACTAAATTATGATGTTTTAAGGTCTAACTTCATCAAACTAAGAAGTTACCCTCATAAATTTCACCAAATTAATGATGTTTAAGGTCTGAGATAGTCCAAATATGATGTTTCACCTCAGACTATGTCACAAAATTATGATGTTTTATGGCCCGATGTCATCAATCTAAGATATTACCCTCATAACTTTCACCAAATTAATGATGTTTAAGATTTGAGGTCATCTAAATATGATGTTTCACCTTAGACACTATCACATAATTATGATGTTTTAAGGTCTGAGGTCATCAAACTATGATGTTATCCTCAGAAATTTCACCATATTAATGATGTTTATGGTCTGAGGTCATCCAAAAATGATGTTTCACATCAGACCCTATTACCAAATTATGATGTTTTAAGGTCTGAGGTCATCAAACTTAGATGCTACCCTCATAAATTCCACCAAATTAATGTTGTTTAAGGTCTGAGGTCATGAAACTAAGATGTTATCCTCATAAAGTTTACCAAATTAATGATCTTTAAGGTCCGAAGTCATCCAAATATGATGTTTTACCTCAGACCCCGTCACCAAATTATGATGTTTAATATCTGAGGTCATCAATCTAAGATGTTACCCTCATAAATTTCACCAAATTAATGATGTTTAAGGACCGAAGTCATCCAAAAATGATGTTTTACCTCAGACCCTGTCACCAAATTATGATGTTTTAAGGTCTGAAGTCATCAAACTAAGATGTTACCCTCATAAATTTCACAAAATTAATGATGTTTACGGTCTAAAGTCATCCAAATATGACGTTTCACCTCAGACCCTGTCACCAAATTATGATGTTTTAAGGTCTGAGGTCACCAAACTAAGATGTTACCTTGATAATTCCACCAAATTAATGATGTTTAAGGTCTGAGGTCATCCAAATATGATGTTCCACCTCAGAGCCTGTCACCAAATAATGTTGTTTTAAG